>CAWUFW010007754.1:725084-969027 GCA_963921515.1 Calotriton arnoldi | reverse complement strand
ACTCTAGCCTCATAAAGAGACTAGAGGGGTGTGTTTAAGACTAAATACATATATTTTATATATATACCTGGTGTGGTCCTCTTTCATCTGGTCACTCAAGAGATTATAGACTGGTAAAACAAGCTGCTTTACATTCCTTCAAGACTTAGCCTGAAGGCTGCTCTCCATAGCTACCACTAGGATAGCTTTCAATAAAGGTTGTCTTTAACCTATCTCCATAAGGGGTTGTTTGGACTGGTACAAGGTGCCCACTTTAATTAGTGGACAGCATATACCAGGCCAACTTCTCACACTTCTTTCCTCCCTTCTTTTATTCTTTTATGATTAATGCTAGGAGTTGTGTCATGTGTCATACTTCAGTGGGCTAAGGCATCCAGAGGCATATCTGTGTACACTCTGAAGGTCACTCAACCTTTCTTCCATCCAAAGTTAATTAATCGAGTTGGGAATTGCTGGACTTGGGTCTTTCTGCAGGGTCACCCCCATACTTTTTGACTTTACCATCCACTTTGTTGCTGAATTCATTTTGTTGGTCTTAGGACTCTGTGCACTTTACTACTGCTTACCAGTGCTAAAGTGCTTGTGCTCTCTCCTCTAAACATGGTAGAATTGGCTTACACCCAATTGGCCTATTTAATTTACTTGTAATTCCCTAGTAAAGTGATACAAGATGTATGCAGGACTAGCTAATTAAATGCTACTAGTGGGCCTGCAGCACTTGTTGTGCCGCCCACTTAACTAGCCTTCCAAACGTGTCATGGGCCTGTCTTTTGTAGCTTGTGTGTACAGTTTTAAAACTGCCATTTCGGCCTGACAAAATAAACCTTTTGCCAGGTAGAAACCTTCCTTTTTAAATTCATATATGTCAACCCTCAGGTAGGCATTGGACAACCCATAGGGCAGGGTGTAGTGTATTAAAAAATGATTTAAAAAGTAGGACATGTAATTTCAAATTTTACATGTCCAGGTAGTGAAAAACTCTTACATTTGTTTTTCACTACTGTAAGGTCTACCTCTCCCATAGGATGACATTGGAGTTACCGTCTTATGTTTATTAAGTTGCAATTTCCAAGTGGGAGCAGGTAACCAGTTCATGTTTCGTGTCTTCAGATTTGTAATAACAAATATTCTCTCATGGTAAAGTCAGATTTTCTCATGGTAAAGTCAGATTTTAAATTACAATTTAAAAAAAGACACTTTTAGAAAGTTGCCATTTTCCTGCCTTAGCTATTTAGTGCCTGTAGCCTGTCTCTGTGTCACATGACTGGGTGCAGTTGACAGTTGGGCGTTATGTATTACTCTTAAACAGCCACAAACAATAGAGATCTTAGGTGTGGCTGAATGGGCCATCACTGGCAGGATGAGACGGCAGACCTGGGCACATCTCTACTTACACTTGAATAGGATTTGTCCTTTCCCCACACAAATGACTGCATAGCCCCTGAAGTTAGTCTGGAGCCAGGACAGGGAAGGCAGGATGCCTGGGGACCTCAAAGGGAAACATCCAAAAGGTTTTCCCACCTTTCAGAGGGAGGGCACCAAGTATAAATATTGGACCTCAGACACCAACTCTTCAGTACACTTCTGGACCTGTGGACCTAGACTGCTGTGCTGCTGAAAGGACTGCCACTCTGCTGGACTGTTGCTCTGAAGGACAGCTGCCCTGCTGTGCTGACCTGCTGCCCTCTTGACTGGGTGAGAAGTACTTGACCAGCATCTGTTTTACCCAGACCTCAAAGTGACTCCAAGGACTAGTTGACTGGCCTCCTGACTTGAGCCTCAGGTACAGAAGGCTCCAACTACCTAGAGCCCAGCACCTAGACTCTGCCATTGGTGAGTCTGCCCTGTCAAGTGGTACCACCCCAATCCTTGACCCTTGGAAGTGGCCCTAAGGTCCTCTGCTAGCCTCTGTGGATACTGCGGAACTGACACATCTCCTCTTCTGTGTGCCGCAACTTAAGCAGAACCAATGCATTGCCACTGCTGCATGGGTCAGAATCATCGCAAACACCTGCATCACATTACAACCTGCAGCATCGGAACTGTTGCTGCGAAACACTTTCTGTGCACAGGCCCTCACATCCCTCATCAACAGCAGCCTCGACATTGACACTGGACTCCGCATTGCAGCTCCTCGGAACAGACGCATCGCGCCAACTGCACAATGCATTCCTTGATGCCGGACTTCGCTTCGCAAGCCCTCATTGACGGGATCCTCGATGATGACACAGGGCCTCGCACCGCAGCCTTGCCGCATCTTGGAACCGATGCATTGCTTTGATTGCTTGACTCATCTTCAAAACGGATCCTCAACAATGCTCTGCAAACCAGGAATTAACTACTCTGTTCAGCGAGCCTAACTGGGTCCCTGTAGATGATCCATGTTCCATCGCAATCGGCCTGAGCTGGTAACTTTTTCCCTGTCCAGCACAACCAGATCTCCAGTTAGCCCTTTGTGCTTTTTGGCACTATTTTTACAAAAATCTTTCAAATTGAATATCTCCGGTTCTACTGGCTAGATTTTTGTTATTTTTGTCTTGTTTTATTTAATAAAAATTACTCTATTTTTCTACACTGGTATGCAATCTTTTTGTGGTGTGTTTTCACTGTGTTAATGTTTGGATGGTTAGACAGATACTATACACATTGCCTCTGAGTTAAGCCTGACTGCTTTGTGCCAAACTACCCTAGGGTTGAGCACAGGTTAACTTGGGTTTTGCTTGTGACTTCACCCTGAGAAGAATTGTGGTTTCTGCTTGAGAAGAGTTTCACTCCCCTTAATCAGTCGCCCAATTTCTTACTGGTATCACTACCAATCCTCTTACCTGAACACAAAGAACCTGTTTAGGTGTGAATAAACTCTTTTAAAAATGCTGAAGGACATGGTTCTCGTGACACTGTAGTTACATATCAATCTCTCCGAGCTCTTTTAAAACACAAAACAGTCTAAAAAATTTGAATTTCACTTAAACGTCAATATATTGCATTTAAAATATCTGCAATAGGCTAGTTCATCAGAGTTAATTAAAAGTTTCTGGTGGGTGGTAATAATTAATCAACAAACAAACAATTATATAAATGAAACATATTACATCTAGGAATGAGATACATGTGATTGTGTTTTCAAATACGCAATGTTTCATTAAAAACGGTCACACAGCTGCTATTCATAGCACTTATTGAAGTTGAGCACATCTGTATTCCATTCCCATTTAAAAACGTGTCTACGAGGTAACACTGAAATATGCTTTCCTACTGCACTATAGGTTTTTCAGTTGAAGGCAAAAATTGTAATATGGCTGACCGCTACAGTGATAAATGAGAGTGTCTCTTTAAATGACAGCTGAAAAGTTCCAACACTGCCGGCATTACGTCGGGTCGCCTCCCCAAGAGCCCTGATTGAGGGCCGAGACTCAGAGGTGCTCAGCAGAGTGTGGCTGCTTTCATTATCACGGGCGCGCGAGCTCGGGGTAGCGGGAGCACAGTCCAGGAATGTGGACAGCGCCGCATCTGTTGACTTCAGGGCTCTGCGGACAAAGACGGCAGCTAAGTGCAGACCCATCCTCTCGTCCATCCCGGTAGTCCGCTTCCCAAATCTGGAGCCAGTGGAGTCCTACATTGGTTTGTTCTGCCTTAGAGGACAGACAGCGCTGGGGCAACTTTAAAAATGTAAGCACAGTAAAGGGTCTTTGAAATGTTAGTGCAAGAACAACACCTGTTTCTACAACCGTGGTGAGGCTACTCAAGTCACGCCTGTGCAGCATCGTGACACTAAAGATTAAAAAATACTCCTTCTGTCTTGAGCTCTTAGGGCCAGATGTACGACTATTTCATTTACCGCCTCCTATTTGCGACACATTGCGAGTCGCATATTGCCAGGCGCTAAATGAAATGTACAACAGTGTGTTTAACACTGTTTGCGATTCCCAATGGGGTCGCATATTGCGAGCCCATTGGGAATGCCAGCCCACCCAGGGACTGGGACTGCTTTTAAATAAAGCTGTTTTTTTTTTAAAATGCAGCCCGTTTTCCTTAAAGGAAAACGGGATGCATTTAAAAAAAGAAAAGTGAAACGTTTTCGTTTCATTTTTTAAGGGCAGGCAGTGGTCCCTGGGACCACTGCCTGCCCTTAAAAAATAATTTTGCGTGCATTTGCAAAGGTGAAGGGGACCCCTTCCCATTTGCGAATGCATTACCACCTACTTGAAGTAGGTGGTAATTGCGAGTGTTTTGCTACCTCAATTGCGGTTGCAAAACATTTGTACATGGTTTTGAGACTCGCTATTTGGAAGGGAACACCCCTTCGATATGCTCCACTGCAGAGACAGCAAGCAGCTCAAGAGTCTGAAACAAGAGGGGACCAGCAGTGCAAGTAGTCCTGCGATCTGCTCCACTGCAGAGACAGCAGCAGCTTGAGAGTCTGATCCAAATGGGGAACAGCATCAGCCCTGTGATCTGCTCCACTGCAAAGAGACCAAAAGACATACAATTGATGGACGAATGCAGAACAAATCAAAACATTCACCCCCAGTCAAGAGATCTGGGTTAAATCCATCATTCTTTTGCTCACCTTGCCACCCCAGTTTAGACCTAGCCATATGCAAATCAGTCTTGACCCTGTGCCTCATGGGAACAGTCCAGCCCGAGCTGCCAAGCCTTGTCCTCCCTGGACCGGAAACAAGCATCCTGGGAAAAAACGGTTTCAGGGTTTCACCCCTCATCAGCCAGGGGATTACCATGAGGCACAGGGTCAAGACTGATTTGCATATGGCTGAGTCTAAACTGGGGTGGCATGGTGAGCAAAAGAACAATGGATTTAACCCAGATCTATTGACTGAGGGTGAATGTTTGATTTGCTCTGCATTCTGTTCATCATCTGTGTGTCTTTTTCTTTCTCGCCCTAAGTGCGCCGGGTATGCCCAATCGTGGGTCCCGGACTCACAAAAGAATGATGGATTTAACCCAGATCTCTTGACTGGGCGTGAATGTTTTGATTTGTTCTGCATTCCGTCCATCAATTGTGCGCCTTTTGCTTTCTCGCCCTAAGTGTGCCGGGTATGCCAAGACGTGTCCTAGGCTCACTGTGTCACTGGATTCAAGCTAGCCTGGCTGATGAGGGATGATGCCCCGAAACCGGTCCCAGGATGCTTGTTTCCGGTCCAAGGAGGACCTGGCTTGGCAATTCGGGCTGGACTGTTCCCATGAGGCACAGGGTCAAGACTGATTTGCATATGGCTGGGTCTAACCTGGGGTGGCGTGGTGAGCAAAAGAACGATTGATTTAACCCTGATCTATTGACTGGGGGTGAACGTTTGATTTGCTCTGCATTACGTCCACCATGTGTGTCTTTTCCACTGCAGAGACAGCAGCAGCTCCAGAGTCTGATCTGCGATCTGCTCCACTACAAAGAGACAGCAGCAGCTCGAGGATCTCTTCCAGTAGAGAGCCAGCAGCAACAGCCCTGCGATCTGGCCCACTGCAAATAGACAGCAGGAGCTCAAAAGTCTGATCCAATAGGGAACCAGCAGTGCCAGTAGCCCTGCGATCTGCTCCACTCCAAATAGACAGCAGAAGCAGCTCGAGGATCTGTTCCAGTAGAGAATCATCAGCAGCCCTGCGATCTGCTCAAATGCAGAGAGACAGCAGCATTGCGGGGACCTGTTCCATTAAAAGCCAGCCTAGGCTAGAGAACCGGCTCAGATGTGGACCTAGAAGTACTTCGGGGATTTGCTCCCTTACAGAGCGGTCATCAGCTGAGGAGCTGCCATAATACAAGCCACTGCCAGCAGCAACCTCGGGTTTTCTAAATAGGCGCAGTCAGAAGCAGCTCAGCATCTGCTCGGAGCAGGAGCACTTCGTGGATCTACTGCAACCCAACGCCGAGAGCAGCTCTGCGCTTTGCTGCGATACATTTCGGAGCCAGCCGCACGCTGGGGAGCCGTTCAGGTGATTTACTCCAGTACAAATCCAGCGGCAGTCCAGCAATCTGCTCACTCCACGCACAGCAGCAGAGAAGCGACCTGCTCAATACAGTGCCAGCCGCAGCTGGAGATCTGCTCCACTAAAGAGCCTGGGAGATTTGAGCCATTACAGAGAGCGAGTGGGTCTGCTCTATTGGAGTCAGCAGCAGCCCGGAGACCTGCCCACTGTAGACAAAGCAGCAGTGAGAGGATTTGCTCAGTTGCTTTGCCAGCAGGAACGTGGGGGATTTGCACCATTGGAAAGCCATTAACAGCTCGGGGGGTTACTCTATCACAATGAGCCATCGGCAGCTCAGTGGTCGGCTCTGTTACAGTCAGCAGCAGTCCTGAGATCTTCTCCTTGCAGAGGCAACAGCAGTTCGGGGATCTGTCACATAGCAGACCCAGCGGTAGCCCTGAGATCTTCTAACTAGAGAGCCAGCAGCAGCTGAGTGATCTGCTCCATTACAGAGCCAGCAGCAGCTGAGTGATCTGCTCCATTACAGAGCCAGCAGCAGCTCGCGATTTGCCCCATTGTATTTCCAACAGAACTTCGGAGATCTGCAGCACTGCAGAGCCAGCGACAGCTCGAGGCTTTGCTCCGTTGCAAAGTCAGCAGCTGCTCGGTGATCTGCCTCATTACAGTCTCAACAGGACGCGGATCTGCTTCAGTGCAGAGTCTCAGCAGGTCGGGGATCTGCTCCATTACAGAGTCTCAGCAGCTCGGGGATCCGCTCCATTTCAGAGTCTCAGCAGGTCGGGGATCCGCTCCACTACAGGGCCAGCAGCAGCAGAGACCTCTCGCCGGGTGCTGGCGCCCCGAGGATGCTCGCATAGCTTCGCCCCACACTGCACAGGTGCAATACTTGGATGGATCGGATGCTCTGATAACTACGGCAGCGGAGGACGCTCGAGCCGTGGGATTTTCCTCTGCTTCCACTTCACTCTCTGCCGGGATTTGGGTAAGATGGCTATGAAGGAGAGCATCCTACCCATCAGCGAGATGTCCTCGCCTTTCCCGGAGGTGGTGGAGCTGAACGTGGGCGGCCAGGTGTATGTGACCAAGCTCTCCACCCTGACCAGCGTCCCGGACAGCACTTTGCACAGCATGTTCTCCGGCCGCGCCGACGTCAAGGAGCTGCCCAGGGACAACCGGGCGCGCTTCTTCATCGACCGCGACGGCTTCCTGTTCAGGTACATCCTGGACTACCTGCGCGACCGGCAGCTTGCCCTGCCCGACCACTTCCCCGAGCGGGAGCGGCTGCTGCGCGAGGCCGAGCACTTCCAGCTGCCCGAGCTGGTCAAGCTGCTAAGCCCCCGGGTCACCAAACAGAGCTCCATGAACGACGAGGGCTGCCAGAGCGACATCGAGGAGAGCTCGCAGAGCAGCGACCTGCTGCGCACCGCTGCCCTGGACAAGCGCGCCGGCTTCATCACCATTGGCTACCGCGGCTCCTACACCCTGGTGCGGGACAACCAGGCGGACGCCAAGTTCCGCCGAGTGGCGCGCATCATGGTGTGCGGCAGGATCGCCCTGGCCAAGGAGGTCTTCGGGGAGACTCTGAACGAGAGCCGTGACCCCGACCGCCCCCCGGAAAAGTACA
The DNA here is from genome assembly GCA_963921515.1 of Calotriton arnoldi. NCBI lineage: Eukaryota > Metazoa > Chordata > Amphibia > Caudata > Salamandridae > Calotriton > Calotriton arnoldi. The sequence continues at coordinate 961,463 of CAWUFW010007754.1, read as the reverse complement.
CGTCCCGCTTCTACCTGAAGTTCACCTATCTGGAGCAGGCCTTCGACCGGCTGTCCGAGAGCGGCTTCCACATGGTGGCCTGCAACTCCACCGGGACGGCGGCCTTCGTCAACCAGTACCGGGACGACAAGATATGGAGCAGCTACACCGAGTACATCTTCTTCAGTAAGTCACAGCGTGCTTGGAGTGCGCGTGGGGTGGTGCCCGCTGTGCCCATCCAGTGAGTGTGCCCGCTACCCCTTGTGCCCTGGCGAATCTTCCCGGTAGCCCAGAGTTTCTTCCGGGAAGTGGTGTTGCTTTTAAGAATGCACCAAGAACCCTAAATGAGTTGAAAATAAAAGACACGCTTCTATATATTGCAGCTAGTAACCCCAGTAGCGGGCGGCACATATAACCAACTGCCCTTGTATTCTGTAAGGGGTACCCCTTGCTTGCAGTAGCCCCTCTCGTATCGACATTACGTTTGTTTTAAACAGACTGAAACGTTCTGTAGCTCGTCTTTAAAAACCCATTCCCTCTGTTGTAAAGTTTTCCCGCGAGATGAAAAGTGCCCTGCTGTGTATGATGGGGGCTTTGAACATGTAATTGCTGCACGGTTCCCGTTTCCAATTAACTACAAGGTACAGTAACAGCAGGCATTAATCGGGAAGGGAGTGGAACGGTGGGATGAAAGACCGAGCCCTCACCCTTTCATAAGCAGACGTTGCTGGCTGCTTGGTTTTCAGATGGAAACACAGGAATTGCGCGAACTGCCAGAAGTGCCTCACACAGCCGATAGAATTGCTCAGTGGGTTGAATGCTCTCCTCTGCAACATGTGATGTCCAACAGGTCACTAGATGGAATCAGAGAAAGGCCGACTAAGCTTGCCATCCTTCAGAGGTTGACAAATGAGCATAATTAAATGGAATAATAGTAACATTTCTTGCCTATAGCGCTTAGTAGCAAAGATAATGGCGGCATCGTGGTTCCCACTAACCGTAGGCCACACCCCAGACCTGGTTTGCTGCTTTGTTCATGGTTCCAACCCTTATAGGTGCACTGACGGCATTGAGATAAATCACGTTTTTAAGGAATGTTTTGAAGGTTTTCCGGACGGTGGGCGTAAAGTCACGTGTCCAGCAGGACGCTAGAGTGTGTTTGCTCACTTTAGTTTTCTAAAAAACTTTGGAAATAGCTTTGTTAAGAAAATAGATTTCCCATCTGAGGCTTTGTGGGGCAGTTGCAGCATTCCCATTCAGCGAGGTCCTGTCCACTGCAGTCTGCTGCTCGCACTGCTCCGAAGCACGTGCACCTGGCGCGCTCTTGGCGGGAGGGGAGGGGTTTTAATTGCTCAGTAGGGAAGTAAGGCATGCAGTTAGCATGGGTTTCATCGCGCGCGATCCATACCACGGCCTCTGCGAGTGCTGTTAATTTTCTGCTCTTTCAGCACCTTTTTCGTGGACAGCTCCCCGAAATACTGCACGTGGTCTTTCTGCCCCTGTTTACACTCCACACAAGTGATTAAGCACGGGCACATGCAACTTTTGTGAAATCACACTAGCGACACTTGTATTAAAAGGCAGCTGATGTTATTCTACACATACATACATGCGATGTTTACCGGCGTGAGGTTAATCTTATTGTAAAGACTGGTGATGAAATTATATATTTTTCAAATTCCTGTCCGGAACTCAGCTGGGCTCAGTATTGGTATCAGTGGCGGCGAGCTGACAAAAATTCAACAGGCGATGGATTCTAATAAATAAACAGGGCTCTGTGAGGAATCCCGAGTTTACCCTTGGCAGCTTGCCACTAAGCAAGTTCTTCCTTTCATGAGGTACGTAAATAGCAACACTAAAACAACATTACAGTTATTAAATAATTAAGTTAACATTTTTGAAACAATGAAGTTGAAAATAACACAAGTTAATGATTCAAAGGACATCTACACCTTCATGCCTACATTAGGATGTACGCCCCAGGTCTTATACAATTATCAGAAAACATTCATAGAAAACAATTCAGAACTAAACAAATCTCATGTAATCCAATGAGATGTGTCTGGCTAGGTCATAGCCAGCCTCCAGGACCAGGCAGGGATGGAACAAAGCCTGGTCGAGGTGCATACCCTTCCCTGGGCAAAATATATGGATGATCCACATTTAGGTACCCTTTATGGCCGATCAGTGATGGAGCGAGGTAGGGTAAATGGCGGCGGTTCAGCCGGGTTAAAAGTTTTACTTTTTGACTTAGGGGGTCATTTAAAGTTTGCTAGGAAATTGTGGTAAATTAGCAATGATCTCGCCCCTCCCCCCCCCCCCTCCACCCCTCCACCCCAAATTCGTGCTTCCCCTGCTAGATTTAGAGTCAAGGCAAGTGCTGTGCTTAAAGCAGTTGAGCCTCTGCTGACTTCTCCAGCATAAACCTTTGCCCTGATTGCTCCGCCACCACAGAGCACTAGTCAAAGTGTTGGTCACTCCGCCCTATTCAGGGCTGGACAACTGTCATTTGATTTTCCTACCAAGGACAGCAAATCAAATCATGCCGGTTCCAGATTGGGAAAAAGCACAGCGGACCCCGCACATAGGAATTGAGGTTCTTAAGCATTCAGGCCATTTTTTTTGTTTAAAAAAGAAAATCTTTTGTTTTGGAAGTTTGTTGAAAGCAAGGCATTTTGCCTACTGAGCAAAACAGCTTTGATGCCTACATAGCAAACTTCAGTTCCTTCAAAGGAATTGCAGCAGCTCCTCTGAAGCCACAGAGATGCCTACCTACTTGGCAGGGACCTCCAAATGTGGTGGGTGATCCTCTATCCGAGGATTGAAGGCCATAGCCTCTGATGATCTGATGGGCTGGTTCCATGAGTTGCCTAGCCTGTTTTTTGGAAGTTAAAGTCTGTCCGCAGGCCAAGGTTCCACAGGGTCCGCAGGGCAGCATGTGCTGAGCCTTGACCTTTGCTGCATAGAACTCCCAGTGGGGCACCTCTGGAAACTGTTACCAACTCAATCATGCCTTAATTTGGCATACTTTGGTGCCATGCTGTCCTCCTGATTTACATCTAGAATTTAGGCTGGAAGTCGTGGCCAGGTTGGACTCCAAAATGCTTAATACCTATTTTTTGCAATTTTGCTAGAAACTTGCATCTTTTGGCAAAATGCTACACTCAGGAAAAAAACAAGAAATAATGTCTGGGGACAATGCTGCTTTTTTGGGTAGACTTGATACTTTGTCCCAGTCCTCAAGAGACATTACATTTCAAAGTCCTAGCTTTCCCCAAAAGTTCTATAGCCTATATCCTGGAACTCCAAAAATTACCAAACTTCCAGGAAATGCATTTTGGAAAACAGGCCATGGGCCTAAGCAGAAAAAAAACAAAATTAATGTATCACAGATTTGGCTGTTTTTGTTACAAGTGGATGTAGATCCCTATGCCTCTTCAATGTTAAATATTTGCACTGGGAAATACGTTAGACAGTAGGCAGGTGCCCTCTGGACAATCTGGCCTATATTTGTCCTTGGGGTATCTGCAGTGGGATAATTCCTTTAATATGCAGAGCAGCCTTCCAGGTCTAGGGATTCAAGTCAAAGCAATGGGTACCATTCCTCAGGCCTTCAACAGGCAGAATTGAGTTCTTCCACCATGCATCAGTAAGCCTTCAATCATTTCCTGTAGGATTTCTGCCTTAAGAGTGTTTGCAGCAGTTCCTTTTAGGTATTATTAACTACGTTTGACAAAATACTGTCAGCAAATCAAGCTAGAGTTCAGACACATTCTGCTTCTATCTTTTAGACACCGTGACACAGTCCTTCAGGGACGGCTCCTGTCACCTCACTGCTTTTAAGCAGTGAGAAACATAAAATGACAATAACTTAGAGTTATTGTCATTTTATGTTTCCTGTCCTGCTGCTTTGCGGCGGGTGGGAGGGTGGGTGGAGCTGCTCTGTTCTCCGATCAGGGCAGGGGAGTCGTGGTTTGCCCATTCCAAAGTGCGCAATGACTGTTTGGTCGGCCCTCTCGGGCCGCCAAAACCAGTCATGCGCACGTCCCTGTTCTCCATGCAGGCTGCATTACAGTCAGCAGGTAGAACATGCCCACCCCTCCAGCCCGTGGCTGCAGCATTGTGATTGGCTTTGGGGAGGGAGCCTGGCTGCCTGCTTTCTGTTCCTGTCGGAGGCAGGAGAGCAGGAGCGGAGAAGATGCAGGACCCGGCCTCGAGGTAAGTTTAAAAAAATGTATTTGATTAATTCCGATCCCCTCAGTCCCACCCGCGCGTTACCCACGCCCCTCCCCACCTCCCGCGCCCCCTTTGCCGCGACTGCTGGACTCCTAGTGGTGACTTACTGCTAAAGTGAGCTCACAATCCTTTGTTTTAATCTCTTTCCAAAATGTCAGAACTGATCTTGGCCTAATATTTCCCACTGAAAATAAAATGGGGGAGAGAGAAGAAAGGAATGAAAGTCTCCACTTAGCTTCCCAAAAGAGTGTACCAAATATCAAAATGAGTGGGACAACGCAGTATCACACAAAATAGTCTCTTTAAACTTTTTTGATACCCTCAAAAGCTACTTTCGGTTTGTGGCATGTTATCCCGACTGGCGTACTAGCAACCAATAGCATCATCGGGTCTCCCTCCACCAGGAGGGGATGTCTAAAAATATACGGATGGTGTGGGATCCATTACACACAGGTAATGATCTAAAATGACCTCCTGTCCCAAAGCAAAATTAATTAATTAAAACAGGGGCAGGGGTAAGGTTAAAAAGAAGAAAAAGATGTATCTAGGGAAAGGTTAGGTGTCCCTCACATCTACACAAACATTAGGTCAACATGTTTCAGTCTTCTTGCGCCCATTCAGGTCAATGGCTTTCGTCAGGACTGTGAGATTGATTTGATTCCTGTTGTGTGCCACTAGGGACAGTTTCTCCTGGGCTGGAGAGTAAAAGGTATATTCACTCTGTGAAGATGTGGGAGAAAACACTCCCCTCCTCTAAAGAAAGAAGAAGGGAACAGTGAAAAATAGGCATATTCTCAATTATACTGTTCTCATTATCAACATTACATACATTCATGTAACGCTGTATGTCAGAGTAATGAACTACTCACTCGAGGTAATCAACATCACCATTTGTGTGTGTGTGTGTGCACACAATGTGGTGAAAGCGCAATAGAAAGAGTTATTCTCTCATTTGTGAACACTGAAAAAATAATGACATTGTTTTTTTTTTCTAATTTAGGGGACATAAAATATAAAACACAGTTAACTAGTCAGAGAAGCACGTGTTATTCATGGTGCATAAGCTTATAATTTTCAAAAGGCCCAGTTACTTGAAATATTATCCAGGGCAGGCTGTTGTTGTTACTACTAGTGCAAAATGCTTAAAAGGCAAACTTTCTACTCTCTCTAAAGGTACGCAGATCTATGCTCACACTCCCTGTTAAACTTGCAAACAGATGTCATATTGTCGATGTTGTATAAACAAGAATGTAGGAAAAATATTAGGTATTCTTGTACCTTATTATGTGAGCGTTAGGACCCCATAGGTTGCGGGGGGAGGCGGACTGGCTGTACTCCTTGGAAATGGGATCGAGAGTTGTTGTTAGTAAAACAGGAAGAGGGGGAACACACTTGTGTAACCACTGAAGGCAGGTACACGCAGTGTAATTTTTTATTTATTTATTTTATTTGTTAGGCGCACAATTCATCCCCGAGTGGATCTCTCGGTGCCATAGCAGCGGAGGACAGTTCGAAGTACAATATCGAGGCTAGAGATTAAACAGCCAGGTTTTCAGAAGTTTTTAAAAAGAGTAAAATCAGGGCAGGTGCGGATGGACATGGGCAGCCGATACCAGTGATGCGGAGCTACGAAAGAAAAGGAGCGACTCCCATATCTGGTCGTATGAATGCTTTTGGGGCATAGCAGTAACAGAACACTAGGTCTGAGCTGGTGAACTGGGGTATACGGCTGTAGTTTGTTTTTCATATAACGAGGTCCCTTTCCATGCAAAGTTTTGCAGACCAGCCACAGAAGTTTGAATAGTGCACGCTTTTTTATCGGTAACCAATGGAGAGAGCACAGAAGGGGTTCTGATGGGGAACACGGAGGAAGATTGTGGATAAGGCGTGCTACTGTGTTCTGCACCACCTGAAGCCTAGCAAAAAGGCCTTCATTTATACCGACCATTAGGGCGTTTCCATAGTCAAGGCGGCTTACTATCAGAGCCTAGACTAGAGTCTTCCTGGCCTGTAGAGGGGTCCACTGAAACACTTTCTTGAGCATGCGCATCAGGCCAAAGCAGGTTCTAGAGATGCTTTTGACGTGCTAATTCATGGAACGATTATTATCTAAGGGGACTCCTAGATTTTTTACGTATTTAGGTGTCGGTGGTGATCCCAACTCAGATGGCCACCAGTCTGCTGACAAGACTGAGTGGGCTTTCCCAAATAAAAGGATCTCCGTCTTAATAGTGTTAAGGTGAAGGAAGTTTGCAGTCATCCATGAGGCAATCTTTAACATACAATCCTTAAATTTGACTTTAGTAAGTGTCAGATTAGAATCCATGGTGATGACCAATTGCGTGTCATCAGCATAGGAGATGGTGTCAAAGCCACATGACCTAATGAGTTTTGCGGGGGGGCACATAAATATTAAAGAGAGTAGGGCTCAAGATTGAACCCTGGGGCACCAGGTCCTGGACCATGGGTTTTGAAGTGTAGTCGCCCATCTGCACAGCATGGGTGCGTTCAGATAGAAAGTTTCCCATCCATTTCAGAGCTTTACCACTGATACCAATCTCCCCCAATCTTTGAACTAGGATTTGCTGGGAGATGATATCAAAAGCCGCTGATAAATCCAAGAGAATTAACATAGCTGAGGATCCCTGGTCTATGGCGAGTTTGATGGTATCATTGACCTCCATTAAGGCTGATTCCGTGCTTTGAGAAGCACAGAAGCCTGACTGAGAGGGATCCAACAGACAGTTGGATTCGAGATAGAACACCAGTTGTTGATTCACCAGTGACTCTAGGATTTTGGACATAAATGGAAGTAGTGATATTGGTCTGTAATTTAGCATAACCAAGGGATCAGTCGTGGGTTTTCTAAGAAGGGGCTTGATCCGTCATGTCTTCCATTTAAGTGGGAGAGTAGCTAACTGTAGAGAGAGATTACATAGGTCTGTGATAGGGGTAAGCAGAATAGGAGTCAAAGTGGTTATAACATGAGGGGGGCAAGGACCAGCGGGGAACTGGTTTTCATTGTATTTAGTCGGACCCAATACTTGTTCAGCTGTGACAGTATTGAAAAATTCCAAAGTAGGAGATTGAGAGTTAGTCTTGACTTCCAGAGGTTCTAAAGTTATTGGTATCACGCTATTTGTGAGAGAGTTGTAGATGTTGTTAATTTTTGTTCAAAATGCATAGCAAGGTTATCACAGTGTGAATGGGATATAGGTATTGAAGGATTGCATATGCTTGGGTTCCTGAGTTCATTTAGATTATTAAAAAGCTCTTTTGAGGACTTTTTCGCGAATTAATTCTATGTGCTATGTGAGTCCTTCTAGCAATATTACAATATTTTAGGTATTTCCTTAGGGCTGTTTTGTAAGCAAGTTTTTCCTCTTCTAATTTGGATTTCCTCCATGTATGTTCCAGTTTCCTACATGCGGATTTCTCCTTTTTTAGGGATTCAGTATACCAGGGAGTAGGAAGGTTTTTCCTTTTCATTTTACATACTTTCAATGGAGCAATGGTATCTAAGGCCTGTATAAATGAGTTTTCAAAGGCTTTTAGTGCAAGATCAGTGTCTTCATAATCCGATACAACAGGAGAAGTAAAGGCAGGGAGAAGGGTGGGAGCCACCTTTCTCCAGGGTCTCGTGAGTTTCATGGCATCGTGAGGGCACCAATAGGTTTCTGAACATCTAGGAGGAACTCTAAAGAGAAATGATCAGTCCACACGTGTGCAATTGGTGGATCCACCACTAGATTCACGGCATCTGTGAACACTAAATCAAGAGTGTGGCCAGCTATATGGGTAGGACCTAATACCATTTGGTGGAGCCCCAGGGATTCAATATCTGCCAGGAGACGGATGGAATCTGGGTCGGACTGGTTATCTATATGATAATTTAAGTCCCCCAAGAGCAGAAAATTATCCGCTGCTAGAATATGAGGAGCTAGCCATTCCATGAGCTTCGCACTAAAATCTTTCTTTTCTCCGGGTGGACGATAGATCAGCGCCCCCTTCCAGGTTAGATTAGTGGAGGTTTCTAATTGGAATATTATCATTTCCAACTCAGGGGTGGAGCAGGAGTCTAGAATATTAACTCTTAGAGGATTTTGTGCTGCAATAGCTACTCCCCCTCATTTCTTTAACTGTCCGTCGAACCTGGTTACTCTATAGCCTTCAGGAATCACTATAGCTATGGATGGAGAAGAAGACAAATGTAGCCGTGTTTCAGTAATGAAACATATATCTGGCTTCATTGTATCTAAGAAGTACCAGAGTTCCAAAGCGTGCTTTGGGATGGAGCGCGCATTTAAATAGATGCACTGTAGCTGAGGGGAGCTATGTTTTGCATTATCCAAAATGATGCTGTTACTGCTAGTTAGAGGTTTGCAGATTAAGGGACTGTGTATTGAGGGCCCAGGAGCCTTATAATTGGCTTGGGGGAAGGAATAGGCACAGGAGAACTTACACATATTGCCAATAATCTTCTTTATCGGATATGTGAAGTTTCTCTCCACAAGATCAAAAAGGAAATTAAAGCTTAAACCTTGACCAGGAGTTTTAGTAAAAGTTTTAAAATAAAGAAATACTTGCGACGTGTCCCTGCCTTGCTATGCAATAATGCGGTGATTTATATGACTTACTTTTAGTGCAGACTCTCCGTACGTGTTTAGTCCCTCCCATCCTGAATATTAATGGGCGGGAGAGTGGTTGTCCTTTCTATCATGCCATGTGGGGAGAGGAAGTTCCGCAGGTGTTGAACCTTGATCACATATGCATCACTAACAATGGACACTAAAGACAGACTCCTAAGTGAGTCATGGTGGTTTCTACCTTTCTATTGTTGATACCCAGCGTTTTTATGTTCACTTAAAAAATGTTTCTTAATGTGCCTCGCTCATTTTCTGATTTTGATATCAGTTTCACTGATTACAAAAAGATGAGTTTTAAAAAAATGTAGAGCTGTGGTCGTAAAAAAGCATAAAAAAGTGTGGGTAAATGTGATTACCAAGTAAATATGAGCATGTGAAGGAGCCTGCACTTAAACGGTGGGTCTAAATTTTACAAGTGTAAATTTAGATGCTTTTCACCTGTCGTTCTCCTGTGCATCACTAACAATGGACACTAAAGACAGACTCCTGAGTGAGTCAAGGTGGTTTTTACATTTCTATTGATGATACCCAGTAGTTTTCTATTTAATTAAAAATATTTCTTAATGTGCCACACTCATATTCTGATTTCAAAATCAGTTTTACTGATTACAAAAAAACAAGATTTTCAAAACTGTAGAGTTGAGGATGTAAAAATGTATTTACAAAGTGTGGATAAATGTGGTTAACAAGTAAATATGAGCATGTGAAGGAGCCTACACTTAAGTAGTGGGTCTAAATTCTACAAGTGTAAATTTAGAGGCTCTTCTCCTGCCATTAAAGTAAGGACCTATAATGTTGTCCCTTTATCATGATGTTAATAGGGGTTGTAGAGGGACCGCGGATACTGTTTCCTTGGTTTACATCTCGGTCCAGTCTGGTCTGATGTAATGGCTTCTATTCCCTAGCCAAATGTGTTGATTGGTCTCAGTCTACACTGGTGCTGTAGTTCTAAATTATGAAATATGTTAAGATGGGGCGCACCTAGTTCCCTCTGTTAAATAAAGGACTCCTGCTGTAGTCCCTTTATCATGATGTCAATAGGGACTAAAGGTGGGTTGAGAATACTATTCCCATCATTTTTTAAACTCTGTCTCAGCTGCCTTAGTAATTAAACTTCTACTCTCTTGTCACATGTGGAAGGGCATATAATGCATCTATGTATTAAAAAAGATGGGCATATGATATCTCCATTTAGTCTAGGAACTTAGCCTATCCCTTAGTCGTGGTATATAGACTTTATTGATGACTTGTGCCCATGGAATATTGTCATTGAGTCCATTCTGGAATATCCCAAGATGGTAATTCCACCTTTGTTCCTTCTGTAACGGAATTCTTTCCGAATTAGTGTCAATATCATCCGGGGTTTTGAGTAGGCCTGGGCGGTGAACTCGACTCCGCTCGTGAAGTTTGCAGAGTTTTCTGCACTCCGCGTTACGCGGAGATCGCGGAGTTCCGAAAAACTCCGCTTCGCGGTGCGGAGCGGAGTTTTTTTCCTCGCTCGCGTACGTGAACGTCAAGTTGGCGACCGCGAGCGAGGAAAATCAACCTCCTGGCGAGATGTTTCCTCGTTCGCGATCGTCAACATCAAGTTGGCGAGCGCGAGCGTGGAAAATCAACATCCCGGCGAGATTTCTCAACGCGGGGGGGTCAGGTTTCTCATTGCGAGTGGTCGCGTATGCTCGCGACCGCTCGCATTGAGAAACTGCCCTTTCGCGTTGAGAAAGCTGCCGATCGAGTAAAAATCTACTCGAGCAGCAGAAAAGGAAAGCTTGCGCTGTGCATGGTGCCGTTATGATTGCACAGTGCGGACAAGCATCCGGCACTGTGCAATCACTGCGAACGGCATTTTTCTATCATACTCCGCCGCTCGCGGAGCTCTGCGTAGTGCGACAGAGTTTTTTATGCACTTCGTGGTGTTCCGCGTAGTGCAACTCCGCGAACTCCGCCCAGGGTTAGTTTTGAGTATCACCCATTTCACATCATTAGCATAATGTCCAACAGTAAGAAAGTGGCTGCTCCTCTTTGTCGTTGATTTTCCAGACCTGGTGTTGCTCCTGCCATCGCAAACGCATGTGAGTTTTCACCTTTCTACGTGTCATGGCGATGTAACGTAAATTACATGGGCATGTGATCATATATATGACATGGGAGCTTTTGCAATTTGTGTGTCTCGATAGCGTCCACTTGATGTTCGGTTTTAAATCTATTTTTTTATGGCAGTAGTCAAATGGCAGACTGAACAGGACCCACAGGGATAGCGACCCACAACTGGGGGAAGGCCCCATGTGATTGTGATGGTTTCACACCTCACTTCAGGTTTGTCTCACTCAGGAGTATGTCTTTAGTGTCCATTGTGAATGGTGCACACGTGATCAAGGTTCAACACCTGTGGAACTACCGCTCCCCACATGGCACGATAAATAGAAGAACCACTTTCCCGCCTGTTAATATTCAGAACGAGAGGGACTGAACACGTACAGAGAGTCTGCACTAAAAGTAAGTCATATAAATCACTGCGGTATTGCATTGCACTACGTGTTTCCGCCTTAAGTGGTTACAAGAGTGTGTTTCCTCCCTTCCTGTTTTACTAACGACAACTCTCGATCCCATTTCCAAAGAGAACAGCCAGTCTGCAACCCCCGCAACCTATGGGATGCTGCCACTAACATAATAAGGTACAAGAATGCCTAATATTGTTCCTACATTCTTGTTTACGCGACTATGACAATACGACATCTGTTTGCAAGTTTAACAGAGATTGTGAGCATAGATCTGTGTACTTTTAGAGATAGTAGAAAGTTTGTCTTTTTAAGCATTACGCACTGGCAGTAAAAACAATAGCATGCCTTAGATAATATTACAAGCAACTGGGACTTTTGAAAATTATAAGCTTATGCACCATATATAACATGTGCTTCTCTGACAGCCTTTAGAAAAGGTGATTCTAAGTTGGAGTTCTCCCTTCAAAAAATGGACTAGTTGACTGTGTTTTTTATTTTATGTCCTCTAAATTAGGAAACACACAATATAATTATTTATCAGTGTTCACAAATGAGAGTATATCTCTTTCTATCGTGCTTACACTGCATATTGTGCCATGCACACAAAAATGGTGATGTTGTTTGCAGTTCATTAATGGAGCACACAGTGATACAAGAATGCATGTAATGTTGATAATCAGCACCGTATAATTGAGAATATGTGTATGTTTCAGTGTTCTCTTCTTCTTTCTTTAGAGGATGTTGGAAATGGCCCTTTTTGCAGGGTTATCCCCAAAGCTTTTGCTTCTTCCTCCTATTTTTTCCTGACCTGTTGTTGTTGGTTTTAGGACTCTGGGCACTTTACCACTGCTGATCAGTGCTAAAGTGCATAGGCTAACTGTGTTAAATTGTTATTGTGATTGGTTCTCCCTGATTGGCATATTTGTTTTACCAGTAGGTCCCTAGTAAAGTGCACTGAGTGTGCCAGGGCTGGTAAATCAAATGCTACTAGTGGGCTTGCAGCACTGATTGTGCCACCCACATGAGTAGCCCTGAAAAGATGTCTCAGGCCTACCACCGAAGGTACCTGTGCGTAGTTTGTTAACTGCCATGTCGACTTGGCAAGTGCACCCACTTGCCAGGCCCTAACCTTCCCTTTTCTTACATATAGGGCACCCCTATGGTAGGCCCAAGGTACCCCCCTGGGCAGGGTGCAGTGTATGTGAAAGGTAGGACATGTACTGGTGTGTGTAACATGTCCTGATAGTGAAATACTGCCAATTTCGTTTTTCACTATTGAAAGGCTATCTTGCCCCATAGGACAGAATTGGGAATGCTTTGTAACATTTTACAAGCATATCTTCCCATAGGGATAAGATAGAAAAATGGAGTTTGGTATCCCTGAACCCAGGATTTAATAACACATCTTTTAGTAAAGATGGTTTTTAATTGTGTGTTTGAAAATACCACTTTTTAGAAAGTGGCTATTTTCTTGTTCAACCATCCTTTGTGCCTCTGACTAGTTGTGGATTGACTGTCTGGCTTTGGAGTGACAGGGGCTGAGGAGGTGCAGTGGCTCCAGGAGTCTGGATGAGTCAGCACTAGGCTGAATAGGCCTGATCAGCATTTGGAGTGGTGGGAGGAGTAGCACCTGTACCTGAATAGGGCTGTGCCTGCCTTCCACAATGCTGGCTCTGCCCCCTGTGGTGTGTCTGGGGCCAAGGCTCACACTGACAATGGATGTTGTTGTGCACTTGCAGAGTGCCCCCCAGAACTGGTTTGAACTAGGCTCAGAGCCCCTTGCACAAAGAGAACAAATACATTTTGGGGTATAAGTATTAGACCTAAAACCCCTGAACTTTAGATCATTCCTGGAATTCAAGTAGAACCTTTGCCAAGGAGAAGAGCTGGAGAGCCTGAGGAGAAGTACTGCCCTTGCTGTGTGTCTGGGGTTGGCCTGCAGTTGCTGTTTCTGCTAAGGAAAGGAGAAAGACTTTGCCGTGTGCTGTGTTCCCTGCTTGAAGGAGATCTCCACAGGCCTGAAGTTAGCTGGCCTCCTGTTCTGAAGTCTCAGGGACACAAAGACTTCACCCCCAGCTCCCCTGAACTCTGCTGCTGTGAGTTCTGACCTGCCAAGAGGTGCCCGTGCCAGTTTTGGACCTCTGGAGGTTGTTGCTGCTGTTTGGGAGCTGGAAGAAAGAAGAAACATGAAGGACTGCTAAAACCAACGCATCGCTCTTCTTGTGGCTGTTTTCTCGATGCATCTCCACGGTGCGAGAAGAATTTCCACGCATCGCCGTGCCGCTGCGAAAACCGTCGCAGCGCCTGTCACCGCTGCAAGAATCAACGCATCGAGGGATAGCAGCTTTAGAGGATCGACGCAGCGCCGCTCGATGCCGCCGCATCGATGCCGCCGCATCGATGGCCGATGCATCCCGGATTTCAACTCATCGTACCTGTGTGGCACACTTTCCCGATGCCTCACCTGCGAACCGGAACCATCATGAAGAATCAACGCATCACTCCCCATACAGACTGGATTCGAGGCAACTCATCCTCTGCGTGTTGCAGAACTGTCGCCTCGCCTCCCCCAGGTCACAGGAGTGTCGCACCTCTTTGTTTTCCGACGCTGCAGCTGTTTGGCTTGAGAACTTTGACGCATCTACAGGGACTTTGGTGAAAAGTCACGCATCCATAGTTTTCTATGGTACAAGTTCTTGAAACCTTTTGAAAGTCATATTTTTAACTGTGTATGTTGGATTTTTGTCGTTTTGGTCTTGTTTAGTTTAGATAAAGATACTTTATTTTTCTAAACTGATGTGGTGTCCATTTGTGGTGTTTTCACTGTGTTACTTTGAGTGTTGGTACAAATACTTTACACATTGCCTTTGGGATAAGCCTGTCTGCTCATGCCAAGCTACCAAGGGGGTGAGCAGGGGTTATCTAAAGTGTGTATCCCCCTTATCCTGACTAGAAGCAAGGGTCCCTATTTGAACAAAGGTGCCTACCTCTGCCAACTAGAGACCCCCATTTCTAACAGAGGAGGACAGTGTTTTCTCCTACAGCTTCACAGAGTGAATATGCCTGTTACACTCCAGGCCAGGGGAAAGTGTCCCTACTGGCACAGAACAGGGATCCAATCAATCTCACCGTCCTGACGAAAGCCATTGACCTGTATGGGCGCAAGCAGGCTGAAACATGTTGACCTAATGTTTGGGTAGATGTGAGGGACACCTAACCTTTCCCTAGATAGATCTTTTTAACCTACCCCTGCCCCTGTTTTAATGAATTCATTTTACTTTGGGACAGGAGGCAATTTTAAATCACTACCTGTGTGTAACAGATCCCACACCAACACTATATTTCAAGACATCCCCTCCTGGTGGAGGGAGACGCAATGATGATGCTTTCGGTTGTTTGTACGCCAGTGCGGATAATATGCCACTGACCGAAAGTAGCTGTTGAGGGTCCCAAAAATTATTTAAAGAGACTCTTTTGTGTGATACTGCATTGTCCCACGCCTAATATTTCCCACCTCACACTTGTTCCAGCCAGGAGCAAACCCCAATCCTACCAATATCAAAACACTATCAAACTCTTTCTAGGCACATCTGCTACCCCTATCTGTGGAGAGAGGCACTGTCAGGTTGACGAGATCCCTTTCCTTCAAAGCAGGCAATAGTACTGGATACTCAGGTGAACCTCGACATCACAACAGAAGGGAATTGAAGAACAGGAAGGCCTCTGCCTGAGAAGGCTTTGATCAGTGTCAGTGATTCTTTTCTTACATCAGAAGTGAGGCTGTGTGAATGACCCTAATTACATATGAGCCACAGGGGCTCCAGTGCAGGAAGGAGATTAAGACTACAAGTTGATTACTTTGAGGACTGCAAATGCAACAACATGAATAAGTCATCTTTGTGACAAGCATAAATAAAGATCATGGTAAATAATGAGCTAATTTGTTTCTTATCTAGTTGTATGGCTGAAGAATGACTTTTCTACCTATTTCCTAAAATGAGTTATCAAAAGCCAAGGTTTGGGAACATACACAGTTTCATTATTGTGCTGCTACTTCTACTATTATAACACTTAAGATCATAATATCTTTTTAAATGTAAGTGTATCCACAGCATACATTTCAGGTGTATGTACTAGACAGTGGGACCTAATTCTTCTAAGGCACACATACAGCTGACTAAAACAGGATTATATCTGGCATTTTAAATGTAAAATTGAGTTCAAGTTTATTTCAAACAACCAGGGCTAGCCTGGTGTGCTAAAAGCTGTTTTAAAACTCATGTTGCAGGGTTTGCTCCTAATGTGAGAGGAAAATGCCTCTCCAACAGATACGCTCCATGAATTGTACATTAAAGACATCATTTGTGTTAATTTTTCAGCTATCTTACAAAAACTTTAAAAATGTCAACGTAAAAAAGGGGATTTAATGTTTTAGGAAAAGTCATATGCAGTCGGGAATGTTAAAAGATCCTCACAGCCCAGAGGTCCAAATAACAGGTATTCAGTTAGATGTCCTGGGGAGACTGCTTGCCCCAGCCTTTAAGGTGAAGTGTGGTAGATGGGTAATGTAACAGGGTTATGTGCACTGTTAATGACCATCAAAGTGGGAGCAACATGCCTTCAAAGGACCATACCTTTTTATCAGACTTTCTCTCGCAATTGGGGCCTTGGGATACACGGCCAACCAGTAATCCAAGGCTCCTGAATTCACATTGTATTCTTCATCTCACCACTCTTTTTAGAGTATTGATTAATTATTCCTAAATTGCATAAATGGTAGCCTGCTGCCTATGTGACCACACATTTGTTGAGCTATGCTTGGGTGCAGAGGAGAAGTCCCCAGTGGGGATGTGGCACCTAAATGAGTCTTGACTTACTGGTGTTCTTTCTCTTGAGCACCTGAAGTAGAAAACAGGCTGCTGCTTCACTCAATATATGAGTTTAGTGGACTCTCGGCTGAAACTTTGGGAGCAATGCAAGCTGGTTCTGAGTGGGAGAGGTAAGGCTTACCTTAAAGCTGCAGGTATGGAGCGAAGGAGAGTGACTATTTATTTGAAATACCAGTGAAGAGGTACTTGCATGCAAAATAGGCTGAAATCCTGCTGGAACTGGAGTGCACTCAACTGTACCTAAAACATATGTTATTAGAAAAATCAAGAGTCATATGTGTGCTATCTGAAAGGCAAGTGCACAAGTGTGGAGACAAAACCAGGAAGCTTCTATATTGGTTGGAGAAGGAGAGTAGACATGTAGGGAGAGTCGTAGAGCTGGTACTGGGGATATTGAGATAGCATCAGCTTTTACTGGTTATTATATACTAATAATAAATATATTATATAATATATACCTCAAAATAAGTGTACTCAAGTCATGAACTTGTAGACATCTTGCTAGATCTCCCCATGACAAAACTCACTAGGATGGAGCAAGACTCATAGGAAATATTTATCTCGGCAAAGGAGATCACTGAGGTGTTGGAATAGCTACAGTCTGGCATGCCTTCTTTTGGATCTTTTCAAACAGTGTGCCAGCAAAGTTGCTCCTCATTTGCTAAAAATTATACATGAGTTAATAGGTGGCAGCTTGCTTCTCCAGGATCTCCGTGAAACTTGTAATTGCAGTGATTCTTAAGGGTGATGTGCGAAACAATGTGTATGCCTTCCATAGGTAGATTTCACTAAGGTTGAGGCAAAAGTCAATGCCAAAGTTCCGACTTAAAACTCTTGGGAGTGATCAGGTTGATAGTCCTTTCAGATCACAGTGGCTCTATGAATGAGCAGTCCGTCCATCTATCATAATATATTTACAACACATATTGTATTTGCACACAGAATAGAAAGTCCATGAATATTATCAGGGTTGACATTGAGAAAGCATCTGCACTCCTCCAAAAATGACAATTGGTCCAAAAATTCTTAAAGTATGTGAAGCTCGTACATACACAGCTGGTGACCAGCGTGATAGTAAACAGAGTTTGGGAAGATTACTTCTGATCAGGAGGAGTACATGGCACTTTTGCCCCTCATCTTTGTCGTGATGATAGAGCTGCTAGTAGAGTCAATGTGGAAGGATTATGTTGTATAGTTGAGTGTCCCTTGATGTAGAAGATCGTATATCTTTGTGTGGGGATGATCATGTTCTATATCTCAGTTATTTTAGATGGTCTGGGACTTGGGTTATTAAAATACTATATATCTTTGAGTTTGTAGATAAAGTGGTCAAAAGAGTTTCTACTTCCTGTAGTGGAGTTGAGGAAACAGATGCTGCTGGGGCCTCACTACTTAAGGTAGAATCAGTAGTCTGTAAATACCCTGAGATCTTTATTACACAGAATGTCTTGGTGCGCTGGACACAGAATATAGTTCTGCAACTCTGGTAACTCAAGCAGGACTTGACTGCCTGGCAGACTCTACCCATTTTCATAATGGTTAAATTGGCCCTTTTTAAATTGATGTCTCTTCCTAAACTGGCTTAGGTGCTACACAGTTATCCTTATTGAGTTCTAAACAAATTCGTCTGTGGCCATTATGATCATGTTTACATTTTTCTCTGGAAAACATTGACCCATGGAGCGTTCCCTGATGAGTGTTCTAAATCTACCTTTTCTGGCATGCTGGAATGGCAGATGTACAATTATAATATAGTGCTTCAATTTTGTGTTAAAAAACTGGCTATTTGACCCTCAAATCTGATCAATTGGCTGTTGTTGAATTGTGGGCTATAGCAGAGATAACCCCCTTGAACTTATGTTGTGGTGAGTGACTTACAAGAAACCTTCCTCAGGCCACGCAGACCTTGCTGCACATTTCTGTTCAGAAACGCAGAAAAGGAATAGTGGAATAGGCTGACAAAGGAAATGCCATTGTGGTGCAGAGAACTCAGCTTCAGTAGAGAGTAACCTGGTAGGGTTTTCTGGGTCAAGACTGTAGTGGCATCCTTAAACTGGGCATGTGGTGCTGTAGGGGGTAGTTACCTTATTTGCTGAACTGCAGAAAGCATATCAGACTCACAGCAGCCAACTGTAGTTTATTGCAATTGATTCATGCACATAGCCCGTACCTCCAGAATGGAGACATCATCCCAGACCTTTTCCCCCTAGAAGCCAAGCTGATGATAGACAGACTTGGTAATCGTGTGATATGTCAGGTCTGTTGGACATTTTTAATACTGCCAATACCTTTGAGTGCCTTAAACATACATGAGAGTTGGACATGGGAGAGCTTTTGGAGAAAGAGTGGAGGAAAGCCCTAGTGGTGCATAGGGGTAGCCATGTCAGCCTGATATAGATGGCATCCATTTAATTATTTGCATAGGATTTACTATTCGTGGGAAAACCATGGAGAATGGCACTTGATGCAACGCCTGAATGCACTGTTGAATGAACAAGGGGACTTACTGCATACAAGATGGGGATATGCAGTGATGCGGCATTTCCGGGTGGGCGAGGCGGCAGTCATATTAAAGGCGGTGGGCTGCAAGCTTGTGTTAAACCAAAAAAAGGCATTGTTGGATGCGCGGGATGTTAGGACAAACGGGTTACATCAACCTGTTTCTAAATCTGGGACTGCTGCTAGCCAAGAGTGGCATTACAGATACCGGAAGGGCATGGCTTGAGGGCATGGACTAGGAACAGGGACAGAATGATGAATGGTGATGCTTGGATGGCTCCCAAAATATCAAAAGACCGCAATTTCATGCTTCAATTTGACGATTGAGTTCCTAACCACTGTTTTGTGCCGTCGAGCCAAGAGTCGTCTAGCTTTCGAAAGGTGCGGGGACCCTCACATTTACCACTAGCTTGTAAACATGATTTTTGTGTGAAGTGGGAGTTCTGTGGACACGTTTGCTGTCTCATGTTTGCACTTATTGGACTTGTATTTCCAGCTGGAAACGTAATAACATGTTTATTAAAAACAGATATAACAGCTCTACAGGGTTTAACGTAAAAAACCCTCAGAGGAAACACAGAGGAAAGATGCCTTTCCAACAATGAGAATAATACATTTTCTTATATAAAACTCCGAAAGCGTACAAAAACTGTTTAAAGCGCTATTATTCTATGCGTATACACATTTTTTTTATTTGCCAAAATACTAAGATATTGTGGTTTGGAGGGGAAAACACAAAATTGAAAGGTTCAATGGGACATGAGTCCTTGATCAAGGCTGCATTTTCAGTTGACTTTCCTAGTGAGATTCCTTCCGACAATGATTCAAACGCTAAGACAGTCTTCATCAATAATGAATAGGCTTTCATAATCTTTAAAAGCCTTAATTGTTCTTCTAGACATTGCTTTAGAGAAGGCAGCTCTAAAAACCAGCCCACACCTCTGAAGCGATAAAACTGTCCATTCTCTGGGCACAAAGTTAAGCTGTAATTTTCATATCTGTTTTAATTCCGATTAATACCAGTATCAAATGATATGATGAATTTGACTTATCATTGATAGATGCGATTCACGTTTGTTCTGCTGTCTGTTAATCAGAATTTCACTGTCAGGAGTAACTTTTGTTCCTCGTTTCCGGGTCAGTAGTCTCAGTGCTTCAACTCAGCACCTTTCACCAGACCATTACAATTCGTTTTCCCCTGCTGTGCTAAAAGAAGCAATCATGCAGCTAGTTGATTCTGATTGGTGGATTTAACCTACCAATCAGTGTAAACTAGCTTCACATCTATCAAGGATAGGAATTGTTCCTCTTTTAGTCAGGTAAGATTGTACAATATATGTAGTGATTCATTTGTAAAAAAAAAAAGTAAGGGCTGGTCCCCAAAATGTTTCTAAGGAGGCCACTAACCACTTCCTCCACTTGCATCACCCACTACCACAATTGGGGCCACCTACCTCCAGCACGGCCTCGCCTCCCAGTCTTGCCTTTACAGTTGCTCAGCTCTCTGTCCCCTCAGGACTTCAGCTGCTGTTTATTATCACTCCACCGCTTTTGTCTCTTTCTTGGCCTGTCTCCTCCCCCCCTCTATGTCTGAATGCCCTCCCTCGACTCTCCTTTACACTAGTGCGCTCTTTTCTCTGCCCTTTTATCCAGCGGTGTAGTTGTAAGTGGTGCACCAGGGGCAGAGGTACCAGGGCTCGCGGGTTTGAGGTGCCCACCGTATTCCAATTAGTGCTGTCTTTTACTATCCCATCAGGGGACGTTGTGTCTATTTTCCTTGCATGTATTAGTGTATTAGAATCTGTGGCAGTCTTGTTTCACCACAGCTTCTATCCATGCTTTGCTTCCTTTCCCCTTTACCATTGCTCTCTTCTGTTCTCCTCTAGCCCTCGTCAGCTCTCTCCACTTTATTCCTGCTCTGCCTTTTTTCTTTCTACCACTTCTCTCTTTGCTTGCCTCTGCGTCCTCTTAAATACTTGCCTGCTTTATTCCCGCTTTTGCTCTCTCTTCCTTACAGCTGGTCTGTCTTCTCTCTCCCTCCAAATATGATTTGTTCTCTTCTGTCTCTTTTATCTCTCTTTAGTCCATTAATTTGACCCACCAAAGCAATGACTGCGCCCCCTTTTCGACCCAACATGATAAGCCACACTGTTCTGAAAGAATTATGGGGTAGTGTGAAACTCCTCATATGTCAAGGCACTCCAAAGTAAAAAAAAAAAGCACTTTAGTAATATGATTTGGGGGTTTTTCAGCGAGGTATTTTTTCACCAAAAATGCCGCATAATGAGGACCAAAAAGTGAAATAAATGTTTGTATTTTATCAGCTCTACTTACTAAATATTGTAATTGAGGGAAAATGGTATCTTATTTTTCCATGTAGAGTAATACATACAGATCACTTCAGCAGGCTTTTAACCTTTAATCAGGTTACTTGTAAAATCAAACAAGTTTCTTGTAAAGTGCGACTACTCACCCGTTAGGGTCTCAAGGCATTGAGTGGGGGAGGGGGATCTGCGGTTCAGTAGAAGAGGGAGGTCTTGAGGTCCTTCCTTCCTGAAAACCTTCTGAGCTATCATGTAAACTGGTGACAATGTTCTTGATGCTTTTCAAATATGTAATCTGTAATCTTCAGATCTGTAACTACAGGAAATATGTTAAGATTTGAAGAGTTTCAAGAATGTTATTTAATTCTTTAAACACTTCAGGAGAGATTTACAAAAAAGTCGCGCAACGCAGCGCAGCCCCCGCAAGGCTGCGCTGCGTTGCGCGACAGGAAGAGCAGGGGAGCGCCATATCTTCAAAGACATGGCTCTTTCCTCCCCTTTCCCTTGCGCCGGCGCTGATTTCAGCAGCTGTGCGCCATGCACACACCTTAGCGCCGCAGCACTAGGGTGTGTGCATGAGTGTAGCATAGGTTTTGTACAGGAAGGGTATCCTTCCTGTACAAAATACTATGTTAGACACAAGGGAAAGCTTTTCCCACTTAGCATGCGTGCTGCACAGTGCAGCACGCATGCAAAGTCGGAAAAGGAAGGAGAAATGAAAGCATTTATCCTTCCTTGCGCCTAGTTGAAAAGGGAGCAGCTTTCTCACGCTAAACCCTATCTACTGTTTTTAGTAAATTTGGTTTAGCGTGAGAAACCTTGGGTGGTTGCATGGGAACGCCCATGCACCACCCTTGGCACGCCCCCAAGGCGCAAAGTAATGCGAAGCAGCGCAATGCGCTGCTTCGCATTACTTTTATGTTATTTTCAGCGCTAAACAAGTATAGCGATGGAAAGTTAATTAAGAAAAAAATATTTTGCGCCATTTTGCGTCACTTTTGTGACGCAAACACGGCGCAAAATCTTAGTAAATCTCCCCCTTCGTTCTTTCCATAAGCAGCACAATGATAATCCTGTCACAAGACAGTGTCAGTCTGGGATTAGTCCCTCTGGTTGCCATTTAGTCTGGCAGGTTGGGAATTAGGCGTCAGCTCCTTTGTGTCGCTCTGGAAGTTTCTCCACCTCCCTCTACACCGCATTAAAACTGCTCAGCACGTAAAATAGCTTTGAATATGCACTGTGGCCAAGGTGTGAGACTTTGAACAACAAAATTTGGATTGGAAGAGGAGCTTTCATGCAAGGCGCATACTCTGAAGCTGAATGTGTCTGGCATCCCTCCTTACTAACCTACTACTCAAGTTAGGGCCCGATTCACAAAGGTAAACTTAGACATTTGGTCTAAATTTAGACCAAACGTTTAAGTTTCCCTTTGTGAATTCGGCCCGTTGTGATTCTCGTGTTATCGGCTCTGAGAGGATAAAAGGTTGAGTCTCATTCAGCATGACTGGAATATGTGATGTAGTTGCCATGCACAACTTTGCCAAAGCGGCATCAACCACCTGAACAGTCTCATTTGTTTTGTCAATTGGTATTGTCAGGCTTGCAAGTTACTATACCTTCACATTGATTTTGCGAATATAATAAGAAGCATCCCTCAATCAATCAATCAATCAATCAATCAAAGGGTTCTCCCTGGGGGGTCTCCAGGCACTGGGTCTTGACATCCTTGGTCGAAAAGCCATGTCTTGAGCTTCCTCCTGAATTCTTCAAGTCAAGGGCAGGTGCCTAGGTGGAGGGGGAGCTCATTCCAGGATTTGGCGGCAAGTTAGGAGAAGGTGTGACCTCCGCAGCGGTTCCAATTGATGGAGGGGGGGCAGGGCGAGGGAGGTGGAGCAGGGTTTTCTGGTGGGTCGATGGAACATCAGGCGGTGGTTGATGTTGGCGGGTCTGGAGTTGTGGAGGGCCTTGTAGGCGTGAATCAGGAGCTTGAAGAGGCATCTTTTCTCTATGGGGAGCCAGTGGAGGGCTCTGAGGTGGAGGAGTGCTTGTTCTCCTAGGGAGGATAGGGATGGGTCTTGCTGAGGTGTTCTAGATGGTCTGGAGGAGGTTGAGTAGTTGCTTGGTGGCTCCGGCATAGAGTGTGCTGCCATAGTCGAGATGGCTGGAGATGAGGGCTTGGTTGACAGTCTTCCTGGTGGAGATGGAGATCCATCGGAAGATCTTGCGAAGCAGATGGAGGGTGAGGAAGCAGGAGGATGACACAGCATTGACTTGGTTCTTCATGGTCTGTTGGTGGTCCAGGATGATTCTGAGGTTGCGTGCGAGGCTGGCTGGGGCAGGTGCAGGGTTGAATGTGGTGGACCACCCGGAGTCGTCCCAGGCGGAGGGGTTGTTCCCGAAGATGAGTACTTATGGCTTGATTGAGTTGAGCTGTAGGCAGTTGGCCTTTATCCAGTTGGCGATGTCCGACATAGTGTTCTGTAGCTGGCTCTGGTGGTGTTAGTGTCTTCTGAGAGAGAGAGGATGAGCTGTGTGTCGTCGGCTTATGAGATGATGAGTCCGTGGGTGCGGAAGATGTCTGCTAGAGGTGTCATGTAGGTATAGAAGAGGGTGGGGCTGAGGGAGGAGCCCTAAGGAACGCCTCAAATGATGTCCTTAGGTTCGAAGGAGAAGGGTGCCAGATGGATTCTTTGTATTCGGCAGGAGAGGAAGGAGGTGATCCATTTAAGAGCGTTGCGTTCGATGCCTAGGTGGTGTAGTCTGGTGATGAGGGGTTGGTTGGCAACAGTGTCGAAGGCCACCAAGAGGTCGAGGAGGATGAGGGTTGCTTTTTCCCCTTGGTCAAGGAGGTGTCTGATGTCGTTGGTAGCTGCAATCAGGGTGGTCTCAGTGCTGTGATTGGCCCAGAAGCCTGATTAGGAGGTGTCGAGGAGGAAGTAGCGAGATGGGGCAAACGTTTTTGAGTACGCTGGGATGAGCAGAGGGTATTTCAGGAGAGGCTTGACCTCCACATGATTCCAGGCAGCTGGGACGGTGGTTGTCAGGATGGTCATGCTGAGGATCTTTGTGGTTCAAGCTGATTTATTCTCCTACCAGGTTGTAGATGTGGTGTGGGCAGGGGTCAGTGGGTGCGCCGAGATGGATGGAGCTCATGATGCTGTTGGTGTCTTGACTTGAGAGCTGGTTCCAGTTGGGAAGTCTGTGGGTGTCCATGGCATCGGTGTGAGTTTGGAGGCGGTTGAGTTTGGTGGGTTGGGGGTCGAAGTTGCAGCAGATGTCGGAGATCTTTTGGTGGAAGTAGTCCGCTAGGCTGTCGCAGAGGGCTTGGGAGGGGTAAATCGTGTTTTCGGTAGCAGCTGGGCAGGAGAATTCCCCGACAATGGTGAAGAGCTCTTTTGCGTGGTTGGCGCTTGCCTTGTTGCGGTTGGTAAGGGCGTCCTTCTTGGTCTCCCTGTGGCTGATGGTGGCAGATTTTGAGGGCAGATCTGAATGCGCTGCCGTCGGAGGGCTGCTTGCTGGAGTGCCAGTGTCTCTTTAGTTTCTTGCAGTTGCTTTTGAGGAACTGTAGTTCGGGGGTAAACCAGCTAGTGCGCTTTGTGGGTCTGTTGAAGGAGGTTTACTTCATGGGGGCGAGGGTGTCTGCGGTGGCAGAGATCCAGTTCAAGAAGTTCTCGAATTTGTGTTCAAGAGTGTTGGCGGGGTCAAGCTTGGTTGTTCTGAGGGTGGAGGACCAGAGGGGTTCAGTGATTCTGCTCCACGTATGGCAGGGTTGGGTGGCTGGTCTGGATGGAGGTTCTGGGAAGCCGGTGAGGGTCAAGTGGACGATGCTGTGGGCTGCCCAGTACAGTTTGGTTGTGTGGGAGAAATTGATTCTGTCACTGGAGGAGAAGATGGGGTTCAGTGTGTGACCTGCGGTGTGCGTGAGGGTGGAGACAGGCTGTGTGAGGCCGATGTTGCTCATAACCTCAAAGAGGTTAGCGGAGTTGGTGTCCTTGGGGTCGTAGAGGTGGACGTTTAGGTCTACCAGGAAGATATAGTGCTTGGAGCCTATGGCCAGGGGCCGATGAAGTCGGGAATGGTGTTGCAGAAGCTTGGTCGGGGGCCCGCGGGTCAGTAGATGAATTGTGGTCTGACAAATTTTGTTTTTCTAAATATTGTGCCATACTGGCTTTCTGGTTAACATAAATACAGACATACACCTAGACATGAAATCACTTTCTTGATTTGCAACTGGAATCAAAAGGAAGTTCGTTATAGTAGCTCAGTAGTTGAACAAAACTCCCTAATGCCAGATGCTGGGTCAAATAGAAGCCATATGTAATTTGGTAACTAAAACTTGCGCCAGTTAAAACGGATTTGGGGAATTGATTATTTCCATCACCTTGAATTTCTTGTGTTTGTCCCATCCCAGGGTAACGGAAAGATAATGCCACCTCCGTACGGATGTTAGTACAGTCCAACCTGTTGTTTTCCGGATATGAGAAGTTTAAGTTTCTGGTCACGTATACCATCTACAGACTCAAAATCAATTATTTGGCATGCTACGAGGTGGTATAAAATATTTATTTACACACAAATGCAATGCAAAGTAAGAGTAAGAGTAAGTGCATTGTTGAGTATAAAAGAGTATGACCACTCACAGAAATGTGCTGATGCCTTTAATTTAAATGATGACCATTAAACGAAATCATACTTCATAAACACACAAATATGTACAAATAAACTGAATAAAATGAGCATAACATATTATCTTAAGTTGTTAATAATTTCTTCCAACCCAGTAGAAAGGACAGGTAGGTACATTATAATTGTGTGGTAAAAACTGAGAAGTTGTCACAACCACATATGAAAGATAAAATCAGTGCTAACAATGTTGCTATGTAGGATTCTGCTTCTGTAATGTACTTAACCGACAGGATTGATTTATATGAATACAAATTGATTTATGTAAGTAAAAAATGTATACAGCTTTAAAATGAGAAGTGGGCATAAATCTGCAGTGAAAAGTGCTGATCAAGAATCTCATACAGTGAGGCATTAAAGGAGCATGCAACACACCACACTGCAATTATGCTTCAAAGTTATTCAGTGTGCATGGAAACATTCGCATGATAGAGACTGAGAAAAGCGTCTGCACCAATGTTGAGACTAAGAAAGGCGTCTGCACCAATGTTGAGACTAAGAAAGGCGTCTGCACCAATGTCGGGACTGAGAAAGGCATCTGCACCAATGTCAGGACTGAGAAAGGCGTCTGCACCAATGTCAATATGTTTACAAACACTGGACAGACAGTATAAATCTTATATGACTGAGTAGTTTGTCAACTATTTGTTCATTAATTTTAGGAGAGGTGTGGTGCAGCGGCCAGGGCAGCTGACTTCGGAGCACAGGGTTCACGGTTCGATCCCCGGCTCCGGCGGCAGCTCAGTACCATGTGACTTTGGGCAATAGCTCACTTAATTTCCACTCCGGCCCCCAGCGCCTTGAGACCCGTAAGGGTGAGTAGCTGCAGCTGCGCTATATAAAAACGGACTTATTTACATATATAGCAGGGTACACGTGGTATGAACTTGCAGGATATACTTAAAAATGAACTAGATGAGATGGTTTATTCCTATTTAGGTGGTCCTTGAAGAGTATGGCTCTGTGAAATGAAACATCCGAGCTTGCCTGGGTGACCTTCACACCTGACCTCTGAAAGGTATAACTGCCACGGTTAATAATTGTTTGCTTATATTTTGCAGTGGTTCTTATTAATCTACCTAAAGGAGTGATATGTCAAGTTCGACTGAAGGATGTGTATCAGTTGAGAGTACCAGTCCTTCTACCCTCTCTTATAGGGGAGAAATAGGAGGAGAAAGAGAAACAAGACCCAGCTGTGAGTGAGCAGGTTCTGGCTCGTGGTTTTCGCGTAAGCAGCCTTTGAGGTCTTTGTTAGCGTAGTAAGATACAAGTAGCACATGTCTAAGACTAACTATAGCCAGATATACATCATAAGGGAAACTGGTTCCGTGGCTTTCTAAATGAGCCTGTGATTGGTCCCCACACTGGCCCGGATCTGGCAGAGAATCCCTGGATTTTGGGGAGTGTAAATGTAGCAGTAAAGGCAAATCAGGAGAAATCACAAACAGAAGCCCTGCTTGACTTTAACTAGGGATTTGAGGGAACTGAAAGGAAACAAAAAGAAAGTGGAGGAATTAATGGCTAGGTTGTGAGCTAAAGGGCAAGCAGAGCACCAAACATCTAAGCGAACAGTTGACAGGTAGCTTCCTTCCTGGGAAAAAGGTAGAAACTAATTTTTCGTACTACCTATGTCAGAAATGAACGGTTGACCTGAAAATGAGTATCTCGATGCCAGTTAATGGTCGAGACTATCTCCCCTGCATTCACTACTCATTCTTCCAGAGTTCCAAATGCTTTCTTATGCTGAAACTGCATATGTGTGAGTACATAAGGAAGTACGATACGTCTGCTTCCTTTCCCACAATGTAGAGGTCTTTCTCTAACTCGCATGATATTACTCTGTTTCTCTGTTCACTGGTTTATTTAGCCTTTTATAATTTTTGAGTAAGTGATGAAACAGACGAGCTTTACTATTGGCTTCTTTGTGAAAATGGCAATTTGTGTTCTTGTCTCACATTTTAGTTTTGCTGCTTTGCTTGTATGTTTGCAGCATATTTAGAATGTTCACATGCCTGCTAATGAACGCTTTGTGCCTCAAGTGGGAAACTATATGGACCATATTGTTTTGGGCCAGGGCTAAGAATGATTTGCAAATGGCACAGACAGACTAAAAATAATGGACTGGAATATTACCTAGAGAGATTTCCAGTGGCTGAGATTATTTCAGATGTTCCACCCACCACATTTGTGGTGTCTAGCAGAAACGTATGGGACAACTCTAGGGTATATTCCTCAAACTTTGAATCTGAATCATGTAACTGACAAATTGTGGATCATTGGCTTGTGATTTTGTAGTTAATTTAGTTAAAAACATACCGTCTGCAATACAGTTTGCTTCAGCCCTTCTAAAGAACAGATCATTTGTTCTCCTGAAAAGTTGTAATGCGATGGCTCTGTGGGTGGTAATTGGCACAGTGATTTATAAATGTATAGAGTACTGAAATGATCTGAAGGAATGTTTTGATCAAATGTGCACTTGTGAGCCTTTGTTCCTTCTTGTGTTAAGATTTACCTAATGAAAAATGCAAAGAAAAAGTTTATGTGGTTGAATCAAATGAACAAAGTGTGATTACCCTTACTTTTCATACACAAATGATTCCATATTTAAGTATACTCAAGTCTGTCCAAATTGAATCCTTATTTTCGTTAATCTCCTCACTGAACACGGTGTGAAATATAATGAATAGAAAATATTGCAGGAGCAGATAGTACTCCAGATCAAAATGAACGTAACGAATCAAAGCCACCACTAAACTCACTTTCAGTATACACCCAGGGGGAAATTTATCAGCACTTTGCACCAGGTTTGCATTACAAAAGTGACACAAACCCAGTGCAAAATGTTGTGTTGGGATTTACTTTCCGCTGTTTATACTAAATTTGCATTGGAAACTTGCCAAACAACCCAAAGCACTATGCAGAACTTTGTGTCGGGGGCTCTGCAGGGGGGGCATTCCATTAGAGGTATACGAAAGTTCCATGCAGCTACCTGTGGGTTTTGATGTAAATCCATATCTACTGACATTGATAGACAGGGATTTGTGTTAAAAACGTATGCCTCCTTGAGGCAGACAAAAGATTTGAGAATAGTTTTCTTTTCTCAAATCTTTTCAAACCTTGCATTTGTGCTGCACTGTACAGCACACACACAAAGTGGTAAAAGTATTAAAACATAGTTTCTGTAGTGGAAGGACCCCCTTTCAGTATAACACCTAAGCTGCACAGAACACACACATCACTATGATTCAAGAGTATCTCTGTTGGTGCATGGTAGCCTAACGCATGCAAGTGTTAGGGGAGAGAAAAACACTGCCACATCTTCATAGATATGGCACTGTTTAGGTGTCGGCCTGCACCAGCGCTTGCGCTGGTCTGGCCGAGAGTTTTAGTAAGTGGGTTTTGGAAGTGCAAACACTGGCTTTCGGCTGGCGACCAGCTTGAGTTCACGATGGCGTGCACGCGCAGCTGGCATCTGGGTTTCCTATCTCTTCCTCATTTCCTCGTCATGGCTCATTAACTCTCTGGACTCTGATGTTTCAATCGCAGCAGCAGCTCACATTACCAACTGAGGGCCCTGGACTACAGTCACATGAAAAACAACAGCGATTAGCATTGAAATGCAAGCTTTTTTTTGTCTAGTTAGAAATATTGCTTCGGTGGGTTGATTTCACCTTATATCGCTATTTGTTTTATATTGGGAGTCACAGCCTAATTAGCAGTATTTTTGTCTCTCACTGTTTTTTTTAAAAATATTTATTCGCGCAAAGCATAAAGCTATATTTAAGGTTACTTTTTCCGCGTCACTTCTTCACTCTATTTAAACTCCACACCCCCACTCTTATTGTCTCTCTCCTTCTCTCTCTCTCTCCCCTCTCTAATTCTCTCTCTACTTAATTAACTCTCCCCTCTCTATCTTTTTTAGCCTTTCATTCTCTCTCACCCCTTTATCTGTTTCTCTTTCAAACTCCTTCATTCGCTCTCTCTCCCCTTCTTTCTCTCTCTCTATCCCGCTCCACTCTTTATTCTATGTACACCCTTTCTCTCTCTTTCTCTCTCACCACCCTCTCTAATTGGGCATTATATCTTCACTCTATCTCTCACTCGGCAACACCACAGCATCACTCAGCGCAACCACAGCATCAATCAGAGCCAGCACAGCATCAATCAGAGCCAGCACAGCATCAATCAGAGCCAGCACAGCATCAATCAGAGCCAGCACAGCATCACTCAGCACCAACACAACATCTCTCAACTCCATCACAGCATCACTCAACGCCATCACAGCATCACTCAGTGCAACCACAGCATCACTCAGTGCAACCACAGCATTACTCAGCACAACCACAGCATTACTCAGCACAACCACAGCATCACTTAGCGCCACAACAGCATCACTCAGCGCCACCACAACATCACTCCGCGCCACCACAGCATCACTCAGCACCACCATAGCTTTACTCAGCGACACCACATCATCACTCAGGGCCAACACTGCATCACTCAGCACCACCACAGGATGACTCAGCACCACCACAGCATCGCTCAGCGCCACCACAGCATCGCTCAGTGCCACCACAGCATCGCTCAGCGCCACCACAGCATCACTCAGCGCCACCACAGCATCGCTCAGCGCCACCACAGCATCGCTCAGCGCCACCACAGCATCGCTCAGCGCCACCACAGCATCGCTCAGCGCCGCCACAGCATCGCTCAGCGCTGCCACAGCATCACTCAGCGCCGCCACAGCATCACTCAGCACCGCCACAGCATCACTCAGCGCCAAGACAATATCACTCAGCACCACCACAGCATCACACAGCGCCAAGACAATATCACTCAGCAACACCACAGCATCACTCAGCACCACAGCAGTATCACTCAGCAACACCTGAGTATCATTCAGCATCACCTCAGCATCGTCTCCGCAACAGTCACCACCACCACCACTACCACCTCAGCATCACTCAGCACCACCTCAGCCTGCTCTCGGAATCTGGCATCTGTTGATTCTCCCCTAGCGTCTGGCCGCTGCTAGTGTTATAATACAGGTACTAGTTCCCAACCTTCACCCTCCGATTGTTTATGCCCCCTCAAAAAAAAAGCTTTAACAAACAACCATTGCAATAGGCAGAAAAAAGTTGCCAGCATTGCAAGAACAAAAGAAAACTGAGGAAATTTTTTATTGTAAATACTTTTTTTAATATGGTCGTTCAGTTTTACATAATGCCTTCTTGGTCATATATAAAGTAACAAAAATGCTTCTGACACTTTTTTATTATAACTTTTCAGCATGCCGCACAGCAGCCACACTTCTCTACAGCACAGCTTGAAGACATTGGCAAAGTCAATAGCTCTGGATAAACACTTATAAGGCCCCAAAGGCGAGACCTATTGGCTATGCCAATGCTTGTTTTGTCTTTCCCATTGCCGCAAGGCCCCTGGTGTGGTACGTCTGACGGTGGCATTGCCACTAAAGTCTTAAACTGCTGTATTATTAGGACTTAATGATACTTTTTAAGGAAGGAAAGGCAAAGTCTATCTTAGAAGTTGCAATTACAGTCTTATGAATGACGCGTTTAAAACTCTGGCCCCACAGAAATAAAAGAAAACATTTTTCTATTAGTTTAAACTTAAAACCGAGCACTTTATAACCAAATTGCTGAAGACAAAAAAGAATCTGGAAAGTGCTAACATTTTACTTGACCCCCCCCCATGAACTTAAATTCAATCAATTGCATCTTTTAAAATCTTACTTTATATTCACTGAAATTGGATCTAAATACAAAGACAGAATGTTTGCCATTTGCATTAGGATCCAAATACCTAAATATTTAATAATTCCCTCGTTCCAAACAAAACTGTACTGTTCAACAGGCTCTCTAAATGTACCTCATACCTGCCAACTCACACAGTGCCACAGTGTAACACACAATATCGGCTCCCATCACACGGTCTCCCAGTGAGAAGCCGATATCACGGTGTGGCAGGGAAAACGAGCTGAAAACCAGTGTAAATAGTGGTTTACCAGCTCGTTTTCGAAAGGCTTTGAACTACCAACGTCCATTATGGGGTATGAAAACACCCCAGGACACCGGCACCAGCACCAGCCTCAACACGCTTTTTTTTGGGGGGAGAAGTGGGTTT
Organism: Calotriton arnoldi; assembly: GCA_963921515.1. Lineage (NCBI taxonomy): Eukaryota > Metazoa > Chordata > Amphibia > Caudata > Salamandridae > Calotriton > Calotriton arnoldi. The sequence goes on along the minus strand of CAWUFW010007754.1, from coordinate 929,562 downwards.
GGGGCGGGGTTGGGTTCAAAAGTGCTTCCTAGGGACTTCTCGGCATGAGGCCCTGCCCCTTTTAAAGCCCTGCCCCCTCATTACACTGTGAGATTGTTCTTCAAGTTGGCAGGTATGGTACCTCTAGTAAAAGGTGAGATACTGGACTCCCATTAATTAGCTGTACATCAAACAAATCTTGCAAAACTCGGTAATAAGGATCATCAAGAACAGAATAGGCGTATTTAGCCCCAAAAGGGTCTCTTGCCTATGATCGGCATATAACAAAAGTTTTCTTTTCAGATCTCCATTTGTCACTCATTTGTCGCATTCTGTTGTCATGTTGAATAGCAATTGTTAATAGCTTTACAACCAAGTCAAACTGAAACAATGAGACGGGGCAATGTTGATTTATATCAATTGACAAAAATCAATTGGTTCAGCAAGTAGCAGATTTGTATATATTTACACCCCACTGCTATACTTTTGGAAGGATGACTCAAAAATTCTGAAGTTTTACCATGCAGCAGAGAAAATCTCGTTGAAATGTATCAAATGATTTCTCCCCTTCTCTACTTAACAACACTTTTGGTGTACCTCAACCCCTGTCAAAATGTATAATGTCCTCAACTTGTAGAAATATGATTCTGTCATACCTTGTGGAGCTGAGCTTCTTCTAGTTCTTATGCACCAGCCTTTTCACAAATTTGTCTAATCTAACTGTCCATATTTTATTAAAGATCTTATAATGTACACGTCTCAATGATAAAGGTGTTTAATTCTTACAGTCTCACAAATTCTTTCATTGTTTGGGGATCACCACAAACACTGAAATTTAAAGACCTCAAGGAAATTAATTGAAGGGCTAGGAGGCTAGCTGAAATCAACTATATTAAAAAAGTGTGGTTTGATGGGCGAATGATTCCCTGAGATTAACTATGGCGTGAATATGGTATGTCAGACCTGGAATGGGAGGGTTCAGATTATTGGAACCATGTCTGTAAAATATGACTTTCTCTGCAGGTGGTCTAACTGAACAAGATTTTGCTTAACAGATGGTTATTTGAGTACTAGTGCACCCGAGGACATTTGTTTTAGGGTCCAGATTCAGGTTGTTGCTAGAAAAGAATAGGTCTGAAGTTTATAGTTTGAAATTGTGGCATTATTAGTCTCACAGAATAGTTACAGTTCAGATGTGCATTAAATTAAATCTGACTTTGAGTTGAGACTTATATGGAAAAGGATTCTCTGGAGATTGTATTGTTCACCTGTGAAACTTGAATTTAGGGTGCCAGAGTCAGACGTTTCTTGGAGATGTTCAGATGGCCATGCTTGGATACTTCATCTATTTGAGAAAGCCTTTATGGGATAACATAATTACTAAAATATACATTATCTGTAGCTTTGAGCTTCAGATGAATTTTTCAAGGATTTTTTTCAATGATGTTCCTTGTGATAGAAAACATTAGTTTTGATGGATCTGAAGGAGGTTGAAAGGTTGAGGCCAGGTAGCTGGAAAGTAAGTTAGGACTGAATATACTTTGTTGGGTTCAAGGAATGTTTCAGCTGGTGATAAGTGTTTTTATAAATCTAGTGGTCATATGGCTACAATTTATGGGGTTTGGGGTCAGAGCCTAGGGTCCACGTCCTAATTCTACATGGTTTTATTATCTTGATCTCTACTTTCAATATATATTTTTCTTTTAATCCCATAGTATACAGAGTAATGTCAAAATATTTTTTTAAACGTATTAGATGCTTGGATGTATTTATGTATCATTCTATATTACTTTGTGCTTATGTAACTGCATTTACAAAATAATAAAAACAAAGTCTAAAATGATAATTCATTGACTTTCTACAAAAAAATCAAGTTGTGTCTCTCCAAGGGTATTAGCAAATTACACTGTGATAAGTAACTTGCCCTAATTGTGATGCCTTGAAGCCCTTAGCCTATGTGACTGCTATGTGCATGGGTCACCATTAACATAGACTGATCAGTTAGATACCGAGCTGGACTGGAACCCATAATCTTCCTTCCCAAAGGTTTTCACACTAGTCCGTTGACGAGATGATCAAATCACTAAACTCCTTAGTCATCATGAACTCATTTATACCAATATAAGGAATGCTTGGTTTTCTTTTGGTATCAGGATAATGCTGCAAGAAAATCAAAAATGTTAAGGACAATGGAAGTAATGAGGTGATTAGATTTCATGGCATATAGAAATGAACTGAACAGGGGGAAAACATAATTCATCAGGGAGGGATAAAAGGGACTTTAACCCATAGTTAAAAAAAAATAAAAAAAGAAACGTAATACAACCAGCAATGGAACTATGTCAAACATTTCAATCATTTTTTAGAATTAGCACTATATATAGGTGAAACCCTGCCTGTCCTCTATCGCTAAGACAGCTTTCACATCCAAATAAATTCGCCCCCTTTTAGTATATAACATGATAGGATATGTTTAAAATTATAAATGAATTAATTACATATATGATTAAAATTGTCTCACATGTATCCTTTGAGGCCTGGCCTATAACAAAAATGTGCAACAATGCACTCCGCTTATAACTTAGAAGAATTGTAAACAGATAATCGAAGGAAAGTATAGAGACACTATCTTAGAGATTGTTATCATCTCTCCATCTAATCTCTTATATTTTAGCTGTAAGCATAAGGAATTACCTGACCTTCACTTATTTTTCCTCTGCCATTTGAAGAATTTACCATGCTTTTTGCACTCAGTCGGGTCCCCATAGGATAATCCTTCTCCTGCAAGACTACTTAAAAAGCCACTTCACAAATTGGTAATGACCACTGCTCAATAAACAACTTCCCACTAGCCTAGGGAGCAGTCTCCCTGGATCTGAAGTCAGCAGTTGCCTCTTTAAGACTCTGAGGGCCAGGAAAATACCAGACCTATCTCCCAATTATCTCAGGCAAGAATGTTAATATTGGTAGTAAGGTACATTAAGACTAAGCAGAAGACAACTACATCTTAGACCAATATCGGACAGGTTTAAGTAAAAAAAAGCAGGTATTCTGCCAAAAAAGGGCGGTTGCATTTGTCTGTCCTAAATGACCTAAGTGCTAGTGGCACCATCCTCCTTTGTACCTGTAGGTAGACAGCAAAACCAATGTCATTCCCTGCTCCAACAGCATTTCTTCCATTTTGAAATCCAGAGCACAGTGCAGTGACATCAGTCTTGTACCGATTTGAATTTGCTTCCAAACTGGTAAAGTAGGGTGCTCTATCAAGTTCAATAATTTTGCCCTCTTAAACCCTGAAATTGAGCTTCAGCAATTCCTTTGATGATATATATATAAGAAATGAATGAGCAAATTGACAAATACAGAGATGAGATGCTAGTCAGACTCCAAAGAGAAGAGGAAATAATCAAGAAAAGAAAGGCATTCAAATTCCAGAGGGACAAACAGGACTATGAAAGCGGGCAGGTATTCACGTTTTCAAAAAAATATGACTCGCTCAAAGCCTCCAAAAAGACTGTTCGGTTTGGCGCGGGAGACAGGGGCCAGGGCGTTACTGGCAGGGCTACACCGGCCACAACATCGGCATCAGACTTAAGTTCAGCTGTCGAAAGCGAATCGGACACTGAACAAAACAGGGGCGCAACAGGCCAACAAAGACCCAAACTGACACTGGCGGAAGAACTGGGGGCATATTAGCAAGACCGGCGATAAAATTATCGCCGTTTTAGCGGCAGGAAACTGCCGCTAAAACGGCGATAATGGGCTTGCTAATATGCGCATAGAATTCCAATAGAAGCCCAGGTTAGATGTGCAGGACATCTAACCTGGGCTTCTATTGGAATTCTATAACGCATATCAGCAAGCCCAGTTTCCTGCCGCTAAAACGGCGATAATTTTATCGCCGGTCTTGCTAATATGCCCCTGGATTTTTTACACCAGGTCAGGCGTCAGACACTACGCCCCAGGACTCAAAATTACAGGCAAGAAACAGGAGGAACACAAAGCGGCGAGAAAGACAGAAGCAACGCCGAAAACGAGAACAAACAATAAAAAAGTGGCCAACAAAAATTGGAAACGCAAGTAAATTACCCTGCTGCAGACATCAACACCATAATTAACCTGTCTCCCATCACTCTTAATCAAGCGGAAATCCAACTGCTCTCTCTGGGACTATCATTTTGCCCAGAGAGTAATTTTAACTATTCACAGACAGGAATAGACATTTACAAATTTATTCGCAAGTTGAACTTAGGAAATGTCATACTCTACGTAAATCGAGTGATAAGGCACAGCCCACAGGAGAACCAAATATAACAAGCCCTAACATCTTGACAGCATCAGATGCACAGTTATTGTGCAAATTACAGTCTTTACAAAATGATCTTGATGGACACGACAGGCCATTAACAACTCAAGAGACATTGGAACACCAACAAATAAACATCTCTGACACCGTCAATACAGGTTTTAAACCTAAATCTACGTTTCAGCCGATAATGCCGAGAGATGCAATCGATATATTCAACGAACATGTAACAGCGCAAATAAAAAACGTAATCATCGAATACAAAGATCTCGCTAAGTACAAAGTCCTCAGTACAACAAATACCATCAACTAATAAAGAAGCTACAAGACAACGAACAAATTGTCATAAGAAATTCCGACAAAGGCGCAAATATAGTAATATGGCCAAAGATACTGGGGCATATTTACAAGCCCCTTGCGCCACTTTTGCGCCGCCGTTGCGTCACGCATGTGACGCAGCGGCGACGCAAACCATGCGCGCGCTGCGCTATATTTGCAACGTGACGCATCTAGGGAGATGCGTCACGTAGTAAACCCCTGCGCCACATGAAACCTGCGTCAGGTTTCTGTGGGCGTACCGGCGCAGGGGGCGTTCCGGCGCAGGAACGCCTCGAAGGTGACGTAGTGAAATCTACAAGATTTCACGCAGTCACTTTTTCCGAGCGCTGGTGCGCCAATCCTCACGCCTGCTTCAAGCAGGCGTAAGTATTGACGCACCATGTTAGGGATAGGGAAGGTTGGAACAGTGCTGGAGTTGCGTCGCGCTTGCGACACCACTTCAGCACTGCGCCAACCTTCCGCCGACAGATGCGTTACGCATCTGCTTATCCTTGCGCCACCATGCGCCGCAATAATAAGCATTGTAAATGCGGCGCATCGGACGTGGCGCAAGGGTAAACTTGCGTGACGCATTTTCCCTGGCGCATCCCTGCTGATATGCAGGGATGCGCCAGGGAACGTAAATATGCCCCACTGTATATAGAGGAAGAAATGCAACAAATGAATGATCGTGACTGTTACAAAAGGAGCAATAGCCAAACCATCAATGGTGTCAGAAATGAGTTTTACTTGAAACTACTTGCCTGGAAAAGCGCTGGTTTAATAAACCAGGATGAATACAAGTTCTTAAAAAATGAGCACCCCACGATGCCTGTAATCTACTTTATTCCAAAAGTGCAGAAAAATGCTACAAAGCCCCCGGGAAGACCGATCATCTCAGCGCAAAAGAGTCTTCTGGAAAATACGTCGCGCTATATTGATTCATTTCTACAAGAACACGTGCACTCCCTACCGTCGTAGGTACAGGATACTAGTGACTTTTTGAGACACATCCATGACTGCAAATGGGAAAAGGACTATTTACTTATGATTCTTGATGTGTCCGCATTATACACTAGTATACATCACAAGGATGGCATTAGGGCGCTGGAACACTATCTAGGCCTAGAGGTATCAGTCTATTGCAGCATAATAAAATGTTAGTTAGCGTGACTAAATTTTGTTCAGAAAACAACTACTTTATGTTTCAGCAACAAATATACCAACAAATCAGAGGCGTGGCGATGGGGGCTAGTTTTTCACCAAGCTATGCCTGCCTCCACATGGGGTGGTGGGAAGAAATGATTCTTAAAACCACCCACAAAGAAGTCCTAGATAACCAATGGTTAAATGGATAAGGTACTTAGATGATGTTTTTGTAATCTGGCGGGGTAGCAAGGAAAGCGCTATGAATTTTATCTCTGGGATCAATGCAAACAATATAAATCTACATTTTACATCAGATATTAGTGACACGTCAGTTTGTTTTTTGATGTGGAGGTCTTCATAGCCAATGCACGAATAGAAACCAGGTTACATCGTAAACCAACTGCTGGCAATACCATCCTGCATGCGTCTAGCTTCCACCCTAAACATAACACACAGAGCATCCCATATGGAGAAATGCTCAGGATGAGAAGAATATGCAGCAGAGAAATAGATCTGAACAAAGCACAAGCGGAAGGCAAAGAACGATTCCTAGCGAGAGGCTCCTCAGAGAGCACAATTAACACAGCAATCAGAAAAACACGTGAATTGTGTAGAGCTGATTTACTATTTAAAACATCAGACAGTAAATCGGGGCCCGCAGGCAAAGGTCAGGCTATACAAATACAGGAGGGCACGAGACTAATTCTCACATATAACTTACAGAGGAGCAGTTTATGTGGCATTATTAAGAAAAACTGGCCTATCATCTTAAGTGATCCAGTAATAGGAGATGGGCTACCGAAAAATCCTTCGATAACATTTAGAAAAGCTACTGCAATGAGTAACTCCCTAGTCAGTAGCAGCCCGGAAATAGTAACCAAGACCAACTGGTTAACACAAAGGAAGGGATTCATAAGATGCACGTCGTGCCGGGCATGTAGGTTCGATACAAATAAGACCACATATCCCACAGCGTTCAAAGATCAGCCGACCAAGATACAGAAACACCTAACATGTAAGACCGACCACGCAGTATATGTGCTGGAGTGCTCTTGTAAACTACGATATGTAGGCAGTACAAAGCTACAAGTTCACAGGAGGATTCTCCAGCACATAAGAGCAATCACCAACTCTGACCCGACTTATCCGGTGGCACGGCATTTTAAAGAGGTGCATGGTAACAGCCTGGACCATTTTAAATACTTTGTGGTAGATTCAGTCCCATATATGAGACGAGGTGGCAACAGAGACGCCGCATTGAGACGATTAGAGACCCACTACATATTGGAGCTGGATACTAAAAGCCCACAGGGGCTGAATGCTAGTGAGGACCTATATACGTGCCTATAGAGCAGAGGTCTTCAAACTGTGGGGCGCGCCCCCCTGGGGGGCCGTGGCAGTGTTCCCAGGGGGGCGCAAATGCCTCAGTTACAACTTGTAAATTAAAACGGCTTGGACGCGTGAATTTGTTTATAAAGCACGCTTCCAGGCTGTCTTCATTTACAAACAGCAGCTGAAGTACATGACAGGAACAAAGACATGATTAAAAGGTGCACAATATTCTGGAAATATTATGTGCTATTTTGCAGGTAACGTAAATGAAGAATAGTTTAAAGATAAATGAATCCACAAATGGTTAATGCAATCACTGCAGATATTTGTGTATGAGGCCAAAGAGTTACAGAAATGAATTTTGGTAGGCACAGTGGGGAAAAGGGGCTTGTGTCTATATAGATCTACCAGGTCCAAGCCAGTAACAGAAAGTACTGTGAATGTCAATATGTAAATCATTATTTTAAAACTGCATTCCACACAATATAATATAGGCTGCTGCAGAATGGTTTAGTCAGAGCCACTAGAATTAGGGTTGACAAAATTATGCAAGAAGAAAAGGCAAATTGTGACGAATAATGTGGCATATTTTTTACAGTATTACTTCATTATTTTGTACTTTTTTCACATGGTAATACTGTTTGGGAAAATATTTTACCTCATTAGTATCAGTTTAACAACCAAATACAGAAATAAGCAAATGAAAGGTGACAATTTAACCTCTGTCAAGGGCCTTCAATTGCGTGGGACCACTTGTCGCCATATTTTAGTAATTTTGATCCATTTGAGCTAGAAACATTTTTTTTCTAAAATCTGCAGCTTATGCACCAGATGATGGATTATGTGGCAAAGGTGGGAGATCCATAATTATGTGAAAAAAGCCACAAAATCGCATAATCCCAGTGTCACTGGGACCAAGAGTGTGACGGGGCCACTGCACTGCAATTATGACTGTAGCAAAAAGTGGAGTGGAGACCCATTTTCCTTGCTAGTATTAGGGCCCAGTCCACCCTTGTTGCATAGGGGATAGGGCCCTAGCACTGGGAGGGGGAGATTTGGGATTTGTTCCCTTTTTTTTTATTACACAAAGGGGCAGACAGTCTACTCTGAGCCTCAGGCCTAGGAGTAATATCTCTGCGTAGTGGGCTGAGGACGAAGCCTGTTTCCTAGGGCTGTAAGTATCATTGGTGCTGCCGGTGCAATGGCACTGGTGTGAGAGGCTACCTAAACTCCAATTATATCTGTTTTACTATCATTCCTTGTTTGCATTAGGTCCCAGTGCACCCTGGCTGTGCCAGTATTTTTGGCCTCATGCCAATGGCCCAAGGGAGGTGAATGTTGAAGCAGAGGAGGCACCTTAGCTTGGGCCTCAGAGAGATGACAGAAGGGGTATGACACAATATCGGGGCCCATATTTTTAACAAAGAGCTGATGAGACTGCCTGTTTCGCAAGGCCATAGCTATCATTAGTGAAGCAGGTAAAGTGGCACCGGATGCCAGGGGGTTGAGGGGCCCACTGAATCAGAATCATGACTGTCTTACTCTGCAAAAGAGGCATGGGTCCTTGCTAGCATTAGAGCTGAGGTAACTGTCAATGCAAAGTGTGGGAAACATGTGGGGGCTTTTGTCTGAAAGGATCAGAGAGTCTGTGTCAGGGCTGGAAGGATTGGCAGGCATGGTAGGGAAAGGCAGAGGCAGCCTGCTACTCCGGGCTGCAGCTATCATTAGTTCCGCAGGTACATCTGCATTGGGGTCAAGGAGGATGAGGGGCTCACAACACCCTAATTATGTGAGGCAGAGTTTTTTGGTCTATTTTTGTTTTGTGACATATTTTCTCTTTTATACTGCTCATATTTACTGCAGAATTTGAGCTACAGAAAAGTACACTTGAAATTATCTCATACTCCTAGCCCCCCTCCGCTCAGCCGTAACACTCCCGCTCCCCCAAGTCTTGCCATACAGTTTTGGAGGGGGGCCCGACTTCAAAACATTTTCCTTAGGGGGGCTCAGAGCAAAAAAGTTTGAAGACCTCTGCTATAGAGCAACAACAAGTTAATGAGTGGCACATAGACATATAGGAATACTCACATATTTCCAGTGGAAATTAGAAACATGTATAAGTACCCCAGATATATGAAGGCTTGTATGTAATTCCAGTAACTGAGCATTCATTAGACACACACAACTAAGCATATGCACTGAACCTCTCCCTTTTCCTTTTCTTTCTCTTTCTCTTTTAATCAGGAACAGGTAGTTCCTTTTGTAATAGTAGGTGGCACAGGGTAGGGCAGAGTCACATAGTAGCACCAGCACTTTAAGTATGCACTTTAGTAACAGCAGCAATGTCAGCCCACTTGGGCAGAAGTGTGCAACTTTAGCATTTTGGTTAAACACAATCAGCCATATGCTAATTGATGACAAAATGGGTGTGCGTAGAAATGCACCTAGGTGAAGAATACAGCTAGGTTTGGCTTGTTGTCATATAAAATTGTTTACAATCAAAGGTACTGTATTATTTATTAACAAAGGCAATTTTACCTGATGATTTTAAACACATAAATCAAATGATTGCTGTTAGAACTGGGGGTCTCTAGTTGGCTGAGGTAGGCACCTTAGTCCAAATAGGGACCCTTGCTTCTAGTCAGGGTAAGGAGGGACACACCCTTAGATAACCCCTGCTCCCCCCTGGTAGCTTGGCACGAGCAGCCAGGCTTATCCCCAAGGCAAATGTGTAAAGTATTTGCAACCACGCTCTCAGTGACACAGCGATAACACCACAAATGGACTCCACACGAGTTTCCTAAAAAAACAATTATATGTTTATAAAAAAAAGATATACGATGAGACCACACGATAAAAATCCAACATATGCGTATTTGTAATATTTCACCTTGCTGGTTATTAGGCCAGCACGCACTGGTAGGTTTTTGCAGTATTAATGAGCGATTCTCGAAGATCCAATGCAGTCCTAATGCAATGCTATGCAGTTCGTAATGCAAGAATTAGGCACTTCGTAATGTAAAAATAATGCAATTCGTAATGCAACAATCAGGCAGTTCGTAATGCAAAAATAATGCAAGTCGTAATGCAACAATCAGGCAGTTCGCAATGCAAAAATAATGCAATTTGTAATGCAACAATCATGCAGTTCATAATGCAAAAATAATGCAATTCGTAATGCAACAATCAGGCAGTTCGTAATGCAAAAATAATGCAATTCGTAATGCAACAATCAGGCAGTTCGTAAGGCAAAAATAATGCTATTCAGCACCGATCGCGGTGCTCTGGACTGTCTCTATGCCACTCTTACTGACTCGCGGTCAGCCACTGCCAAAATATGCCCCCAACACTGTTATGATGGAAAACAAAGTGCAGCTCCACACTCCGGCCCCGGTACTGCCAGTCCTCGGCAAGTACGGGCCGCGATACGGACTTGAGCGGGGGCTCGCGCTCCAAAGATGGGAAAGGCTGAGAGCAATTCTCTCGTAGCCCGCACTCCGCCCCAGGTGGCGACACACGCACGCTCGTTGAGCGTTACCTGGGGGGTGCGATCTCACTCTCCTCGCGGTTTTGGCCTCCGGTGCGACTTCATTGATCTTGGGCAGTGGAACTTGGACCCCTGACGGTGATGGTTTGAGGTCTCTCCTTGGCAAAGGCAGGCTCGGGCCGGCGGCGGTGAATTCTCACAGTTCCTCTGGGGATGCCGGTCCGGGCCGATGGCAATGACGATCGCAGCAGTTCTGGCCACGCTGTTGATCGAAGCAGAGAACAAGACTGCTCGGGGACACACAGTCACGGGGCAATTTCTCACGAGGGTCTCAGGCTGCAACAGGGCACACGCACACAGCGTCGCTGAGACTCACTTGAGCTCCGGGTGCACACGATCACAGGGCAATCCTCCCGAAGGTCTCAGGCTGCACGAAGCACACGCACACAGCGTCGCTGAGACTCACTTGGACTTCGGGTGCACACGATCACAGGGCAATCCTCACGCAGGTCTCAGGCTGCACGAAGCACACGCACACAGCGTCGCTGAGACTTACTTGGGCTCTGGGTGCACACGATCACAGGGCAATCCTCATGAAGGTATCAGGCTGCATGAAGCACACGCACACAGCGTCCCTGAGACTCACTTGGAATCCGGGTGCACACGATCACGGGGCAGTTCTTACGAAGGTCTCAGGCTGCAAAAAGCACACACACGCAGCGTCGCTGAGACACACTTGGAAACTTTTATGTTCCTGAGTTTCCACAACAGGGAGCCAACTCTCCTCAGGCCCTTGGAGACACGCTACTTCAGAACACAGCACACAGCAAAGTCCTCACAAGCAGGGGGACACAGCACACAGCAAAGTCCCTTGTCCTCTCCTTAGTCAAACCAGCAAACTGCAGGCCAGCCCCAGAACACACAGCAAGGGTCAGTCCTTCTCTTCAGTCTCTTCAGCTGTTTTTCTTTGGCAGAGGTTCCTTTTGAGCACCATGTAGGTTCAATCCTTTTTCAATATGGATTTCAGTCTAAAGTCCAGGGGTTTCAGCTCTCATAGTTATACCCCTAAATGTCTTTGAAGTCTTTGTGTTCAGGGGGCACTGACCCCTGTCCAAACCAGTTCTGGGTGTCTCCCTGCCAGTGACACCTTCTTCCTTTGATAGTGGGGGTCTGGATCTTCAATCACTCAGCAGGAGATGGAGCCTTTGTTTTATGGCAGCAGCCCAGGCCTCTTCACCTCCGGGGGCTACTCCTCCCCCCTACACTCCAGATGCAGGTCAACCGTGGCTGTCTCACCTACTCCTCCCCTGGGTCAAGACATTTCCCAGATCCTATCACATTCAAATCCAGACAGTCAATCCACAACCAGGCAGAGATACACGGAATTGTTAGAACAAGAAAACCAGCCCCTTCTAAAAGCGTGGTTTCTAAACACACAATTCAAAAACCACCTTCACAAAAAGATGTGTTATTAAATTGTGAGCGCAGGCACACTAAACTTCACCTCTCCATCTTAAACCTATGGGAAGATAGGCTGGAAACATATTACACAGCCTCCCCCATTCTGTCCTATGGGCAAGATGGCCTTGCAACAGTGAAACACGAAGTTGGCAGTTTTTCACTGTCAGGACATGGTACACACCATGGTACATGTCCTACCTTTCACATACACTGCACCCTGCCCAGGGGGCACCTTGGGCATACCATAGGGGTGTCTGATGTGCATAAAAAGGGAAGGGTAAGGCCTGGCAAGTGGGTGCACTTGTCAGGACAACATGGCAGTTTAGCAAACTGCGCGCAGGCACTGCAGTGGCAGGCCTGAGTTCTCTCTTTGGGGGCTACTTATGTGGGTGGCACACTTAGTGCTGCAGGCCCACGAGTAGCATTTGTATTACTAGCCCTGGCACACATAGTGCACTTTACTAGGGACTTTACTAGTAAGACACACATGCCAATTATGGACAACCAATTACCATTACACTTTACACAGGGAGCACTTGCACTTTGACACTGATCAGCAGTGGCAAAGTGCCCAAAGCATCTAAGCCAGTAAAACGAAATCCATCACAGCATCAAAAATAGAGGAGGTAGAGGCAAAAAGTCAGGGGTAATCACGCCAAGAAATGCCAGGTCTAACACGTGTCCCCTCCAGCCGAAAAGTGGGGGGGAACTACCCACCCTCATGGGAGTTCTCATCACTAAGGCGGAAAAATCTGGACAGGCCATCAGCATTGGCGTGTTCTGTTCCAGGTCGGTGTTCCACCGTGAAGTCCATTCCCTGTAGGCAGATGGACCACCTCAACAGTTTTGGGTTCTGACCCCTCATCTGCATCAACCATCTGAGGGGCTTGTGGTCTGTCTGAACCAGGAAGTGAGTCCCAAACAAGTAAGGCCTCAGCTTCTTCAGTGCCCAGACCACAGCAAAAGCTTCCCTCTCAATTGCACTCCACCTCTGTTCCCTGGGAAGTAGCCTCCTGCTAATGAAAGTTACGGGTTGGTCCAAGCCCTCGTCGTTCAATTGTGAGAGTACTGCTCCCACACCATGCTCTGAAGCATCTGTCTGCACCACAAACTCTTTGGAGAAATCAGGCGCTTTGAGCACGGGCGCCGTGCACATGGCAGTTTTCAGGGCATCAAAAGCGGTCTGGCAGGCATCAGTCCAGATCACCTTTTTGGGCAGTTTCTTTGAAGTCAGTTCTGTCAAGGGGGCAACAATGGTGCCATACCCCTTCACAAACCGTCTATAATACCCAGTGAGTCCTAAAAAGGCCCTCACTCCTGTCTGGGTCTTGGGGGGTTCCCAAGCCAGGATGGTATCAATTTTTTCCTGTAGGGGCGCCACCTGGCCGCTCCCTACCTGGTGTCCTAAGTACACCACAGAACCCTGCCCTATCTGGCACTTACTTGCCTTGATAGTTAGGCCTGCCCTCTGCAAGGCCTTCAACACTTCGCAGAGGTGTTGCAAATGTTCCGCCCAACTGGAGCTGAACACCGCAATGTCATCCAGGTAGGCGGCGCTGAATTCCTCCAGCCAACACAGCACCTGGTTAACCAGTCTCTGGAAGGTGGCAGGGGCGTTCTTCAACCTAAAGGGCATAACTCTGAACTGGTAGTGCCCCTCTGGGATTGAGAACGCTGACTTTTCCTTGGCCCCCTGGGTCAAGGCAATCTGCCAGTACCCAGACATCAAGTCAAATGTGCTGAGGTACCGGGCAGCTCCCAGCCGATCCACAAGCTCATCAGCTCTGGGGATGGGGTGAGCGTCAGTCTTGGTGACAGCATTGAGCCCACGGTAATCCACACAGAACCGGAGTTCTGGGGTGGCACCGGGTGCAGCAGCTTTTGGCACAAGGACCACTGGGCTAGCCCAGGGGCTGCTGGATGGCTCAATCACCCCTAGCGCCAGCATCTTGGAAACCTCCTCCTTGATGCTGGCCCTGACCTTATCAGCTACTCTGTAAAATTTTTGTTTTACAGACAGGCTGTCTCCAGTGTCCACATCATGGACGCACCAATGGGTGACTCCTGGGGTCAGGGAGAACAGGGAGGCGAACTGACCCAATACTTGGCGGCAGTCCCTCTGCTGTTCCAGGGTCAGGGTAGGCGAGAGGTTCACCCCATCCACTGACCCGTCCTGCTCCTTGGCTGACAGGAGGTCAGGAAGAGGGTCACTCTCCTCCTCCTCCGCCCCGTCATCGGTAGCCAAGAGCATGGTCACCTCAGACCTCTCAAAGTGGGGTTTGAGGCGGTTCACGTGGAGAACCCTCAGAGGGTTCCTAGGAGACTGTAAGTCAACCAGGTAGGTCACTTCTCTCCTGCATTCCACCACCTCATAAGGCCCAGTCCACTTATCCTGGAGCGCGCAGGGCTCCACTGGGGCCATCACCCACACTTTTTGCCCAGGTTGAAACTCGACCACAGTGGCATTCTGGTCGTACCACCGTTTCATTTATTCCTGGCTGGCTTCCATATTCACCTGAGCGAGTTGCCGGAGACGCCTAGTTTGGTTCCTGAAGGCCAGCATGTAGCTATATACATCCTGGGGGGGATTTACTAGGAGCCTTCTCCCAGCCCTACTTCACCAAACTCAAGGGTCCTCCTACAGGGTGACCATACTGCAGCTCAAAGGGACTGAACACTAAGGACTTCTGTGGCACTTCTCTGTAAGCAAACAGCAGGCATGGTAAGAGGACGTCCCACTTACGCCTCATGGGTTCCTCAAGACCTATAATCATGCCCTTCAAGGTCCTGTTAAATCTCTCAACCAGACCGTTACCCTGGGGGTGGTAAGGCGTGGTGAACTTATAGTTTACACCGCACTCCGTCCACAGAGATTTCATATACCTAGATATGAAATTAGTACCCCAGTCGGACACCACCTCTCTGGGGAATCCCACGCGGGAGAAAATCCCCATCAGTGCACGGCCCACCACGGGGGCTGTCACCGTCCGGAGAGGGATGGCTTCCGGGTACCGGGTGGCATGGTCCACCAAGACCAGGATGAACCTGTTGCCCATGGCTGTCTTCGGATCCAGAGGCCCCACGATGTCAATGCCCACCCTTTCAAAGGGGGTGCTGATTACAGGGAAATGTTGGAGAGGAGCCTTGCGCTTCCTCCCACTCTTACCACTTGCCTGGCAAGTCTGACAGGTCCTGCAATGTGTATCAGAACTCTTGTGCATTTGAGGCCAGTAGAAGCGGGTGGCAAGCCTTTCAAAGGTCTTGTCCTGCCCCAAATGTCCTGCTAAAGGCACATCATGAGCCAGCCCCAGTAGGAAGGCTCTGAAGTGCTGGGGTACCACCATCACATGGGCTGACCCAGGCTCAGCAACTTTAGGCTCGCTATATAGGAGATCATTCTCCCAGTAAATCAAATGTGACCCGGACTGATCACCTGCTGCCTGGTTTGCTGCCTGTTGCCGCATACCTACAAGAGAAGGGCACTTCTTCTGCTCCTCGCAGAATTCATCCCTGGAGGGCCCTCCCTCCTGCTGCCATTCGGTCAGCTCAGGTAGGTCCCCCAGTTCAGCTACTTGCTTCCCCGTAGGCTCCAGGGCATCCCCCTCAAGGTTTGCCTCCTCCTGGACCGTGGGAACCTTGGGGGCCGGTTTCCCACACCCCCTGCCTCTTCTCCTTAAGGCAGGCACCTGGGCCACTGTTTCAGGCTCCAGGTCCTCTTGAACCCTTTTACTGGCTGCCATAGACCGAGTGGTCACACAAGCCCACTCAGGCAGACCCAACATCTCCAAATGCGCCTGGCGCTCCACCTCCTTCCAGGGGGAACTCTCCAGGTCATTCCCCAGCAGACAGTCTACAGGCATGGACGGACTTACAATGACCTTCAAGGAATCTGAGACCCCCCCCCATTCGAAGGGAACTAGCGCCACCTTGCAGAGGCGCACGGAGTTGTCTGCTGCAACTACAGGGTGAAGTACATTGGGAATTACCTGCTCTTCAGACACCCACTGACACCTGACAGATGTCAAACTGGCTCTGGTGTCTCTCAGAGCCTCCACCCTCCTTCCATTGATGGTCACCCACTGCCTGTACTTCTTAGTATTCTCAGGCAGAGAGGCTTCCTGGACCATCTCTCGATCTCCTAATGAGACCAGGGTCATAACTGCTTGCTCCTCCCCATTCCAAGGACTCCATTCCTCCCCCAACGCTACACTCACTAAACCCGGTGTTGGAGCACCAGTGGGTGCAGGTGGGTTCTTGGGGCATTTAGGGGCAATGTGACCCACTTCTTTACAGAAATAACAAGTAGGAGGACCTCTGTGGTCCCGCTTGCCCTTAGGGGACCAGGGCCTCTTAGCCTTGGGGGACTGAGACCCTTTCACCTGGGAACTACTTTGGGGCCCTTTAGAGAACTCCTTGTGGTTACCCTTGTCCTCCCCCACCTTCTGCGGGGGACCCTGTCCACCTTTGGTAGTGGTACCTCCAATACCCTTGTGGACCCTGGTGCTGGTCCAGCGGTCCGCCTCTTCAGCAAGCTTACCGGGATCAGTCAGCTTACTGTCCAAAAGATGCTGGCGCAGCTCCGGAACACACAGACAACTCAAGTGCTCCCAACTAATTAAATCGCATAAGCCCTTAAAATCAGTTACCTTGCTGCCCTTCATCCAACCATCCAGTGCACGCGTGTACGCATTCACACACTCCACCCAAGTACTGGATTCCAGTTTCTTGAAGTTCCTGATTTTCTGCCGGTACTGTTCAGGAGTGAGCCCATACCTGAGGCATAAAGCCTCCTTCATATTGGCGTAGGTCAGGGTTCCCGCCATCTCTAAAGGAGGTAAAACATCCCTCCCAGAAGCCTCAAAGTGTTTCCATAGGCCCGCCCCCCAATGCTTCTCAGGCACCTCATTCATCCTCAGTGCGATCTCATATGCCGTGAACCACGCATAAATATCATCACCCCTTTGGGAATCTCGCACTAAGTCTTTGGGAATGTATACCTTACCCGCTGGCACTGGTTGTGTGCTGCCACCATTCGAACTGGACTCCGCCTGTTTAGCCTTAAGGTCCAGTTTCCTCATGCTTAACTCATGAGCTAAGAGAATCTTCTTCTCTTCCAAGGTGAGAGCGTTCCTGCTTTCCTCTGCTCGCTTTTCACTTTCAATGAGCAGCTTTTTCTCTTCTGCTTGAGCCTTAAGTTTTAAAACCTCCCACTCATTCTCTCTGACCCTTTGGTTTTCCTCCAGCTCCTCTGGGGAAAAACTCCTCCCTGAATGGTTACTACCAGCCCCTGAGGCTGGTCCTTCCACCGGCAAATCCTGAGGACCAAATCCATTCCCTGGGTCATCCTCATCCACCTCAGCATCACCTGTCTCCTGAGCCTCTTTGGCTTCCCACCAGGCCCTCAAGGCCATCTGCAGCTCCTCCTTCTTGGCGCTACTTTTCATGGGACATCCCAAAGCTCTGCAGAATTGCCTCAATTGATCAACTTTGTAGGTAAGCAATGCCTCAATGTCGAATTCCAATTCTGCAGCCTCACTGGCTTCTTGACTCCTTTGAGATATGATGTGTGGCTTAAAGGTTGCTCAAAAATAAAACCAAAAATCAAAACACAATATGTGGTTGCGTCATGGCCTGCGCTAAACTAGTGATGTACACCAATCACTGTGAGTGAATTTGCAAATACACGTTCAAATCCCCAACCGCTGACCACCAATGTTAGAACTGGGGGTCTCTAGTTGGCTGAGGTAGGCACCTTAGTACAAATAAGGACCCTTGCTTCTAGTCAGGGTAAGGAGGGACACACCCTTAGATAACCCCTGCTCACCCCCTGGTAGCTTGGCACGAGCAGCCAGGCTTATAACCAAGGCAAGTGTGTAAAGTATTTGCAACCACGCTCTCAGTGACACAGTGATAACACCACAAATGGACTCCACACGAGTTTCATAAAAAAACAATTATATGTTTATAAAAAAAAGGTATACGATGAGACCACAGGATAAAAATCCAACATATGCGTATTTGTAATATTTCACCTTGCTGGTTATTAGGCCAGCACGCACTGGTAGGTTCTTGCAGTATTAATGAGCAATTCTCGATGATCCAATGCAGTCCTAATGCAATGCTATGCAGTTCGTAATGCAAGAATCAGGCACTTCGTAATGTAAAAATAATGCAATTCGTAATGCAACAATCAGGCAGTTCGTAATGCAAAAATAATGCTAGTCGTAATGCAACAATTAGGCAGTTAGTAATGCAAAAATAATGCAATTCGTAATGCAACAATCAGGCAGTTCGTAATGCAAAAATAATGCAATTCGTAATGCAACAATCAGGCAGTTCGTAATGCAAAAATAATGCAATTCGTAATGCAACAATCAGGCAGTTCGTAATGCAAAAATAATGCAATTCGGCACCGATCGTAGTGCTCTGGATGGTCTCTATGCCACTCTTACTGACTCGCGGTCAGCTACTGCCAAAATATGCCCCCAACACTGTTATGATGGAAAACAAAGTGCAGCTCCACACTCCGGCCCCAGTACTGCCGCTCCTCGGCAAGTACGGGCCACGATACGGACTTGAGCGGGGGCTCGCGCTACAAAGATGGGAAAGGCCGAGAGCGTCTCTCTCGTAGCCCGCACCCCGCCCCAGGCAGCGACACACGCACGCTCGCTGAGCGTTACCTGGGGGGTGCGATCTCACTCTCCTCTCCGCTCCTCGCGGTTTGGGCCTCCGGTGCGACTTCGTTGATCTTGGGCAGTGGAACTTGGACCCCCGACGGTGATGGTTCGAGGTCTCTCCTTGGCAAAGGCAGGCTCGGGCCAGCGGCGGTGAATTCTCACAGCTCCTCTGGGGATGCCGGTCCGGGCCAAATGCAATGACGATCGCAGCAGTTCTGGCCACGCTGTCGATCGAAGCAGAGAACAAGACTGCTCTGGGACACACGGTCACGGGGCAATTTCTCACGAAGGTCTCAGGCTGCAACAGGGCACATGCACACAGCGTCGCTGAGACTCACTTGAGCTCCGGGTGCACATGATCACAGTGCAATCCTCTAGAAGGGCTCAGCCTGCACGAAGCACACACACACACAGCGTCGCTGAGACTCACTTGGACTTCGGGTGCACACGATCACAGGCCAATCCTCACGAAGGTCTCAGGCTGCACGAAGCACACGCACACAGCGTCGCTGAGACTCACTTGGACTCCGGGTGCACACGATCACAGGGCAATCCTCACGAAGGTCTCAGGCTGCACGAAGCACATGCACACAGCGTCGCTGAGACTCACTTGGACTCCGGGTGCACACGATCACGGGACAGTTCTTACGAAGGTCTCAGGCTGCAAAAAGCACACGCACACAGCATCGCTGAGACACACTTGGAAACTTTTATGTTCCTGAGTTTCCACAGCCGGGAGCCAGCTCTCCTCGGGCCCTTGGAGACACACTACTTCAGGACACAGCATACAGCAAAGTCCTCACAAGCAGGGGGACACAGCACACAGTAAAGTCCCTTGTCCTCTCCTTAGTCAAACCAGCAAACTGTAGGCCAGCCCCAGAACACACAGCAAGGGTCAGTCCTTCTCTTCAGTCTCTTCAGCTGTTCTTCTTTGGCAGAGGTTCCTCTTGAGCACCAAGTAGGTTCAATCCTTTTTCAATATGGATTTCAGTCTAAAGTCCAGGGGTTTCAACTCTCATAGTTATATCCCTAAATGTCTTTGAAGTCTTTGTGTTCAGGGGGCACTGACCCCTGTCCAAACCAGTTCTGGGTGTCTCCCTGCCAGTGACACCTTCTTCCTTTGATAGTGGGGGTCTGGATCTTCAATCACTCAGCAGGAGATGGAGCCTTTGTTTTATGGCAGCAACCCAGGCCTCTTCACCTCCAGGGGCTACTCCTCCCCCTTACACTCCAGATGCAGGTCAACCGTGGCTGTCTCACCTACTCCTCCCCTGGGTCAAGACATTTCCCAGATCCTATCACATTCAAATCCAGACAGTCAATACACAACCAGGCAGAGACACACAGAATTGTTAGAACAAGAAAACCAGCCACTTCTAAAAGCGTGGTTTCTAAACACACAATTCAAAAACCACCTTCACAAAAAGATGTGTTATTAAATTGTGAGCTCAGGCACACTAAACTTCACCTCTCCATCTTAAACCTATGGGAAGATAGGCTGGAAACATATTACACAGCCTCCCCCACTCTGTCCTATGGGCAAGATGGCCTTGCAACAGTGAAAAACAAATTTGGCAGTTTTTCACTGTCAGGACATGGTACACACCTTAGTACATGTCCTACCTTTCACATACACTGCACCCTGCCCAGGGGGCACCTTGGGCATACCATAGGAGTGTCTGATGTGCATAAAAAGGGAAGGGTAAAGCCTGGCAAGTGGGTGCACTTGTCAGGACAACATGGCAGTTTAGCAAACTGAGCGCAGGCACTGCAGTGGCAGGCCTGAGTTCTCTCTTTGGGGGCTACTTATGTGGGTGGCACAATTAGTGCTGCAGGCCCACGAGTAGCATTTGTATTACTAGCCCTGGCACACATAGTGCACTTTACTAGGGACTTTACTAGTAAGACAAACATGCCAATTATGGACAACCAATTACCATTACACTTTACACAGGGAGCACTTGCACTTTGACACTGATCAGCAGTGTGCACCGACGAAGGCGCTACACCGAAACGCGTTTGTTTGTTGTTTCGAAGGAATAAAACGTTCTACAATCACCCTGTGAGTGCTGGCTTCTGTTTATCGTAAGGAGAACAGTGGAGCTTATATAAATAAATATATAAATATATATATATATATATATATATATATATATATATATATATATATATATATATATTATTATTTTTTTTTTTTCTGCACAAAGGACGCAGCACTCCGGAGCTTAAATTTCAACAGCTTTTAATCCAACAACACACCACCAACGCGTTTCAGCCTCAGATCGGCCTTGATCACGGTTAGTGAGTCCTTCTTCTAATGCACTATATGTACCCACTCTGCCTCAATGTGGCATTGTGGGATCTGTAGTGCCTTTAATAAAACTTTATTGACAAATTATTTACAAAAGGACATTTTTTAACTATTGTCGATATTTTCAGGCATTTCATATATGTATAGCACATATAATTATATAAATTTCGGCATATAGTTTATTAGCAACGTGCCAACATTATGTCCCAGGATTTTCACACAGTTTTATTTATTAGGGTATAGTACCCATTTTGTTCAATATTTTTGGAGACTGGCCAACTATCAATTTTCAGTTTTGCAAGGTTCTTGGAGGTACCATATTCTCATCAGATAACTTTGCAGATTTTTAATCCAGGTGCACATAAAGTTCCTCGTCATTATTCATTCCTTTCGGTGTCTTGGTTTTGAGCTTGATGATATATCGTGACTCTAACTGCCGTAGTTGTCTCATTCTATTGCCTCCACGTTCATTGGGAGGTATGGTGTCAATGCCATAGTAGCACATAGATTTCCAGTCCCCTTTTTGGCATTGTGCCAGATGTTTCGCTGTGGCATAAGAGATATCCTTATTTTTTACGGCTCTTATATGTTCCAATATGCGTTTCTTTAAGGTACAAATTGTGCTTCCGATATATTTCAACCCGCAGTTGCATTCTATGATATAGATAACATATTGAGTGTTGCAAGTGATCTTGTGATTGATTTTGATAGTGTTGCCATTGTAGTCTGAGATATTGGACATATTTTTTCCCAATTTTGCAAGCTTTGCATGAGTTACATCTTTTGAAGCCTTTTTGTTGTTCATTTAACCAATTGATTTTCTTTGTTTCTTGAAAATGGCTTCGTACCAGTAGGTCTTTTAAAGATTTCGGTTTTTGTACGTTACTACTGGTTGAGGTCCCAGAAGTAGTCCCACATCTGTGTCACTCGTAATCAGATGCCAATGTTTTTTGATCTTATTAACTATTGTTCCGCTTTCCTTGCTATAAGTTGTAATAAATCTGGGTTTTCCTGTTGATCTGATTTTTCAATTTTCGGGATTAGAGTATCCTCTCTTGACTTCATGGCCACTTTTTCTTTACAATTTTGCAGCACTGAATCCCTATATCCTCTTTTTTTCAATCTATTGGTTGTCTCCAAGATTTTATCTTTTGTGTCTTCGGGTTTGGAACAGTTACGTTTCATTCGGATAAACTCGCCATAAGGTATACTATTTATTAGCGATTTAGGGTGAAAACTTGTCCCATGTAAAATGCTGTTTGTCGCAGTCTCTTTCCTGAAGAGAGTGGAATGTATCTGATCATTCTCAATATATATCAATGTATCCAAAAAGGCAATTTCTGATTGGCTTGTTGTACATGTAAATGACAATCCTATGTTGTTTGTATTCAGTTTTTGGAAATAGTCTTCAAAATCTTTCTTGGTGCCATTCCAAATGATAAAAAGGTCGTCAATATACCGGACCCATAAAATGATTTTATCCAGCTCCATTTGATGTTCTGTACTCCAGGCCATTGTTTTCTCCCACCAGCCCATGGTGATATTAGCATAGTTGGGAGAAAACGAAATGCCCATGGCAGTTCCGCATTTTTGTAGATACAATTCCTTATTAAAAAGGAAAACATTATTCTTTAAGCACATTTCAATCATTGATAACAACATGCGGGTGTGTTTCAGCTCTGTTACCTTACCTTGTCAGAAATGAGAAACTAGAGACACGGCTATTCAGGAAGCCCACTGCGGGCAATACTGTCTTACATGCCTTAAGTCATCATCCGGTGCACCTGATACATAGCATCCCATATGGAGAGATGCTGCGCATCAGGTGCATATGTAGCTTAGACAGTGAGTGCCTTATGGCACAGGAAGCGAGCAAAAACAGATTCCTGGCTAGGGGATATACATCCTCCATGATTGACAAAGCAATCAACAAAGCCAATCAGATCGATAGGAAAACGGTGCTGCAAAACAAAATACCTGATGTAGTATCCGAACAAACAAGAGAGCCAATCAGACTGATTCTGACTTATAATCGCCAGCACCAAGCTCTTCGGAAAATCCTTAAGAAAAACTGGAGCCTGGTACGTAGTGATCCTGTCATTGGGGATCTAATGGCAGTCAGCCCTGAAATTACATTCAGGAAAGCTCGCTCTATGAGCGATTCACTAGTTAAATCAAGTCCCGAATTGGTCACTAATAAAACATGGCTCCATACTAGCAAGGGCTTCAGAAGATGCACTAGCTGCAAAGCTTGCAGACAAGGTGTTAACAAAACTGAGTTCAGAATCCCTTTCTGTGATACACCTCGACCTATTCCTAGAATGCTCACATGCAAAACCGACTTTGCTGTCTATGTGCTGGAGTGTCCGTGTGGCCTGCAATATGTTGGTAGTACCAAGTTGCAGGTCCACAAACGGATACTTCAGCACATTAGGGCAATTAATGGGAGTGACGCTTCCTACCCAGTCGCACGTCACTTTAAAGAATGACATAACAACAAGAGTGAGCTTCTTAAATACTTTGTCATTGATTCAGTGCTTCCCCTAAGGCGGGGAGGCAATCGTGAGGCCCTGTTGCGCGCCCTGGAAACAAAATATATTCTGGAACTTGACACCAAGACACCGCAGGGCTTAAACTCCAGCGAAGATTTTTACACATGTCTGTAGGTTGGTCCCTCCACATATTAACATCATTAGATCAACATATCTATATTCTTTGGCCTGTCCTCTCCAATCCACTGTATTTTAACTTTTTTACATGATTTTATTGCACATTTGCACGTTATCTTGCACTGACAATCATTTCTGGACATAGACATATTTCTGACCATTCGATGTACAGAGATGGTTTTTGTTTTCAGTCATTTGTAGCACCATTTGATATAAAAACACTATGTTTTAAGCAGACTTTGCTATGTAAGTACACATGAGCCGAGACAAAGTTGTCATTTTGGTTGTTATTATACTTCTTGACATACAGGTCCCTTATCACCAGTATTCCCAATAGTTCACAACATTGGATGCTCTATTTCAGGGTGGGGGTACCGTTTGTTGTCTTAGGCCTGTCCTGAACTGTCAGCTTTGTGTACAATCACCCACTGGGGTTATATATTTTTACATGCTCAATTTGCACAATAGTGTTTTCGCATTTTATTTGAATGAGAATTTTTCAATTCAATGCTTTTTACAAACTCTCTTTTAAATTAGCTTGTCCTTTTAATATGAATTTATCACACCTATACAGTGTTTTTATTTTCTAAAAAGTATTTTTTAGCTATTTATTGTGGTGCTTAACTGCTGCCCTTTGTCCCAGTATGACTGTATAAATGCATATTTATATATATATATTTTTTTTTTCTATGTCCATTACGTTTCTGTCAGGTAACCAATCGTGTTGTTTGTTACTATGCACTGTGCACTTTAAATTTGGCATTGTTACTCCAATGGCGTCATGTGAACAAGGCCTCTGGTAGGCTGAAACGCGTCATGGCAGGTATGCTGAGATTTCAATAAAACACTCACTTGCACTTTCAAATGGGTCGGTTATCGTCTGTTCCCGTTGTTTCCGGGAGATTGGGGATTGCAGGAACCTCTGTGGCGAAAACTCCGGCACATATATATATATATATATGCTTGACCAACCAATCCAGCAGTGCCAGCTGAGCAGCCACTGAGCAAACAATCTTGTACTACCTGAGGAAGGCGTAAGCTGAAACACTGTAGTGGAAATATATTTTTTGTTCTTTGGTGAGTCCATCTGTTTTGAGTCACTTCTTTCTTGGACATATATGTATTCTATGTACATATAATATACTTTCCATGATGGAAAACTTGAACATGCACCTTATGGCCCGATGCACGCCAGGTGTGTAACCGGCACAACCATACACCCATAAATATAGCTATCCACAGAAATAACTGAATAGGTGCCACTCTGGGACAAGGAGTTAATTTTAAAAGCAGTACCACAAAAAGTGAGTGACACATTTCGGTTTTCGCCTTCCACTCACAGGTACATTTAATAGTGCAGTAGCTGAAAGTCAGAATAGACTCACTCACCTGTCTGCCACAAAATTCCCGAACATGAAAACAAAATATACCATGTTACAATAAAAAAGCAAAACAGACAATGTGCATGGCTGATATATGGAAAAAAATGTTTTATCTTTCACACTTACTGTGTAGTTGTCCTGAAAACTATCATAAGTAGGACATATAGCTACAATCAAGTCCGTGTGGGATAATGCTAGATTTGCAGTTTTATCAAACCGACATCATACAAAACCTATATATATTAAACTTATATATTAAAAGATAATTGTATTTTATCTTTCACCATTACAATGAAATTATCCTAGAACATGTCATCAATGAGATTTAAATTCAAATCCTGCCAAAGTCTGCTAATGTATCCGTAGGTATAACTGCACCTCCATCTTTATATACATGCACATTCACTGAACCGAGTGTGGGGAATTATTAATGTTACCAATAATATACATATGTATGAAGTATGTTTGCATGTGGTATTTGAAAGTGCAAACTTAGCTAAAAAGCAGTGGAGCGCTCTAGAGGGTCAAAGATAAGCATAAAGTCAACAAGTAACAGGAGAGGTAGTTGGTTTGTGTCTGTGTAATGCATTGTGATGTGGTGCTTGAGATAGAGTTTTAAGAGCACAAATGGGGTTTGGTCAAACACAGTCTAAGACCCCTGCCTAAAAAGTGGCTGTTCGCAGAGTAACGTGGAATGAATATAACTAGCTATTGGTTCCACCCTAAAGGGGCTAATCAAGACGACCAACAGTGCAGTTTACAGTAATAACATACTATCTTTCGAAAGCCCAATAATAAAAGGCAAAACAACCCCTTTAGCTTTTTCCTTCGTGGGTAGAGATACTGTTAGAAATGCAGTGTTGTCTTTGAATGTGAAGCAGTCAGTACAGTACGTTCAGTAGGTAGGCAAGGGTTAATACTCAAGTAACACTGTGCCTTAGCATCTTTTTCAGGGCACTGGCATTTGTGTATCATATTTCTGGGATATGTTTTGCCTACCAAGTAAAATGTCAACATAGCAATATTTTTAGTTTAGTTATGCCATGGAAAATGAATTTGAAATACAGCGAGTTGCTAATGAGAAGGAACTCTGCAATGCATAAATTAATGCTTTATTGAGTTATGCATATTTCCTAGTTTTGCCATTCCACCAGAAGTAATTTAGTCTAAATAATTAAGATGTGAAAATGTACTGCACAATTTAAATAGTGCATCAACTACCTCATCCAGTACATTTACTTGCAGAGGGATGGAAGCTAACGTTCTGCTAACTCCAACATAGTTAATATGTTTTTGATGTTATCGTAGAATGTCACTTTAAAAGCGTTAAGTTGTGCAGTGGTCCTCCCAATAACCTGCTGACGTGAATATGGAAGTGACGCTTTTACAGATTCCATCCTATGCATCTATTAAGTGCATGGTCATTTCTACTGATATTTTACCAAGAACATAGCCCATTATTTGTAATAATGATGCAGATATAATTTAGTACTGTACAGATGACAGGAAAAGAATTTCATGATAATGAAATGAAGCTAACTGTGCCTGCTCTAGGTATCCTACCTCCACCCATGGTTTACGCTTTCTGATGGGATAATTACCCATCATCTTCCTGGCAATCTTCATTTTTAGGAGTCCTGTGATTTCTTGCCACCAAGGTCTACACTAAGGGCTCTATTACGAGTCTGGTGGCCCACAGACCGCCAGACTCGTGGGGTGCAGCGGTGGCGGTCTTCTGACCGCCCCATTACAATTAGGGTGGTCAGACCGCCAATGCCCCACTGCAGCCGCCAGGGAACCGACGTCCTCTGGCGGTGTTGCGGCTGTCAGGAGGCCGCAATATGCGGTCCCGCCAAGCATTTTACGAGTTTCCTCTCTGCTACAGTTTTCATGGCGGTTCCTCCTCCATGAAAACCATGGCGGAGAGAAAACAAATGGGCCTCTGCGCCCTGGGGTGCATGCAGAGGGACACAACATGTGCCCCCCTGTGTGCATGCACCACAGTTCCTGCATGGCATGGACTTTACAGTCCATGTGGTGCAGGAACAGTTTTTGGTGTTCCCATTGTGGTGCCCATTTTCAGGGCACCGCTGTGGGAACGTAAAAAAAAAGCCTGCCAGACACAAGAAATACTCGTAATCTGGTGAGCGCCCAATCACAGGTTTGGCGGTGCAGCGCCATGGCAGACCCAGTGCTGCACCGCCAAACTCATAATCAGGCCCTTAGCGGGAGCCTTGATGTCAGAGATTTCACCTTCCCATCCTTCTGCAGTTCTACCATGTCCAAAGATGGTGTTATGTACACCGAGCCCGAGTTAGCATCTGAAACTAATGAGATGGCTGTGCCATAGTAGGCTACATCACCCTTCCCCAGGGTTAAATCAATATCTATGTGGGCATGAGGTGCAATCCTTTTTTGTAGGGGAGATCATTCAAACTGACACTCTTTAGCATTGTGACATGGACTATATTGCGTAGTTATGATAAAGCAGGGGCATCCATTCTATAGCTAGGAGGTTAGACTCCTTCGAAAAGTTTCAGTCTATCCTCATAAGGTAAATGTACATGCATTGATGCGAAACGGGGTTTATTTACAAAGTTAATGGCTATGTTACAAATGTGGCCTAAATCCAACCTGCTTGGCCCTACATTGGACACCACTAGACTAAAGCGAGTTACTGCATTCTAGCTTACTATTGATGATAGTTCCTAATATTTTAAAATTGATAGTTAATTTTAGGATACCTCGTTGACAACTTCAGAATTTGAATACTGTATCAACTTAGTGCTGAGAGTAAATGTGTTACTAAAGATGACACACCATTGTGGCTCGGGTGGTGGTGAACTCATCTATATAAGAGAACATTGGCAAACCTCAAACCTAGCCCTTTAGATATTTTCAGAAAATTAACTTTGCTTATCATTGGTATGCCTAAATTAAAGTTTATACTCGCACTCAATATGCGAAAGTTGTCAAATGTAAAGTTGGACTTACTTGGTCTAATGGTGTACTAATCATTTCAGTCCAATTTAGATGCTGCAAAAAGTTTGAAATATGGTCATGCCCAACCGGATATTGGTGTATACATTCAAACTGATTTGAATTGTATTGTCACAAACAGAGAACTACAATTTTTCGAGATGTCCTTATTAAAGTATTCAAATCCAATATATTTCCGCAGAATTTATTGCTGGGTAATGTCTACTTAAATCAGTCCCACAATGAGAAATTCATGAATTGACATGTTTATCTCCCTTTCAAATAAACTCAGCATCACTCATCATCATGTGCATATTTAACAATGTGCCCATAAATTCAATTTGAAAGGAAAGAATCTGCTTTTTGCAAAAAGCTTATAAAAGAGGAGTGATGCTTGCAAATGTGTTCATGTAGAATTCATAAACATTGGTCAATAATTATGAAATTTCCTCTAAGAATGTTTCACAATGGATAAGTTCATAAACAAACTTTTGAGGGATCAGGATGTTATTGAAAATGTCACCATCTCTCCCGCTATCTGGGTTGATCGTCATTCATTTATTTGAAAATTAAAATACATCTGCTAGAGCTCCTGAATCATCTGGTTCTGTTAGATGGTCGATTCATTTTGCATCATAGGGTCAAAGAAGAAACCTTTAAGGCTAGCAGATCTAGTGGGGCTCCTAGCCCAAATGGTCTTCTGACTGCCTTGTCTAAAGATGTCTAATTTTGGGCTTCCCAGCTGTGCCTAGTTTTTAAGAATTATTTTCAATGTAGTTTAGTCCTAGGGAAGACCCATTTTGCACCACTGTATTAGAAAGGCACTTTAATTGAACCAGCAATTACTTGATTCACCTCATGCCGCTTTTGTCCGCCACCGGCCACTCCCTGGGAATTTATCTCACTTTTACAGGTTGTTTTTCATCCCCACTTTTTTCCTTAATCACTGTTTCCCCGTGTTTCTCTTCCTCTTTCTTCCCCCTTTTGTGTTTTTCTCTCTTTCCCTGGGGGAAAGTCTGATGATGAAAAATTAGTGCCGGACCCTTAAAATGATTGCTGTTGAGTCCCACCCGCAACCACTGGCTAACAATTTGGCCCTGACCTATGGCAAGATACAGACAGACCAGGCCTAAGATAGTTCATATAAAATAAATCCATTTCATCAAGGTCGCACTCGATCATTGACACTTTCACTTAACATTGGCAATAACTATCTAGACAGCCAATGTGTTTGTGTTAATGAATGACACCAGAATCCCAAAAAGACAACACTCTAGGCCTTGCATATTAAGATATACTTTGTTCTATACAATATTATTTAAACACATGGCCGCTGATACAAAGAACAGGTCATAGGTGTTATTTTAGAGGTTCAAGTTCTTTTATTTACAATTTTAAACTAGATTAAGCATAAACAGAAAATATGGCTTTTATGTTTTTATTGCACTTCCTGTGTGTGCTATGTTCAATCCTGCTTTACATAATGTGATGTTCCAACTAAATAACTTTTGTTCATTTTCAAATCAGTGCATCCCAGTCTTTTACGCATAATTATGAAAGCAACACTGTGAATCAAATGCTCTTAAGGGGTACCGGTCACTGAAAAAGGCAAACAGAACTTATGAGAAGAAGTTTGAAGTAAGTTGCCATCTAGCCCCTCATTTCTGTCGCCTAACCAACAACTTGCTTCCCCTCTTCATGATCCTGCCCTTCTCTGCCTGTGTCTTCCTGAGGGCAAGGCAGTGGTACCCCCTTGCTGAGTTGCAGCATTGTGAAATATGAGGCAAAGAGCAATTATTTGGCACTAGTTTGGGGGTTGTTTACTACCTCACCAGTGGATATGTGGAGTGACTGAAATCTACTCTTGTGCAGTCCAAATGTCCTTTTAATTGTGTTGCAGATTGTGGGATGAGTTTTAATTTTCCTCACCAATACCCTAAGGATGCAAGATTGTGGTCAACAAGTAATGTTTCAAGGGTTAGGCATTTTCTCCTGTGAACATGAGAATGTCTTGTTACTTACCGGTAATCTTCATTACCCCGATTAGGGTCCTCCTCGTCCCAGTCCTTACAAAGTGAGGCAGTCCTGCCTCCAACCAGCCAATCAAAATGCCAGAAAACACAAAGTCAAAGGTCACATAAACCCCTACCACCCACCGCCATGCCTGTTATCAACAAGTCCCAGACACAAACCCAGCGGGAGGGAGGGAGGGAGGGAAGAGGACTGGGACGAGGAGGACCCTAATCGGGGTAATGAAGATTACCGGTAAGTAACAAGACATTACCCCCTCATGGGTCCTCATCATCCCAGTCCTTACAAAGTGAGGAACTCAAAAGCTGAGAACCAGGAAGAAAAAACGCAGGACACCAGGGATCCATGCAAAAAGTACAAAACTTTAATCAAATAAATGATCAACGAACAGCAGCGTTCAGAACGCCAACAGCAAAACTGTCAACAGATGCATGTAAAACATCAAGTCGATAATGCCAGACAAATGTGTGATGGAACTGCCAGGTGGCAGCTCTACAAATCTCCTGGATAGAGACCCCCACCGCCTCAGCCCAGGAAGCGGACACAGAACATTTAGAACGACCCTGCACCTGAGACGGAGGAGGCAGACCCACAGACTTATAGGATTGGCAGATCGCCAAACGCACCCATCGACTGATCGTAGAAGTGGAAACCTTCTTCCCTTTAGCCACACCCCCACAGGAGACAAACAGGGCAGGAGAAAGCCGAAACTTCAGCGAACGCTGGAGGTAAATATGAAGAGCCCTCCGAACATCCAAAGAAGAAGGAACAAGGGAATCCCCCTCCGAAGGCAAATCAGGCAGTATCACCTCCTGCTGCAAATGGAACTTGGAAGAGACCTTAGGCAGAAAAGCCGTAAAACAACCTGATCCTGCGGGAACTGCAAATAAGGGAAAGAAATTAGCAAGGCACCCAACTCACCCAACCGACTAGCGGAGGTGATGGCCAGCAAAAAAGCCACCTTAGTGGACAACCACAACAAGTCTGCCTCCAACAAGGGCTCAAAAGGGGGCAACTGCAGACCCCGCAAAACAGTAGGCAAATCCCAAGAAGGTACGAGCACAGGAGAGACCGGACGACGAAGCCTAAAGCTCCGAAGAAGCCGAGTCACCAAAGGGGCAACAACCTCCAAGGAAGCCCCAGGACCCCGACAAGAATGAACCGACGCTCACTGAGCAGACAAAGTGGAAGGGGAAAGGCCCTTCAAAAAAAATCCAGCACAGAAGCAGGATCCCCAAGCACAGGATCCACACCATGCGAAGAACACCAAGAGACAAAAGAGCCCCAATGTCGACCATAGCATTTAAGGGTCGAAGGCCGACGCGACAACTGGATGTCAGGAGCCACCACAGAAGAACAGCCCAAAGACTCCAATGTCAACTGCTCAACAGCCAGGCCGTCAGTTGCAAACGACGAAGACAAGGCAGAGACAGGAGCGGTAACTGAAGAGGAGCCGGAACCAAAGGAAGCCGGACAAACCAGCCCCTGCCAGCCGCAACAGGAGAGGAAACCAAAGGCGGCGAGGCCAGAAGGGAGCAATCAAGAGGACTGACAGCCTCTCCCCCCGAATCTTCTGTAGCACCCTCGGGAGGAGGGGAATAGGAGGGAAGGCATACAGAAGGCCCGAAGGCCAGGGAATCGAAAGAGCATCCACCGCCCAAGCCTGAGGACACATCACCTCTGAACAAAACCTGGGGAGAAGAGCGTTGTGAGGGGAGGCAAAGAGATCGATCCAGGGAGTCCCGAACCAAAGACAAAGGTCCTGGAACAGAAGAACAGAGAGATGGTACAGAACAGAGGATGGGAGGTTGCGGCTCAAAGCGTCCGCATGAAAATTCAACTGCCCCAGAATGTACACAGCTCTCAAGGCCATCAGGTGAGATTCCGCCCAAGCACAAATCCTGGAGGCCAGCAGATTCAGAGATGCACACTTGGTCCCCCCTGACGGTTCAAGTAACAACGAGCCACCTGATTGTTGGTACGAACCAACAGATTCGTCCCGTGGAGATGAACCTGAAAGAACTGCACCGCCTCCCAGATGGCCGCCAACTCCCGCCAGTTCGAGGAACGGGCGCTGTCCCTCCGAGACCACTGACCCTTGGCCTCCAAGGACCCCAACGTGGCCCCCAACCCCAAAGACTGGCATCCGTGGTCAACAAAAGGGGAGGTGGAAGACAAAACCGCACCCCTTCTCCAGATTGGGAGTGTAAAGCCACCAGTCCAAGTCCTGAACCAGAGCAGGAGAGAGAGGAACCAGAGTCTCGTAATCCGCCCGGGAGGAGTCCCACCGAGCCAACAGATGAGTCACCAAGGGCTTGAGATGTAGGCGAGCCCAAGGAACCACAGCAGTGGTGGCAGCCATCAACCCCTGGATCCGCAGCCAAACACGAGATGGGGCAGAGGGGCGACTCAACAGATCCCGCATCAGAGTCTGCAGGGAAAGGATCCGAACAGGAGGGAGAAACACCGCCCCCAGAGATCTGTCAAACAGACCCCCGATGAACTGAAGTCTCTGAACAGGATCCAGATGAGACTTGGCCAGATTCAACTTGAACCCCAGATCCTGGAACAAGGTCAACATAGCCTCCACCGCCAGAAGAGCCTTAGGAAAGGAGGAAGCAGAGATCAAACAATCATCAATATAGGGAAACACAAAGAAACCCCGATGCTGCAAAACCCCCACAACAGGAGCCAATACCTTGGTAAAAGTCCTGGGCGCAGTTGAGAGGCCGAACGGCAAAACCTGACACTGGAAATGCATCCCCTGGACAGCAAACCTCAGGAACCGCTGACTGGCAGGATGGACTGGAACGCGAAAATAGGCGTCTTCCAAGTCCAAAGAAGCCAAAAAATCGCCCTTCTGGATGAGGGGAATGACGGACTGTAAGGTGACCATCCGAAAATGATCCAACCGCACCAACTTGTTCAAAGTTCGGAGATTCAGAATCGGGTGGAAGGAACCATCTGGCTTTGGGACCAGAAACAGATGGGATTACAACCCCAGGCCCACTTCCTCCACTGGAACCAGTACAACACCCCCCTTTGACAACAACATGGCGACGCCGGACAACATGGCAGACCGCCTTACTGGGTCTCTTGACAATGGGGTAACTTGAAAGTAATCCAGAGGGGGAGGACCCCGGAAGGGTATCTGGTAACCCAACCTGATGACAGATAAGACCCACTGGTCAAAATCAGAGCTGACCAACGGTCCAGAAACAAACGGAGCTGAGCCCCCACAACGGCATAGTCACTTCTGTCCCACACCAGCGAGATGCTGCTGTTGTTGCTGAGGCCGGGAATTATAATGGAACGCGGCCTCTCGACCACGGGCCCGACCACGAAAGGGCTGAGAAGACAAAGCCCCCGGAAACCCCTGCTTATGAAAAAAAGACTTCTTCTTAGGCACAGGCTGAAAAGGCTTCAACATCTTCTTCTCCTCCGCAGAGCGTTGCACCATCACATTCAGCTCGTCCCCAAAGAGACGGGGGCCCTCAAAAGGCAGCTTATGAACCAAGGCCTTCTGAGTAGCCTCAAGACACCAAGGTTTGGTCCAGAGAGACCTCCTACCGCCGCCCCGGCAGCCGAGGAGAAGGCCCACAAGGAATCAAAAGTCACATCCGAGAGGAATTGCGCCAAGACCTCTATCTGAGCCAACACAGGAGTAGGGTCCCCCTGGTCCTGCAGACAGTCAAACAACTTCTCAAAATCCTTCAAAAGGACCTGCGAGGCATAGGCTGCATAAGTGCTAGCACGCACCCCAAAATGAGAAGCCGCGTAAGAACGCTTGAGAGCAGGCTCCACCTTCCTCTCCACCGGGTCCGTCAGGGAAGGCTCTTCCGATGACAAAGAGGAAGATGAAGCGGAAGCTATAGAGGACAAAAGAGAATTGACTTTGGGAACCGGAGGAAACTGGGTGTCAAAGTCCGCCAGGCGATACCGCTTCCCCAGAAAGCGAGGAATACCCTGCTTATCAACCTCAAGCCGTTCTTTAGTCAGTATATCCTTCAGGACATCATGGAAGGGAAGGTCATCCACCACAGAGGAACTATACTGGGAGTAAAACCCCTCATCAGATAATGATTTAGGGTCAAAACCAAGCACCTCCCGAATATGGACCAGCATGTCCGAAAAAACCTTGCCCTGGATGTACTTTCCCTTAGGGGAATTGCCCATGTCCTCCTCATCATCCTTAGACCTCTTCGCCGCAGGCTCCAGCAGTGCAGACTGGACAGCAGAATTGATCAACTCCTGCAAATCAGCCCTAGAAATCTGCAAAACGTCATCCTCTTGCAGGTCCTGGACATTATGCTGCTTGGAAACTGCCTTTGCAGGCACCGGAGAAGAAGCCCCATCACTCATGGCGAGCAAAAAGGAGTAAACCCCACAGGAAACTCCCAACACACAAAAAAGGAAGTGCCCAGCAACCTCCAAGAAATACTGCCCCCAATTAACCAAGTCTCGTGATGCAAAAACCAGCAAAAGGGCAGCCCTGCAGTCTCCACCCACAGCCATATACACTCAACATGGCCGCAGGGGCCGGACGCTGCTTGCAACCTCCAGCGCCGGAACGACCCGGGGCCAGGACATCAGGAAAGCTCCACGTCCCAGCCCAGCACATGCGCGGGGAGTGTCCTGACCCAGGAGCAGGAGCGCGGCCGAATGGAGCACCGGTATGGCCGCGCAGAGACAATTCAAATCCGAAAAAACAATACAATTTTGAAAGACCTTCAACAAAGTGGAATTAAAAAACTCACAGCACCGCAACACATCCCGCAGCAAAACTGGACACAGAAACACGAAACACGGAGCACCAGCGTTCCGACCGCCGTCGGAGCAATAAAAAAACAGGCATGGCGCTGGGTGGGAGGGGTTTATGTGACCTTTGACTTTGTGTTTTCTGGCGTTTTGATTGGCTGGTTGGAGGCAGGACTGCCTCACTTTGTAAGGACTGGGACGAAGAGGACCCATGAGGGGGTAATGAACATTGTGGCAGGCCTTCTAACTGCAGTCCATGTCTCTGACGTTACAAGTTGCACAGGGCAGTATCGCCAGCTGGGATGCAATTTATCAGTGACCCGCTGTTCACGCACGTGGATTTCTCCGGTGCAAGACTGTAAATCTATTGGTAAAATCACGTTTAGCTTGGACTGCAAGTGGAGCCCGTCCCTGTTGTTTAGTCCCCACACAATTCCCTTCTACGGGTTGGGGGAAGCATGTCATGCTCACCCCATTCCAGGCCACAACCTCTCCTTCTCTCTGCAACATTCCTGCTCAGAACGGGTGGTAAATGTGAGTGTTAATCACTGCGTAATTTGGAAGCGAATATGAAAAAATATACCCAGTTTTCCCCATTCATGGGACTTCCTTAACAACCAATTGTGCTCACGCTGCACGCTTGTCATCACTCTCGCAAGGCTGCTGTTTCACATTAGGTGTGCATTGTGTGCTGATCCATAGCAACTTGCGGAGCAATGTGTAATTCTTAGGTTTATTTTGCTCTCCATTTGCATCTTCAAGGAGGTTTCTAGTTTCTGAAATTGCTCCCTTTCTTTAGATGGAATAATATGTGAATGTAAGGACAGTCACTAAATCCAATTACGTTAGGAAATGCGGAAATGGCATAGAATCCACCCCTCACTGCATTAATTTACATAACAGATTTAGGAAATCTAATGTTGTCTGATATTTCTCCCAACTTTCTCTCCATCACTTCATTTAAAACCCAAGGGAATGTCTCTGTGCTCTGCTTTCTCTCGTCGTAAGTGTTGCTTGGATGAATCCGCTTGAATAAAACCGCAGGACTGTTTCTAATTTTACCAGTGTTTGCCGAGCCCGGGTGGATGTTATTGCGTGACTCTAGTTTACATTTCATGTACTCGAGTACGTCCAATAGGGCGTATTCATCCACTCAGTAAGTTGCCAAAACCTGTTCGGGAATCATGTTCAGCAGGTTATCACTTGTCCTGACATTCCTTCCTATCTGTCCTTACTTAAGCACCATATGCAAATTCTCCACTTTCCTTCTCCCTATGGACAGTACAAGAGCAATCGCAACCTGGTGTTCAAGGTATAACTGCACCTCCATCTTTATATACATCACATTCACTGAACAGAGTGTGGGGAATTATTAATGTTACCAATAATATACATATGTATGAAGTATGTTTGCATGTGGTATTTGAAAGTGCAAACTTAGCTAAAAAGCAGCGGAGCGCTCTAGAGGGTCAAAGATAAGCATAAAGTCAACAAGTAACAGGAGAGGTAGTTGGTTTCTGTCTGTGTAATGCATTGTGATGTGGTGCTTGAGATAGAGTTTTAAGAGCACAAATGGGGTTTGGTCAAACACAGTCTAAGAACCCTGCCTAAAAAGTGGCTGTTCGCAGAGTAACGTGGAATGAATATAACTAGCTATTGGTTCCACCCTAAAGGGGCTAATCAAGACGACCAACAGTGCAGTTTACAGTAATAACATACTATCTTTCGAAAGCCCAATAATAAAAGGCAAAACAACCCCTTTAGCTTTTTCCTTCGTGGGTAGAGATACTGTTAGAAATGCAGTGTTGTCTTTGAATGTGAAGCAGTCAGTACAGTACGTTCAGTAGGTAGGCAAGGGTTAATACTCAAGTAACACTGTGCCTTAGCATCTTTTCCAGGGCACTGGCATTTGTGTATCATATTTCTGGGATATGTTTTGCCTACCAAGTAAAATATCAACATAGCAATATTTTTAGTTTAGTTATGCCATGGAAAATGAATTTGAAATACAGCGAGTTGCTAATGTAAAGGAACTCTGCAATGCATAAATTAATGCTTTATTGAGTTATGCATATTTCCTAGTTTTGCCATTCCACCAGAAGTAATTTAGTCTAAATAATTAAGATGTGAAAATGTACTGCACAATTTAAATAGTGCATCAACTACCTCATCCAGTACATTTACTTGCAGAGGGATGGAAGCTAACGTTCTGCTAACTCCAACATAGTTAATATGTTTTTGATGTTATCGTAGAATGTCACTTTAAAAGCGTTAAGTTGTGCAGTGGTCCTCCCAATAACCTGCTGACGTGAATATGGAAGTGACGCTTTTTACAGATTCCATCCTATGCATCTATTAAGTGCATGGTCATTTCTACTGATATTTTACCAAGAACATAGCCCATTATTTGTAATAATGATGCAGATATAATTTAGTACTGTACAGATGACAGGAAAAAGAATTTCATGATAATGCAATGAAGCTAACTGTGCCTGCTCTAGGTATCCTACCTCCACCCATGGTTTACGCTTTCTGATGGGATAATTACCCATCATCTTCCTGGCAATCTTCATTTTTAGGAGTCCTGTGATTTCTTGCCACCAAGGTCTACACTAAGGGCTCTATTACGAGTCTGGTGGTCCACAGACCGCCAGACTCGTGGGGTGCAGCGGTGGCGGTCTTCTGACCGCCCCTTTACAATTAGGGTGGTCAGACCGCCAATGCCCCACTGCAGCCGCCAGGGAACCGACGTCCTCTGGCGGTGTTGCGGCTGTCAGGAGGCCACAATATGCGGTCCCGCCAAGCATTTTACGAGTTTCCTCTCTGCTACAGTTTTCATGGCGGTTCCTCCTCCATGAAAACCATGGCGGAGAGAAAACAAATGGGCCTCTGCGCCCTGGGGTGCATGCAGAGGGACACAACATGTGCCCCCCTGTGTGCATGCACCACAGTTCCTGCATGGCATGGACTTTACAGTCCATGTGGTGCAGGAACAGTTTTTGGTGTTCCCATTGTGGTGCCCATTTTCAGGGCACCGCTGTGGGAACGTAAAAAAAAAGCCTGCCAGACACAAGAAATACTCGTAATCTGGTGAGCGCCCAATCACAGGTTTGGCGGTGCAGAGCCATGGCAGACCCAGTGCTGCACCGCCAAACTCATAATCAGGCCCTTAGCGGGAGCCTTGATGTCAGAGATTTCACCTTCCCATCCTTCTGCAGTTCTACCATGTCCAAAGATGGTGTTATGTACACCGAGCCCGAGTTAGCATCTGAAACTAATGAGATGGCTGTGCCATAGTAGGCTACATCACCCTTCCCCAGGGTTAAATCAATATCTATGTGGGCATGAGGTGCAATCCTTTTTTGTAGGGGAGATCATTCAAACTGACACTCTTTAGCATTGTGACATGGACTATATTGCGTAGTTATGATAAAGCAGGGGCATCCATTCTATAGCTAGGAGGTTAGACTCCTTCGAAAAGTTTCAGTCTATCCTCATAAGGTAAATGTACATGCATTGATGCGAAACGGGGTTTATTTACAAAGTTAATGGCTATGTTACAAATGTGGCCTAAATCCAACCTGCTTGGCCCTACATTGGACACCACTAGACTAAAGCGAGTTACTGCATTCTAGCTTACTATTGATGATAGTTCCTAATATTTTAAAATTGATAGTTAATTTTAGGATACCTCGTTGACAACTTCAGAATTTGAATACTGTATCAACTTAGTGCTGAGAGTAAATGTGTTACTAAAGATGACACACCATTGTGGCTCGGGTGGTGGTGAACTCATCTATATAAGAGAACATTGGCAAACCTCAAACCTAGCCCTTTAGATATTTTCAGAAAATTAACTTTGCTTATCATTGGTATGCCTAAATTAAAGTTTATACTCGCACTCAATATGCGAAAGTTGTCAAATGTAAAGTTGGACTTACTTGGTCTAATGGTGTACTAATCATTTCAGTCCAATTTAGATGCTGCAAAAAGTTTGAAATATGGTCATGCCCAACCGGATATTGGTGTATACATTCAAACTGATTTGAATTGTATTGTCACAAACAGAGAACTACAATTTTTCGAGATGTCCTTATTAAAGTATTCAAATCCAATATATTTCCGCAGAATTTATTGCTGGGTAATGTCTACTTAAATCAGTCCCACAATGAGAAATTCATGAATTGACATGTTTATCTCCCTTTCAAATAAACTCAGCATCACTCATCATCATGTGCATATTTAACAATGTGCCCATAAATTCAATTTGAAAGGAAAGAATCTGCTTTTTGCAAAAAGCTTATAAAAGAGAAGTGATGCTTGCAAAATGTGTTCATGTAGAATTCATAAACATTGGTCAATAATTATGAAATTTCCTCTAAGAATGTTTCACAATGGATAAGTTCATAAACAAACTTTTGAGGGATCAGGATGTTATTGAAAATGTCACCATCTCTCCCGCTATCTGGGTTGATCGTCATTCATTTATTTGAAAATTAAAATACATCTGCTCAAGCTCCTGGATCATCTGGTTCTGTTAGATGGTCGATTCATTTTGCATCATAGGGTCAAAGAAGAAACCTTTAAGGCTAGCAGATCTAGTGGGGCTCCTAGCCCAAATGGTCTTCTGACTGCCTTGTCTAAAGATGTCTAATTTTGGGCTTCCCAGCTGTGCCTAGTTTTTAAGAATTATTTTCAATGTAGTTTAGTCCCTGGGAAGACCCATTTTGCACCACTGTTTTAGAAAGGCACTTTAATTGAACCAGCAATTACTTGATTCACCTCATGCCGCTTTTGTCCGCCACCGGCCACTCCCTGGGAATTTATCTCACTTTTACAGGTTGTTTTTCATCCCCACTTTTTTCCTTAATCACTGTTTCCCCGTGTTTCTCTTCCTCTTTCTGCCCCCTTTTGTGTTTTTCTCTCTTTCCCTGGGGGAAAGTCTGATGATGAAAAATTAGTGCCGGACCCTTAAAATGATTGCTGTTGAGTCCCACCCGCAACCACTGGCTAACAATTTGGCCCTGACCTATGGCAAGATACAGACAGACCAGGCCTAAGATAGTTCATATAAAATAAATCCACTTCATCAAGGTCGCACTCGATCATTGACACTTTCACTTAACATTGGCAATAACTATCTAGACAGCCAATGTGTTTGTGTTAATGAATGACACCAGAATCCCAAAAAGACAACACTCTAGGCCTTGCATATTAAGATATACTTTGTTCTATACAATATTATTTAAACACATGGCCGGTGATACAAAGAACAGGTCATAGGTGTTATTTTAGAGGTTCAAGTTCTTTTATTTACAATTTTAAACTAGATTAAGCATAAACAGAAAATATGGCTTTTATGTTTTTATTGCACTTCCTGTGTGTGCTATGTTCAATCCTGCTTTACATAATGTGATGTTCCAACTAAATAACTTCTGTTCATTTTCAAATCAGTGCATCCCAGTCTTTTACGCATAATTATGAAAGCAACACTGTGAATCAAATGCTCTTAAGGGGTACCGGTCACTGAAAAAGGCAAACAGAATTTATGAGAAGAAGTTTGAAGTAAGTTGCCATCTAGCCCCTCATTTCTGTCGCCTAACCAACAACTTGCTTCCCCTCTTCATGATCCTGCCCTTCTCTGCCTGTGTCTTCCTGAGGGCAAGGCAGTGGTACCCCCTTGCTGAGTTGCAGCATTGTGAAATATGAGGCAAAGAGCAATTATTTGGCACTAGTTTGGGGGTTGTTTACTATCTCACCAGTGGATATGTGGAGTGACTGAAATCTACTCTTGTGCAGTCCAAATGTCCTTTTAATTGTGTTGCAGATTGTGGGATGAGTTTTAATTTTCCTCACCAATACCCTAAGGATGCAAGATTGTGGTCAACAAGTAATGTTTCAAGGGTTAGGCATTTTCTCCTGTGAACATGAGAATGTCTTGTTACTTACCGGTAATCTTCATTACCCCGATTAGGGTCCTCCTCGTCCCAGTCCTTACAAAGTGAGGCAGTCCTGCCTCCAACCAGCCAATCAAAATGCCAGAAAACACAAAGTCAAAGGTCACATAAACCCCTACCACCCACCGCCATGCCTGTTATCAACAAGTCCCAGACACAAACACAGCGGGAGGGAGGGAGGGAGGGAGGGAGGGAAGAGGACTGGGACGAGGAGGACCCTAATCGGGGTAATGAAGATTACCGGTAAGTAACAAGACATTACCCCCTCATGGGTCCTCATCATCCCAGTCCTTACAAAGTGAGGAACTCACAAGCTGAGAACCAGGAAGAAAAAACGCAGGACACCAGGGATCCATGCAAAAAGTACAAAACTTTAATCAAATAAATGATCAACGAACAGCAGCGTTCAGAACGCCAACAGCAAAACTGTCAACAGATGCATGTAAAACATCAAGTCGATAATGCCAGACAAATGTGTGATGGAACTGCCAGGTGGCAGCTCTACAAATCTCCTGGATAGAGACCCCCGCCGCCTCAGCCCAGGAAGCAGACACAGAACGTTTAGAACGACCCTGCACCTGAGACGGAGGAGGCAGACCCACAGACTTATAGGATTGGCAGCCCGCCAAACGCACCCATCGACTGATCTTAGAAGTGGAAACCTTCTTCCCTTTAGCCACACCCCCACAGGAGACAAACAGGGCAGGAGAAAGCCGAAACTTCAGCGAACGCTGGAGGTAAATCTGAAGAGCCCTCCGAACATCCAAAGAAGAAGGAACAAGGGAATCCCCCTCAGAAGGCAAATCAGGCAGTATCACCTCCTGCTGCAAATGGAACTTGGAAGAGACCTTAGGCAGAAAAGCCGTAAAACAACCTGATCCTGCAGGAACTGCAAATAAGGGAAAGAAATTAGCAAGGCACCCAACTCACCCAACCGACGAGCGGAGGTGATGGCCAGCAAAAAAGCCACCTTAGTGGACAACCACAACAAGTCTGCCTCCAACAAGGGCTCAAAAGGGGGCAACTGCAGACCCCGCAAAACAGTAGGCAAATCCCAAGAAGGTACGAGCACAGGAGAGACCGGACGACGAAGCCTAAAGCTCCGAAGAAGCCGAGTCACCAAAGGGGCAACAACCTCCAAGGAAGCCCCAGGACCCCGACAAGAATGAACCGATGCCCACTGAGCAGACAAAGTGGAAGGGGAAAGGCCCTTCAAAAAAAATCCAGCACAGAAGCAGGATCCCCAAGCACAGGATCCACACCATGCGAAGAACACCATGGGACAAAAGAGCCCCAATGTCGACCATAGCATTTAAGGGTCGAAGGCCGAC
The DNA here is from genome assembly GCA_963921515.1 of Calotriton arnoldi. NCBI lineage: Eukaryota > Metazoa > Chordata > Amphibia > Caudata > Salamandridae > Calotriton > Calotriton arnoldi. The sequence goes on along the minus strand of CAWUFW010007754.1, from coordinate 887,435 downwards.
GCAACAACTGGATGTCAGGAGTCACCACAGAAGAACAGCCCAAAGACTCCAATGTCAACTGCTCAACAGCCAGGCCGTCAGTTGCAAACGACGAAGACAAGGCAGAGACAGGAGCGGTAACTGAAGAGGAGCCGGAACCAAAGGAAGCCGGACAAACCAGCCCCTGCCAGCCGCAACAGGAGAGGAAACCAAAGGCGGCGAGGCCAGAAGGGAGCAATCAAGAGGACTGACAGCCTCTCCCCCCGAATCTTCTGTAGCACCCTCGGGAGGAGGGGAATAGGAGGGAAGGCATACAGAAGGCCCGAAGGCCAGGGAATCGAAAGAGCATCCACCGCCCAAGCCTGAGGACACATCACCTCCGAACAAAACCTGGGGAGAAGAGCGTTGTGAGGGGAGGCAAAGAGATCGATCCAGGGAGTCCCGAACCGAAGACAAAGGTCCTGGAACAGAAGAACAGAGAGATGGTACAGAACAGAGGATGGGAGGTTGCGGCTCAAAGCGTCCGCATGAAAATTCAACTGCCCCAGAATGTACACAGCTCTCAAGGCCATCAGGTGAGATTCCGCCCAAGCACAAATCCTGGAGGCCAGCAGATTCAGAGATGCACACTTGGTCCCCCCCTGACGGTTCAAGTAACAACGAGCCACCTGATTGTCGGTACGAACCAACAGATTCGTCCCGTGGAGATGAACCTGAAAGAACTGCACCGCCTCCCAGATGGCCGCCAACTCCCGCCAGTTCGAGGAACGGGCGCTGTCCCTCCGAGACCACTGACCCTTGGCCTCCAAGGACCCCAACGTGGCCCCCCAACCCCAAAGACTGGCATCCGTGGTCAACAAAAGGGGAGGTGGAAGACAAAACCGCACCCCCTTCTCCAGATTGGGAGTGTAAAGCCACCAGTCCAAGTCCTGAACCAGAGCAGGAGAGAGAGGAACCAGAGTCTCGTAATCCGCCCGGGAGGAGTCCCACCGAGCCAACAGATGAGTCACCAAGGGCTTGAGATGTAGGCGAGCCCAAGGAACCACCGCAGTGGTGGCAGCCATCAACCCCTGGATCCGCAGCCAAACACGAGCTGGGGCAGAGGGGCGACTCAACAGATCCCGCATCAGAGTCTGCAGGGAAAGGATCCGAACAGGAGGGAGAAACACCGCCCCCAGAGATCTGTCAAACAGACCCCCGATGAACTGAAGTCTCTGAACAGGATCCAGATGAGACTTGGCCAGATTCAACTTGAACCCCAGATCCTGGAACAAGGTCAACATAGCCTCCACCGCCAGAAGAGCCTTAGGAAAGGAGGAAGCAGAGATCAAACAATCATCAATATAGGGAAACACAAAGAAACCCCGATGCTGCAAAACCCCCACAGCAGGAGCCAATACCTTGGTAAAAGTCCTGGGCGCAGTGGAGAGGCCGAACGGCAAAACCTGACACTGGAAATGCATCCCCTGGACAGCAAACCTCAGGAACCGCTGACTGGCAGGATGGACTGGAACGCGAAAATAGGCGTCTTCCAAGTCCAGAGAAGCCAAAAAATCGCCCTTCTGGATGAGGGGAATGACGGACTGTAAGGTGACCATCCGAAAATGATCCAACCGCACCAACTTGTTCAAAGTTCGGAGATTCAGAATCGGGTGGAAGGAACCATCTGGCTTTGGGACCAGAAACAGATGGGATTACAACCCCAGGCCCACTTCCTCCACTGGAACCGGTACAACAGCCCCCTTTGACAACAACATGGCGACGCCGGACAACTTGGCAGACCGCCTTACTGAGTCTCTTAACAATGGGGTAACTTGAAAGTAATTCAGAGGGGGAGGACCCCGGAAGGGTATCTGGTAACCCAACCTGATGACAGATAAGACCCACTGGTCAAAATCAGAGCTGACCAACGGTCCAGAAACAAATGGAGCTGAGCCCCCACAACGGCATAGTCACTTCTGTCCCACACCAGCGAGATGCTGCTGCTGTTGCTGAGGCCGGGATTTATAATGGAACGCGGCCCCTCGACCACGGGCCCGACCACGAAAGGGCTGAGAAGACAAAGCCCCCGGAAACCCCTGCTTATGAAAAAAAGACTTCTTCTTAGGCACAGGCTGAAAAGGCTTCAACATCTTCTTCTCCTCCGCAGAGCGTTGCACCATCACATTCAGATCGTCCCCAAAGAGACGGGGGCCCTCAAAAGGCAGCTTATGAACCAAGGCCTTCTGAGTAGCCTCAAGACGCCAAGGTTTGGTCCAGAGAGACCTCCTACCAGCCACCGCCGCCCCGGCAGCCGAGGAGAAGGCCCACAAGGAATCAAAAGTCACATCCGAGAGGAATTGCGCCAAGACCTCTATCTGAGCCAACACAGGAGTAGGGTCCCCCTGGTCCTGCAGACAGTCAAACAACTTCTCAAAATCCTTCAGAAGGACCTGCGAGGCATAGGCTGCATAAGTGCTAGCACGCACCCCAAAATGAGAAGCCGCGTAAGAACGCTTGAGAGCAGACTCCACCTTCCGCTCCACCGGGTCCGTCAGGGAAGGCTCTTCCGATGACAAAGAGGAAGATGAAGCGGAAGCTATAGAGGACAAAAGAGAATTGACTTTGGGAACCGGAGGAAACTGGGTGTCAAAGTCCGCCAGGCGATACCGCTTCCCCAGAAAGCGAGGAATACCCTGCTTATCAACCTCAAGCCGTTCTTTAGTCAGTATATCCTTCAGGACATCATGGAAGGGAAGGTCATCCACCACAGAGGAACTATACTGGGAGTAAAACCCCTCATCAGATAATGATTTAGGGTCAAAACCAAGCACCTCCCGAATATGGACCAGCATGTCCGAAAAAACCTTGCCCTGGATGTACTTTCCCTTAGGGGAATTGCCCATGTCCTCATCATCCTTAGACCTCTTCGCCGCAGGCTCCAGCAGCGCAGACTGGACAGCAGAATTGATCAACTCCTGCAAATCAGCCCTAGAAATCTGCAAAACGTCATCCTCTTGCAGGTCCTGGACATTATGCTGCTTGGAAACTGCCTTTGCAGGCACCGGAGAAGAAGCCCCATCACTCATGGCGAGCAAAAAGGAGTAAACCCCACAGGAAACTCCCAACACACAAAAAAGGAAGTGCCCAGCAACCTCCATGAAATACTGCCCCCAATTAACCAAGTCTCGTGATGCAAAAACCAGCAAAAGGGCAGCCCTGCAGTCTCCACCCACAGCCATATACACTCAACATGGCCGCGGGGGCCGGACGCTGCTTGCAACCTCCAGCGCCGGAACGACCCGGGGCCAGGACATCAGGAAAGCTCCACGTCCCAGCCCAGCACATGCGCGGGGAGTGTCCTGACCCAGGAGCAGGAGCGCGGCCGACCGGAGCACCGGTATGGCTGCGCAGAGACAATTCAAATCCGAAAAAACAATACAATTTTGAAAGACCTTCAACAAAGTGGAATTAAAAAACTCACAGCACCGCAACACATCCCGCAGCAAAACTGGACACAGAAACACGAAACACGGAGCACCAGCGTTCCGACCGCCGTCGGAGCAATAAAAAAACAGGCATGACGGTGGGTGGGAGGGGTTTATGTGACCTTTGACTTTGTGTTTTCTGGCGTTTTGATTGGCTGGTTGGAGGCAGGACTGCCTCACTTTGTAAGGACTGGGACGAAGAGGACCCATGAGGGGGTAATGAACATTGTGGCAGGCCTTCTAACTGCAGTCCATGTCTCTGACGTTACAAGTTGCACAGGGCAGTATCGCCAGCTGGGATGCAATTTATCAGTGACCCGCTGTTCACGCACGTGGATTTCTCCGGTGCAAGACTGTAAATCTATTGGTAAAATCACGTTTAGCTTGGACTGCAAGTGGAGCCTGTCCCTGTTGTTTAGTCCCCACACAATTCCCTTCTACGGCATGGGGGAAGCATGTCATGCTCACCCCATTCCAGGCCACACCCTCTCCTTCTCTCTGCAACATTCCTGCTCAGAACGGGTGGTAAATGTGAGTGTTAATCACTGCGTAATTTGGAAGCGAATATGAAAAAATATACCCAGTTTTCCCCATTCATGGGACTTCCTTAACAACCAATTGTGCTCACGCTGCACGCTTGTCATCACTCTCGCAAGGCTGCTGTTTCACATTAGGTGTGCATTGTGTGCTGATCCATAGCAACTTGCGGAGCAATGTGTAATTCTTAGGTTTATTTTGCTCTCCATTTGCATCTTCAAGGAGGTTTCTAGTTTCTGAAATTGCTCCCTTTCTTTAGATGGAATAATATGTGAATGTAAGGACAGTCACTAAATCCAATTACGTTAGGAAATGCGGAAATGGCATAGAATCCACCCCTCACTGCATTAATTTACATAACAGATTTAGGAAATCTAATGTTGTCTGATATTTCTCCCAACTTTCTCTCCATCACTTCATTTAAAACCCAAGGGATTGTCTCTGTGCTCTGCTTTCTCTCGTCGTAAGTGTTGCTTGGATGAAACCGCTTGAATAAAACCGCAGGACTGTTTCTAATTTTACCAGTGTGGGCGAGCCCGGGTGGATGTTCTTGCGTGACTCTAGTTTACATTTAATGTACTCCAGTACATCCACTCAGTAAGTTGCCAAAACCTGTTCGGGAATCATGTCCAGCAGGTTATCACTTGTCCTGACATTCCTTCCTATCTGTCCTTACTTAAGCACCATATGCAAATTCTCCACTTTCCTTCTCCCTATGGACAGTACAAGAGCAATCGCAACCTGGTGTTCAAGGAATAACTGCCAAAGAATGTCTTTAAACTCCACCAGGGCAACGAGTTTTAAGAACTTGAACATTCAAAAGAGTGTGAAATGTACTAATTCGACAGGTTAAAGGTTTAATATTTACAGCTAACCTCCAAACCTAAAAACGAGAAAAGTTACAAACAAATATTAAAGTAGATATTGAGAAAAAAACAGCGCGAAATCACATTTATTATTGAACATAATGGAGGGTCAGAGTAATCTTGTATAATGGATGCAGACGCTGCAAGAGAGTGCGCCCAGGAGCTATTGATCAGCAGGCTAGATATACTCTACGTGTCCCTTTGCAATGCTCGGATCGAGGAATGACCTCTCATTCTGAGCCCACATTACTGAAAATGAACAAAACTTTTGCAAGGATCAAAAGGGGCATTTAGTTTATGACCCATTAGTGTCTAATGACTTCGAACTTACCAGTCCTTCAATGGCTAATGTCAAGGAAACAATCTTGCTTCTCTACTCTAACATTTTCTCAAACCATTTTCCTGACGCAGTATGGTGCTGCGGATGTAAAAAAGGCTCACCCTATAATTACATACCAATTAACTCAGCAACGGAAAGTCAACAAATCACTCTCCTCTCTTCCATTTGTAGCTGTGATTTTTTCCACTCCCGGGCAGTGAACTGGGAAACTTGGTCAGCTTAAAGATATGTAACCTTCTCATCATGTTCCTCATCCCTCTCCTTATAGAATCTAAGGCTTCTATGAAAGATGGGATTGAAGATAATGCATGTCAGATTGCTGGTGCTTAAGGGAGGTGCTCGAATAAAGTCTGTTTAACAAACGAAGTATGGCCTCAAAGGGATGACACTCATTGCAATTTATGCTAGACATTCAGAAACATACCAGGTATCTGGATCATGCCCCAGAAATGTAACATACTACCTGAAAAAGGGATTCCGACACATGGTTCAGTATTAAAGAACAGCAATATAGATATTATAATTATACAACACATTATAAATGCCAGTTACGTAATACAAGACAATTGGAACTATATTTATTATATATTAAATCACTGTTATTTGAGGTCGATATTTTACTCTTCCCTGTTTCCACTTCTCTGATTCTTGATTGTTCCACAAAGAGGAAATGGGACAGGAGTACAAAACTGGTCATGAGTGTAGGAAAGTCACCCTTTTAACCCTGATCACCCCCATTATTGACTGATACTGGTGGCTACTGACTCTGAAAGTGTCCTGAACTATGCTAATCAGGCCTAGGACCAGTGCTCTGTCCTTAAGAGGTACATGGTATTTAGTAATAATTCTAATTTGCTTAGAAAACCTACCTGTAAGTCCCTAGTAGATGGTAGGGCATGTAGGTTTAGCAACCCCAGTGGACTTAGTACACTTAAGTGTGCACTGCTGTGGTATCTGGTGTCATTTTAAAGCCAGGCCTGCCATGCAGGTTGGTTTTAAAATAAAACTATATCCGAATTGGACTTCGAATTAAAAGAATTTCCAAAATATAAATCTACCCTTTTATTACTTATAAGTCACACCTAAGGGTCTGCCCTTGGTGCCCCAAGGGTAGGATGCATTCTTATAAAAAAAGAAGGGACAATATAAAATATGTTTTATATACCCTGGTGTGGAAAAATAGCCAAAGTCGTTTTTCCCTATTGTAGTGCTCCTAGTCCCATAGGCTAACATGGGTAGGATTTATTAAAACGTAATAAAGTCTTTTTTACTTGGGAGCTAGCTCATAATATCATTCAAAGTATCAAAATATTGGGTACAGTAAATACAACAACTTGCCATGGTCAGATTTATTATAACCAGTACAGGAAAGTAGTTTCAAAACGTACTATCCTGAGGTTACCTAAAGCAGCGCTGTAGCAGCCTCCTCTGATTGGGCAGACTTTGATAGCCTGAGCCAAAGCTGCTCTCTGAAGGCCTAGGGCTGAAACAATACAGCCATTTGGTGGGAGGAAATTTGCTTCCTGGAGAAGCCAGGGAGAGGAAGGGGGTTGGGGAGATAAGCTGGACTTCAAAGGCAGGTGAACAGATGTCACTGGACCCAGGCCAGACCTCATTTCCTTGACCCACAGCCAGATGTGAGCCCCCCTAATAAGATTAGGAGAGGGGCTATAAGGGGAGTGTAATGAGTTGATAGCCACAGCATTGAGTTGGGTTACACACACACACACACACACTAAAGAAAGATTTTTTCAATGTTAATTTTTGGACAACAGTGCATTTTGGGTCATAAATATGCAACACTTCGCAGGATGTGGTCATAAGAGAGGGAGGTAACTTTAACCCTATTGGTTGGGGTATCCCCCCTCTTGCCAGTCCAGAATGGAGGATAAATATAGGAGAGCTGCAAAAGCTCCTCAGAACACTGCCTAGAACAAAGGAAGAAGAAGATGGAGGACTGCCCTGCTGGATCCTTGGACTGTACCAAAGAAGGCTTGCACTCAGAAAGACTGACCCTGCTGCACTCTCAACGCTCCACAAAGAAAGGACTGTGCCTAACTCAAAGGAAAAGGAGTGGGCTCTCTGAACAGCCACGGGTAGAAAAGTGCTGAAAGAAGTCACCTGCAGCAGACAAAGAGAGGACTACCCATGATTTTCCTGTACCGCACAGGTGCATTGTGGGAGATCGAGTCTTAGCCTCCTAGAGGCAATTCAGTGTTTCAGAACCCTTGACTGGCACTACTGGACAATTCTCTCTCCCAGAGGAAACCAAAAGGAACAAGTTCTAGAAGTTTGAAAACTTTCTACAAAGTTTTACTAAAAAGGTCCAGGAGGAGACCAGCTCATCGTCGAGAATCAAGCTGCCGACGCCGAACTGCAAATCGGCCTGACCGCACTGGTTTGTACAGCTGTAAGCGCCTGAGCTCCTCAACATCAACAATGAGGCCAAAGACTTCAAGAGGCTCACCAAGGCATTAAGCTGCAGCAGGCCGCCGTCAAATCGAACTCCAGACTCAAGGAACCCAAGGACTCAAAAGTCCAAAGATAAAATTTGGACCGGGACCTAGCACTTATCCTATCTCACCCACGCTCCATTGCGGTCAGCCTAAAGCTTTGACTTTGTCCCGGTCCAGTGTGACCAGATAGGTACGAGTGGTGCTTCAAGTATTTTAACACTAGAATGCACATTTTTGTTTTAATTACAAATTCATATCTCTGCTTCCCTACATTAGATGTTTGTTGTTTTGGTGTCATTTTAAAAGTAATAATATTCTCTGTCTTTAAAAATTGGTGTTGGATGTTATTGTGTTGTGTCTTTTACTTATTTATTGTTTTTGTGATATTAAATGCTTTACACATACCTGTCTCCTAACTTAAGCCTGACTGCTCGTTGCCAAGCTACCAAGGGTTGCACAAGGATTAATTTATTGAGACTTAACTGGACCTTATTAGTGATTGTGGTATTATTATTAACTGAAGGTGACTGCCCCCACCTACTAATAATCCACTTTCCTGTAATGAGTGTTAGACCTGGCATCCTTGGCGTGGTTTCCCCCCTGACCTCTTGTTTTGCTGACTTCCTTTTTGATGACTCTAGGACTCTGCACACTTTAACTCTGATAACCAGTGTTAAGGTGCTTGTGCTATCTCCTTAAGACATAGTAAAATTGCTTATACCTAATTGGCACATTTAATTTACTTATGAGTCCTTAGTAAGGTGGCACTACCTGTGCCCAGGACCTGTAAATTAAGTACTAGTTGTGCTACCCTCTTAAGTAGCACTTTAAACATGTCTCAGGCCTGCCATTGCAGCCTCTGTGTGCGCAGTTTTAAACTTCCATTTCTACCTGGCAAAATAAACTGTTTGCCTGGCCCAAACCTTCATTTTTAATACATATATGTCATCCTTAGGGTAGTCCCTGGACAGCCCAGATGGCAGGGTGCAATATATTTAAAAAGTAGGATATGTACTTTTAAGTCTTGTATGTCTTGGTAGTGAAAAACTGGTACATTTGTTTTTCACTGTTGTGCCTCTCCCATAAACTAATATTGGAGTTAATAAACTGCATTTAATAAGCTGTAATTTCCAAATGGGAACAGGTAACCATTTCATGTCTGATGTCTCTGAAATCACATGTAAAATCCTAACTTATGGTAAAATCAGATTTTAAATTACAATTTTGAAAATGCCACTTCTAGAAAGTTGTCATTTTCCTGCCTTAGCCATTCAGTGCCTGCAGTCGGTCTCTGGGTCAGATGCCTGTGTGTAGTTGATAGTTGGGCTTTGTGTATTCCTCCTAGACAGCCACACATAATGGAGAACTATTAGACCTGCCAGCCTTAGGGTAGTTCCCCCCAACCTTTTGTCTTCCTGCTCCATTGTTCTGATTTTGTTTTAGCTGGCCTTAGGACTCTGCATACTTTACCACTGCTAACCAGTTCTAACTTGCATGTGCTCACTCCTCAAGACTTGGCAACATTGGCTTATCCCAAATTGGCACATTTAATTTACTTGTAAATCATAGTAAAGTGGCACTAAATGTGCCCAGGGCCTGTAAGGAAAATGCTACTAGTGGGTGTGCAGCACCGATTGTCCCACCCACATAAGTAGCCCTTTAAACACATCTCAAGCCTGCCATTGCAGCCTGTGTGAGTGCAGTTTTAAATGGCCATTTCGACTCGGCAAAATAAACCTTTTGCTAGGCCCAAACCTTCCTTTTTTAATACATATAAGTCACACTTAGGGTAGGCCCTAGACAGCCCAGAGGGCAGGGTGCAATGTATTTAAAAAGTAGGTCATGCACTTTTAAGTTGTACATGTCCAGGTAGTGAAAAACTCTCAAATTTGTTTTTACACTACTGCAATGCCTATCTCTCCCATAGGAAAACATTGGAGTTGCCTTATTTCATTTATAAGTGTAATTTTCAAATGGGAAGAGATAACCAGTTCATATTTGGTGCCTCTGGAATCACAATTTAAAATCCTAACTTATGGTGAAGTCGAATTTTAAATTGCAATTCTGAATATGCCACTTTTAGAAAGTTGGCATTTTTTTGCCTCATCCATTTAGTGCCTGTTGCCTGTCTCTGGTCACATGACTAGGTACAGCTGACAGTTGGGCTTTGTGTATTCCTCCTAGATACCCCCTGTAGTTAGTCTGGAGCCAGGACAGGGAAAGTAGGATGCCTGGGGACTTCAAAGGGAAACCTGTGTAAGCTTCTCCCCCACTTCAAAGGCACAACTGGGTATAAATACTGGATCTTACTTTGCTGGACTGCGCTTGGATGGACTCCTGCTTTGATGCGCTGACCTGCTGCCTGCTGCCCTCTTGCCGATGCATCTCCTATGCTGTGCGGCGCAACCCCGAGCAGAACCGACACGTCTCCGCTGCTGAGTGGATATGACCCGTCGCAAAGACCCGCATCACCCTGCAGCACCATTCAGAACCTCCAAAGTGCAACACATCCTAGGCGCAGGCCCTCGCATCTCTAATCGACGGCAGCCTCGATGACTCCACATTACAGCCTCGCATCTCTTAGGAACTGATGCATCACCCTGATTGCGCATCGCATACTCGATGCCGGACTTAGCATTGCAGCCCCATTGATGGGATCATTGACGATGACGCAAGCACCTCGCATTGCAGTTTCGCTGCATCTTGGAACCAATGCATCGCTTTACATGAACAACCCAGTCCCCAGCACACACTAGAATTACAATCCACAAATGAGTAAATGCCAATGTAGACTATCAATTTATCTTCTTTTATTCTTCTCTCCTTTTATTTCTTTTTTCATTGTATTGATTTCTTAGGCTAAGAAATCAATACAACGAAAAAAGAAATAAAAGGATGTAATTATAGCGTGTGCTGGAGACTGTGTTGTTGTTGTTTGGTTGGCCGAGGCCACATCATAGGGAGAAAGGTGGTTCTCTCTACCCTTCAGCACCACTGTTAATTCTAGGCACAGGGCTTATTAGCTTGTGAATTTTCCCTAGGGGCGCCATCACCCTATACAAGTACCACCCGCCAGTAACTAAACACGTCGCTTTACATGCGCAGCGCATCCTCGCCATGGATCCACGCAACGCTCCGCAAACCAGGATTGAAGGCACTTTTATTTAGCGGGCCTAACGGGGTCCCTGTAGCCAGCTGCTCTCCATCGCAGTCGGCCTGAACGTGTGGCTTTGTCTAGCACTAGCAGATATCCAAAGTTGATGCTTTAAGCCTGAACTTGTGGCTTGGTCTATCACTAGCAGATATCCAAAAGTTGATGCTTTATGCCTCTTGGTCTATTTTCCCTAAAAAAAAATATATATATATCTCTGGTTCTACAAACTGTTTTTTTGTCATTTTGGTCTTGTTTTGTTTATGAAAAATGACTCTATATTTCCTAAATTCTGTTGTGGGCTCCTTTTGTGGTGTGTTTCCACTGTATTACTGTTTGAAGTGTTGCAGAAATATGTTACACATTGCCTGTAAGTTAGGCCTGACTGCTCTGTGCCAAGCTACCTGCGGGATGAGCATAGGTTAATTTGGGTTTTACTTGTGCCTTACCCTGGATTGTGGTTGTTGCTTGAACAGGGCTCACACCCCAGTCAACCAGTAACCCAGTTTCTTACAGGAGCTTAGGTGTGAATGGATGGACTTTCATTAGCAGGATGGGAGGTTGAACTGGCCTCAGCCCAACTTACACTTGTGTCCTACTTCTACACAAATGGCTGCATAACCCCTGTAGTTAGTGTGGAGCCAGGGCCAGGAAGGGAGGCCATCTGTGCACTTCTAAGGCATGCCTCTAGAAGCTTCTCCCCACTTCAAAGGCACCACTGGGTATAAATACTGGACCTCAGATACCAACTCTTCAGTTCACTCGTGGAACTGCTAGTTCTTGACATAGACCCTCGCATCTCTCATCAACGGCAGCCTTGACAATGATGTCGGACTCCACAACACAGCCTCACAGCTCCTCAGAACCGCACCAGACTGTGCGCCGCATCCTGAACGCCAGCCTTTGTATCACAAGGCCTGTCAACGGGATCCTCGATGATGATGTAGGCCTTCGCATCACAGCCTCGCTTTGGCTGCACGACGCATCTTCAGCTCAAATCCTCACAACCAAGATTTAAGGTACTCTTTTTTTTTTTAAGGGTTTTATATAGTGCAAACTCAACCTGAAGATATCATGTATCAGACCGCTTTACATGAACACCAGTTTTGTTACAGATGGACGCATTCATTTTTGTTAGGCATGGGGAGATTAAGTGATTTGCCCAGAATCACAGGATGTTGAGGGTCCCTGCCAAGACTCGAACCCAGTTTCCCAGCTTCGAGGTCGACCGCTCTAGCCATAAGGCTACATCCTCTCCCCAGTGGGCCTAACTGGGTCCCTGTAGCCGGCCTGAGCTATATTGTGGTCAGCCTGAACTTGTGACTTTGTCCCGGTCTGGCTCGATCCGATATCCACAATTGGCTCATTGGCGCTAGTTTCATTAAAATATTTAAAATTGCATGTCCCCGGTGCTACTAATTGGATTAATGTCATTTTTATCTTGTTTTAGTTATTAAAGAAAGCTCTAATTTTCGAACTTGGCGCGGGATTCTTTTTGGGTGATGTTTTTCAGTTTATTACTGTTTGAAGTCTTGCACAAATACTTTACACATTTCCTCTAGGTGACGCCTGACAGCACTGTGCCAAGCTACCAGAAGATTGAGCACAGGTTAATTTAGTGTTGGCTTGGGCCTCACACTGACAAGAACTGTGGTTGCTGCTGGACCAGGGCTCACACCCCAGTCAACCAACAACCCAATTTCTTACAATAAGCAGGTATTTCAGTAACCACGAAGCTCAAAATTAATTCCATGTACAATTCTCAAGGAAAGAAATTTTTGGAGAAAAAAAATATTAATTGTATTGACTAGCAGAGAAATTACATTTGTAGCACACCACAAAACATCCTCATGTTGGGTCATATTCTCAAAATCAGTGCTTTATTTGTAAAAGAAAAAATTCCTGTGCCTAAGGCTCTGCTCAAAAGCCCCTGGTTGGAGCAATTAAACGTCAGTATGTCCAATAACAAGGCTGTGTACTTGTGAATTTACCCAGGCCTCTAATTCATTACCAGATACTGCTGCCCCTTTATCTCGCTCTTGCAAGTTCCAGATTTCTTCCCTTGTGACGGTTTTCTGTCTTTCTCTTCCTCCACCTCTCCACTTTGTTTATTTTTCCCTATCTTGCAGAAAAATGAGTGCCGGTCCCTAAAAATCAGTGCTGGTGGCACCCACCGGCAACCACTGGTTCAAATTATGCACTGCTCAAATTCAGTTCTTCTTGAAAATGGAAATTATTCAAGGAAGAAGAGGTATCTTGATGCTTATATTTTAGATCTGAATTCAAATAGCCATGATCTGCAACATTTCCCATGCAGAGACACAACTTTGACTGCCAAACTTCGGCCATGTCGTCGGAGTCCTCTTTTGAGATAAATGATAAGTAAAAGTGAGAAGTGGGGAACCACAGGGAGACAATGGAAATGGAAATGGCATTGATGAGAAGACGCACAATGTTGCCACTTTGCTGGTTATCACAATCAATTACAATGCCTGCCCTACACTTATCTTTGCTTCCAAATGTGCACTTAAATGAATCAAACATGTGTTACAGGTATGACTTTCGGAGAGAATGGTGTTACCTAGGATGAAATATGGAGATAATATTATCTGTGAAATTTCAAATTTACCCAAACCATACACCTGCAGGGCAAACCAAATAACTCCACAAATCATATGCTTATCTTTCAAGTGCCTGAGGGCTTTGTGTATCAGAGAAACAAACAGAATCACTGTGAGAATTTCCAACATTTTTAAACATTGAGCCTATTCTTATTATTAGACAACTGTTCCTCTGCTCTGATAGAATTTTAGAGCACTCTAGGGTAGCTAATATATAGTTCAAAAACTTCTTGACAAGCTAACCTTTCACACAATTAATATAATATTTTAAGAAAGAGCACAATCTTTAAAGTAGCATGCATTCCTTTTAAGCAGATTACACCTCCTTTTTAAAGCAGAAACATAGTAACTATTCCAATTAAAGAAAAAACTCTTTTAACTGTCACATCGCACAAAAAAGAAAAAAATTATGAGAACTCCTAGATCAGAGTTTCCCAAACTGTGTGTTGCAACCCACTCCTAGGTCCTGAGCTGATTTCTGGTGGGTCGTGAAAACTCAAACAATTAATAAAGGTGCCTTTAAATTCTGTATTTATCGTGTCATACTTTCAGTACTTCAAAGACAGAAGCCAATTGTCAGGCTATGTCTTCTGAAAAGTTGCAGCTTATTTTTTTAACATGGGGATTGGCGTTGACAAACTTCTCTCCACTGGTGGCTAGTGAAATTTTAAACTGGTGGGGCCAGCTCCCGACTCCTACCTGGGCAGTGCCCCCTGAAGGAACACTGCCAAGCAGTGAGCTGACAATCATATACAGTGTACAGGGGCTTCCAAACTAAAGCACATACACTGTATACGTTTACATCATGTGACCCAGTGTCACTTATGATGCCAGTCACATGCAGACTAGTCCGTCTCCTCTTCTCCCCAAGGGAGGAGTATCACACATTGGCGTCTCGTCTGAATGCCACTCTTTTCTGAACTCATCACAGGGTAGGTATTAGACCTGACACCCTTGGGAGATAGTCCCCCCCAAACCTTTTGCCTTAACCCTTCCTGTATTGCTGAATTTGTTTTAGTTGATATTAGGACTTTGTGATCTCTCACTAAAATATGGTCAAATTGGCTTTCACTCAATTGGCTCATTTAATGTACTTGTAAGTCCCTAGTAATGTGGTACTACATGTACCCAATGCCTGTAAATTAAATGATACTATTGCACCTACAGCACTGATTGTGCCACTCAGTGAAGTAGCCCTTTAGGACATGGCTCAGGCACGCAATGGCAGCCTGTGTGCAGGTTTAAACTGCCATTTTAACCTGGCAAAACAAACCTTTTCTCTGGCCTAAACCTTCCTTTTTAATACATATAAGTCACCCCCAGGGTAGGCCCTCAGCAGCCCTTGGGGCAGGGTGCAGTTTATTTAAAAGGTTGCACATGTACTTTTAAGTTTTACATGTTCTTGGAATGAAAAACTCTAAAAATCTTTTTTCACTACTGTAAGGTCTACCTCTCCCATAGGATAACATTGGATTACCTTATTACATTTAATAAGTCATAATGTTTGATTGGGAGCAGATAGGAATGTCAAGTTTGGGCTGAAATGAATCGTAATTTAAAACCCTCTTTAATGGTAAAGTCAGATTTTCAGTCACAATTCTGAAAATGAAACATTTTGAAAGTTTGCCTTTTCTTGTCCTAACCATTTGGTGCATGCAGTCTGTATCCTGGGTCACATTACTAAGTGTATGCATGCAGTCTGTATCCTGGGTCACATGACTAAGTGTACTTGGCAGTTGACCCTTGTGTATTCCTCCCAGACAGTATCACAAAAAGGGGACTGGTTGCGGCCAGGATGGGCTATCCTAACCTCACGGAAGGGCAGAGCTGTCGCCTACCACCCTCCACACTTGCACTTCAAAGGAGTTGTCACAGCACACTCACAAATGACTTCACACTAGTCTATTGAAACCCCAGATCCCTCAGAGCCAGGGCAGGGGAGGGAGGAAATCACAGAACTAGATGTAGGGGGAAGTCTAGATGTCTCTCCCACTTTAAAGCTTACACTTCATATACATATCGGACCCTCAGACCAACTCTTCAGTACACACCTGGACCTGTGTACACTACACAAGTAGGATTGCCCTGCTGCCAGAGGACTGCCCTGCAGCTTGAGGTCTGCCCTGCTGTCTGAGAAGGAAGACTGGACCTGCTCACTTCATCCCAGGATACCTGAGTGACTCCAAGGGCTAGTTAGCTGGCCTCCTGTTCTGAGATACAGGGAAACAACAAGCTCCAGATGCCTTTCCGTAGCTGCCCTGTTGACCTGCTGCACTGAACCTGCCTGTACCTGCAAAAGGACCTGCCTGAGCCTTGCTGGCCTCTGCTGGAGTGAGTTCCTGATCCCCAAGAGGTGCCTTCCAAGTCCTGGAACCTTGTGTGGAATCAGTTGATCTCCTCCTGGAAGGAAAGGAGAAATTCTAAAGTTTTGGGCTCTTTGCAACCCTGAACTGGCCTGTTCATGTGAAGATCGAGTCGCCCATGCCGGCCGCCAAACGAAGCTCTGGAGAACCTGACTCTTCACCCTGCAGCCGACTACCAGCGATGACCATCAATGCAAGATCTGCACGTTGCACTGAACAGCATCGTCAGCCCGCAGTCACTACCAATGCAAAGTTCTAGGAACGACCGGCCACGACGCCCAACAAGATCTTCGTGCTACAGCAATGACAGTCTGAGATGCCCAGCCTGCTCTTTGTACTACAGAGATGACCATCTGCGACGCTTTCCCTGCTCCTTGCGGTCCCCTCCACAGCCAACTGTACTCTTCACGCTGGACTTTGAGATGGTAATTATTTCAGCGGGACTAACCTGGGGCCTGATTCACAGAACTAACTTACGTGAAATACGTAAAGTTAGTAATTTTCGGTATTCACAGAATACACTTACCAATACTAACTTTATGTCGCTCCCGGGCCGGAGATTCCGGCCCTGTGGCGAATTTCCGCCTCTGGGCCGGAATCTCCGCCTCCGGGCCGGAATACCCTCATTTAGGCCGTTTGAGCATTGAAACGGCCTAAATGAGGGTATTCCGGTCCGGAGGCGGAGATTCCGGCCCAGAGGCGGAAATTCCGCCACAGGGCCGGAATCTCCAGCCCGGGAGCGGACATAAAGTTAGTATTGGTAAGTGTATTCTGTGAATACCGAAAATTACTAACTTTACGTATTTCACGTAAGTTAGTTCTGTGAATCAGGCCCCTGGTCCTTGTATTCAGCCTACTCTCCATCGCAGTCATTCTGAGCTTGTGACTTTCACCTGGTCTCACATGACCAGATAAACCGTGACTGACGGTATGCTTTTATGCCCTATGCTTACCTTAAATTCTTTTACGCACACAAAGCACTCCACAACTCCGGACCAGCCTACCTCAACAGACGACTCAGCTTCTACACCCCCACCCGCCAGCTCCGCTCGACCAGCCTCGCCCTCGCCACAGTCCCCCGCATCCGGAAAACGACCGCCGGCAGCAGATCCTTCTCCCACCTCGCCGCCAAGACCTGGAACACCCTCCCCACCAACCTCCGACAGACCCAAGACCTACTGGCCTTCAGAAGACTCCTCAAGACCTGGCTCTTCGATCAGTAGCAGCACCACCCCCCTCTTCCCCCAGCGCCTTGAGACCCTCGCGGGTATGTAGTGCGCTTTATAAGTGACATGATTGATTGATTGATTGATTTAATTGCATATATCCGGTTCTAGTAATTGGATTTTTGTTGTTTTGTTGTCAAATAATGTACTAACTTTTACTCTATTTTTCTAAATTGGTGTGGGATTTCTCTTGTGTTGTGTTTTTACTTTATTACTGCCTGTGTGCTGCATAAATACTTTACACATTGCCACAAAGTTAAGCCTGACCGTTTTTGTTCCAAGCTACTAGAGTTTTAAGCGCAGGTTAATTTAGTGACTTCACGTGTTTCACCTTGGCAAGGATTGAGCTGGTTACTTGGGTAGGGTTTCACACCTTCAGCCAACAATCCAATCTCTCACAGTGGGGCGGGCCAGTAAGGCTTGGTGATCCTATCCTGTGACAACATGGAAAGGTGCACTCTTGCTGATTGGCAGACAGCCTCTGGCAGCACAAGGCTGGTGCCTAAAGCACTCAAACTGCATTCAGTGAGTGAGGGTGCCCTATGTCACAGCAAGGAGTGGCATCCAGGCTAACAAGGAAGAAAAGTAAAGTGAATTATGTGATAATCTTGCTGTCATATAGGTAGTGTGAAAGGAAAGACTGTAGGATGTCATTTTATTTGTAGCAAACAACAGAATGTAAATACCTGTAAGCTAACTGTACACATTCAGTAGTTAGGAAAGCAAAAATGAAGCAAAATGTTTTGTAATTCTGAAGGGTGATGGAAATAACAAATTTAATAGGATCAAAACAAATCAAGACACTTTGCTTGGTGATGCACAAATGATAAATATTCACTGAAATCCGATTTCCACACATTACCCTTCATGTGCAATATGGTTTTGTCAGTAAAACTGTATGTCTGTGCAAATTCAGTGGCCACTTCAATAGAAAATGTGCAGTCTGTAAATGACATTGCCCTACCACACGATGCTTTAGTTATATGAAAAATGGCCCGCCTCATGGCCATTGAGGCTAGGCGTTCGTTTGTTGTTCTAAAAATTGGGCAATGGTTCTAAAGGGTTTGGGAAGCACTGTCCTAGATTGTTAGTATGGGAAAAGACACCCATCAGACCAGGAATACAGTGGCTTGTTAGGTCAGCACAATTTTTAATGGAACAACTTGGACACAAATAAACAGGCCTTTCCCCATAGAAATGGGTGCTGTATATTTGAGCACAATCAAGTCAGGAAATCAAACAATAAATTTCTAAAACCAATTTTGGAATGCAATTACAGAATGACACAAATCTCATCAAAATTAGATTACATGAACCAGAGGTGTGATTTTTCAAAGTTTTAAAGTCAAAAAGTCTCAAGACAAAACAAAGGGCCAAAGTCGGTCAATGGACATGGATCACTGGGTCCTATGCACCTTTTCAGGCTGAAGGCAGTTTAGCATTTGTCAGATACAGTGCAGTGGTGCACCTCAGTCAATAAGTTTACCTTCTGATTAGAAGATTTGATAGAATTACAGATAATCCAGTGAGCTAGGAAAGAAGCTGGAGGCAGCAGGGCTCCCACGAAATCAGGTACATTGAATGCTGGGTCCTGGTAAAGCCTCGAGGCTTGACTCCAAACGCTGAAAGTGGGTCAAACTTGAAAAACGCAGCTACCGAGATTCCTTTACATCTGGTATAACTTTGTAACCTTTACCCACTCTTGAGTTTTACTTTCGGACCTAGAAGCAATTATGGACCTTGCACTGCTTCAGTGAGGTGAGGTCAAGTGTCATAGATGGGCAGAGGTAACAAGAATGGGTATCTTTATTATGAGATCCCACTGAAGCTTCGTTTACTCAGGTAAAAAGCTCTAAGAAAAAACAAACCAGAAACTCTTGTTTGCCAAGGTTGCTCCTTTCTTGGCAAGCTCTTTGTCATGTTCAGTGCTTAATTTGAGCTGGTGGTTGCAGGTGGGGGCATCCGTCATTAATTTATTGGCACAGCTCTTAATATTCCTCATCATACTTACCCAGAGAAAGCGAGAAAAAAACAAAACCTGCAGAAAGGAAGAGGAAGACAAAGATGGAAAACAGTGCAAAAGGGTGAAAGCAAGGATTAAAAAGAGTCTGCAAGAGTGAAATAAAGGTTCCAGGAGTGTCTGGTGGTGGAAGAAAGAGCCATGAGGTGGAATCCAGACTATGCATCCTTGGTATATGGCAATCCCAACATTCTGTGGTCTTCGAGAAAAACTTTGGGCACCGGCACGTATTATTTTACAAAATAAGCACTGGAAGTGATTAATTGGAGCCGGTGGTTCTGGTGCTCGGTACCGGCACTTAATTCCCAACACTGGCTCTTATGAAAATCTGCTCTATCATGGCGCAGATTGTCTAGTTTTGAGATAAGCACAACAGCATGTGTTTAATCAATCAATATACAATAAAAATTAATAATAATACCTGCCACCCACGCCATTCTTAAGACTTTGGGTGGCCTGGAATAGTCTGAATTGTCACACTTGTAGGAGTGTGGTGGTTAGTAGTTGTGTTGGTACTGTCAATGGTAGCGCTGGGAGGGGCAATGGGTGGTGCAAGCTGCAGTGGCCTCCTAAGAAGGACACTGACCCTTTTTTTTTTCTTTTTTTTTTTTTTTACAAATTAAGCACTCATTGTAAAGGCCAGAAAGACTCCTCTATTTGCAGGACTTCCTTTGCTACTTGTCTCCATGTAAAATCTGTGAAACTTGATGCCGATCTTCCGCAAAACAGGCAGTTTGATTTTTGACCTTGATGCAAAATTTCTCTTGCCAAGTAAATCGCATTTTATAGGCCAAATTATACCATTTGAAAGTTAATACAAATACACATAAAACTGATATTTGTGAGGAAAACAATCAATGAAAAGAAATTGAGACATTAAGACGCTTCTTATAAGTAAAGTAGAAGTGGGAAATCCGTGCTTCTAAAATCCCCAGTGCTCTGAAATAGTCTCTGTGATCAGTGCTTCACTGTTGTAGGCTATGTCCTCATTACAGTAAAAGGCTGTTTATGAGTAATGTAATTTACAGTACATGATCATATGATTGAAATGTGTTTGCAGAAGTAGCAATCTTCTCTTGCAGGAAAGAGTGCACCACAATTAACGGCTGGAAAAGTGGTCCATGAGAGAAACCACAATGTGCAATATTAATGGGACTCGAACCATATTTCCATTGATTTTCACTCTCATAAACTGTTGCCGGAAATGATAATGTATGAGTGATAAACTGGTAAGAGCATTTTGTCTTCCAGGCTGAGGCTCAAAGGCATTTTACAGTTGTATACAAGACTTCTTCAATATCCTGTATCATTTAATTCTGTACATAAAATTATGCAACAAAATTACCCCACGCCACTTTATGCTACTGCAGTATTACCAGACCGCTCCCCGATTTTCTATTTTTTGGTAAAAAAGGTATGGTCTCGATGAAGGTGATTCGCCCCTGGCATTAGGACAGGCTGCCCTCAAGCTTTATATTCTGTATTTTCAGAGCGAATACCTGCCTGTTTCAATAGACGCAGCTATCATTTTTTATATTATTTACATATTTACAGTTTCTTAGGGGCATATTTACAAGGGCTTTATCTCCGCTTTTTGGCTTACAAAGCCAAAAAAGCGGAGATAAAACCAGCGCCCTATTTACAAGAGGGTGCTAACATGCATAATTGCATGTTAGCACCCTTTTTCACAACGCCTCATTTTGCATCTCCAATGAGATGCAAAGTGGGCGTCACTGGGCGTACCCCGGATGGACTACCTTGCATATATCGCTGATGTCTACATCGCAATATTTACAAGGCAGCCCACATGATTTTAGCACACATTAGATTTTGGCGAAAACGGCCGTTTTCGCCAAAACCTAACGTCTGCTAAAATCCTGACTAAGCCATCCCTAACATAGGGGTGGATTATGCTGATACGACCCTGTGGGTCGTATCAGCAAGGTTATCGCCCTTTTGCAGGGAACATCGCTGGAAAGCCAGCGATGTTCCCTGCAAAAGGGCGATAACCTCGCTATCTCTGGAATTTTTATCGCCCTGGAGTAACGCGTTATTAATAACGCGATACCAGGGCGATAAATACCAGAGATAGCCTGCAATAATATAATTATCGCTAAGCACGGCCGTTGTTAATATGCCCCTTAATCTCTTAAGTGCTGAGGCTTTTACCCCCAGTTCTGAGCCCCTAATTTGATTTTTAGGGCACTTCGCACTTAAGCCTTCATAGCCGTTTTTTCACAAAAGATATCCAGGCCAAATGTACTTCCTTGGGGATTGATCCTAAAGGTACCCGGGGTGTGTTGATTCCCTTAGAAGAAACCACCAAAATAGCCAAAATGTAGTAAAAAGAAATTGTTTTTCAAAATGAGAAAAAGGTTCATTTGAAAGAAAGAGTTTGGCTTTTTTATTTCTAAACAATCATCAACAAAACATTTGCTGTGCCAAGATCACCCTCTTCCCATCTTTCAATAATCGGCAAACTTGTTAGAAAATAATTCCTTTTCACCCTATGTTGGATAGGCCTGCTACTGGCGACAGGAAAAGTCATAAAATGCAAAGTTGAAATATCAAGATTTTTCCTTTGAAATTCAGTACTTCTTAGACTTGGGTTGTTGCTGTATTTGCACAAGAGAGCGCCAGTACTCATGGAAACCTACCAACACTAACCTTTCTGAAACCTAGACAGCCAGGCGAGTCTGGGGAGTTGTGGTTTGCATGGATCCCACTTCTTGGTCTTACCAATCATGCCTAGTTGGAAATGATCAAACTTTGGCAAAAATATAGATTTGCATGTATTAACAAAACTCCTGCCATACAATCATTAAAAAAATGTACCTCCTTCAAGACTGATTACATGTCATTTTTTGTATACCAGGTTGACTGTAAAAATGTCAACACAGCAAATACCGCAAGCACTTTGCAGTGTTTTTTTACAAATTTTGAAGACCATCCTCCACTGTGAAATTCCCAAGAGTCGACCGAGCAGAAAAATCCATTTGCGTCTCGATTTTCTGCAGTCCCCACAATAATAAAAAAAGTGTTCTCTCTCTTTCAAGCAGTTACATGCCAGGCACATAGTGGTTGTCCATTTTGAAGTAAAAAATAGCCAAAGGTCAAATGCCATTCGTAAATTTAGTAAACAAAGCCCTTGTTGTGGGGGGAGGAGGAGTTGATATAATCTAGAAAAGCCTCAAATTGCAAATCTACCTTGAATCTAAGGCAGCTTTCTGTAATGCTCCCATGGGAAGAAAATGCTAACCAATCTCACAGTACATCCTGCCATATGCAGTCTTCAATATTTCAAAATTTTGTTGAGGGATCGATGTAGGGTCAGACCAATAAGTTCCGAGTGCTAGAGCGCATAACCATGTTTTTACATGACTGATCCATAGGACTTTAAGGGGAGCAGGTCTGTTCATGACTTCTTTTAATGCATCTCTGTACGGTTTTAGTTCTTCTACCATACAAATTCTAATCCAATATAGGAGTGGTTTCAAATCACCGTCCAATTTTAAAGGGATTGTTGGGGCCCTCCTTGGAACCTTTATTAGCGATGTAATAAATGTATTGACACTCTTAACCAACAGTGCGATTTTACAATGACTCCAAAGCTCTGAGCCATAAAGGGCTGCACTAATAGCCTTCGTCCTGTAGATTTCTATGGCAGGGAAAATAGAAATTTAAGTATAACAGCCGCTCTGTGGTTCAAAAGTAGTTCACTTATGGATACATGGAATGACCAAGTATGAGAAACATAGGGCCATATTATCAAGAACGGGCGATAACATTATCGCCGCGTTAGCGACAGGAAACTGCCGCTAAAGCGGCGATAAGGGGCTTGATAATATGCCCTATAGGATTCCAATAGAAGCCCAGGTTTGATGTCCTTCACACCAGAACCTGGGCTTCTATTGGAATTCTATAGGGCATATTATCAAGCCCCTTATCGCCACTTTAGCGGCAGTTTCCTGACGCTAAAGCGGCGATAATGTTATCGCCCGTTCTTGATAATATGGCCCATAGAGTCTAATTGCCATGTAGTCAAATTTATTAACCCTTTAAAGAAAAAAAAGCATTCATGATGATCAAGCCGTTAAATACTTATGGAGATTAAAAACTAAACATTTTGATTTGAAGGCATTGACTTTAAGCCCATGTTTGACACAAAACAAAGTAAAGCTCTCCAAAAGAGTTTTAAGACCAGCCAAGGTTTTAGATAACAGTAGTCTGTCATCCATAAATAAAAGTGCATGGACCTTTTGTCCTTCAATGGAAAGAGAATCATTTGCAATGTTTAGCATAAAGTCATATCATCCATATATAAATAACGGAAAAAGTGTTTGGGATGAGTACACAGCCCTGCCAGACTCGCCTACTGATTTTTATATTCCCAGTTAATTCTCCATTTTCACCCCTCCAAACCTTTGCAAATTTCTCCATGAATAGTTGGATTATTATGTGGAGTAAAATCTCTGAAACTCCTAAATTGATAAGCAATTCCCTTTGCTTGGATTTTGGGTCAAGGCCATAGATCTACAAAGTCTACATACACATGACCAAGTTTTATATTTGTAATTTTCCTTTTCGTCATCAAGAAACAAAAAAACTTGATCTACAGTGCTTACCTTTGAAATAAATCCTGCCTGTAAGTGGGAAAGTACTTAATTTTCCTCCATCCACCATGACAATTTGTCCAAAACCTGTTTACTAAATTATTTCCAAATAATAATATAATAGAAAAAAAAATATTATTTCTATTAAACTAATTGGCCTGGATGGCTTTGGGAGCCTGTCTTATAGATACAACAATCTCAGCAACTCCTCAATGTATTATGGAATGGTTGCTCCAGCCGCTATGGCATTGAATATTTTATTGATATATGGACCCCATATTTTAGGTTCCCACAGGAACAATTCACATAAGACTTCATCCAGACTTGGTGCCTTGCCAAGTTTTTGGGTTTGAATATCCTTCACCTACTGCAAGGCCTAGCTCTTCCATAGGATAACTTTGGGCTACCTTATTACATTTAATAAGTGCTAACAATTGGGAGCAGGGAGGGATGTCAGGTTTGTTGTCTAAAGATTTGTAATTTAAACCCCTCCTTAATGGTAAAGTCAGATTTTAAGTCACAGTTCTGAAAAGGCCACTTTTAGAAAGTTGTCATTTTCTTGTCCCAACCATTTGGTGCCTGCAGCCTGTATCCTGGGTCACATAACAAGGAGTAGCTGGCAGTTGGTCTTAGTGTATTGCTCCTAGACAATGAGACAAAGGGGGAATAGCTGTTGGCATGATGAACCATCTCTGACTTTAGGGGGGGAGGCTGTCACCTACCACAATTACACATCACAAATGCTCTGCTGTAGCACACTTGCAAAGGGTGCCACCCCAGTCCTGGACCCTTAGAAGAGGGCCTGAATGTGGTCTGCCAATCCAGCTGTAGTCCTGTGAGAGGGAAACATCCTTTACCCAGCAATCTTTACAACGACCAGCCTTTACAACGAAGTAAGTACCCTGCATGCGACGCTACCACAATTTACTTTACCAAGCAAGTCGCTACAATGACTTGCTGTAGGGAGCATGTTTTTGGACTGGTGTTGGATTTTTAAGTCCAAAACCTTCCCTACTGCTGTGTAGACTGGAGTTGGAATAGTAATTTACACTATTCCAAAGTCCAGCGCCCCCTAAAGCAAGTTGTTGTAATGACTTGCGTTCTAAAGTAATGCGTGGTAACATCACCAGCGGGGTACTGACTGTGTTGTAAAGGCATGCGGGGTAAATTCCTGCTGGGTTCCATCATACAATGCCTGTGAGAAGAATCGATGCAGCACAACACATCTCCTTGTAGCGTATCACAACCGGTGCTGCGTGACACATCCCGATGCAGCATCTTGCATCGCAACCCACAGCTTTCTCGGAACCGCTGCTGCGTGACACATCCTTTCAGCAGGCCTTCGTATCGCAAGCTCCTGATGACAAAGCAGGTCTTTGTATTGCAGCCCCACAGCTTCCTTGGAACCACTGCTGCATCCTTGTCGACAGCATCCTCAATGACGATGCAGGACTCTGCATCAGAGCTCTGCATCTTCCTCAGAACTGCTGCTTCATGACATATTCCTCGACACAGGATCTCTCAACACTCTGCAAACCCAAATTTAAGGTACTTTGTTCAGTGGGCCTAACTTGATCACTGCCTAACTTGGGTAATCTATTCGCACTCCATGCTCCTTTGTGGTCGGTCTGAACTTGAGACTTTGTCCTGATCAGGTGCGACCAGATAACCACAGCTGGCACTTTGTGGTTCTAGGCACTATTTTTACTTAAATGTTTCAAATTGTGTATCTCCGGGTCTATTGAATGGATTCTTGTTGTTTTGGTCTGAAATAATTTATTACATTTTAGTCTATTTTTCTGAGGTGGTGTGGGATTTTTCTTGTGTTGTCTTTTGACTTTATTACTGTTTGGAGTGTGGCATAAATACTTTACACATTGCCTCTAAGTTAAGCTTGACTGCTTTTGTGCCAAGGGTTGAGCACAGGTTAATTTGAGGTTTGCTTGTGTCTCACCCTGACAGAGATTGCGGTTGCTGCTTGAGTAGTGCTTCAATCTTATCAATCAGTAACCCAATTTCCTATAAATACTGAGACAGTCTCGAGAATATTGCTGATGTTGCAGATGCAATGCAACTCAAGTTCCTATTTTTGCTAAATTCATCTGTCTTTCTGAGCGGTGAAATTTTAATGCTCTTTCCATGTCAAGTTTGGTGACCTACCATTAAGGGTCTTGGTGGGTCCACTTAATTTCTAATAAATTTCTGGTTAGAAAGTACTTTTCCATCTTTATGATATGCCTTGATTCTTTCTCTTGAGACAACTCAATCCCACATTTCCTGATTGAATCTACATATTTTAAATTTTCATCCATAATCATCTTTCAGTTAAAACAAGCCATTATTGTACACCATATTTATACCCTCTTATCACTTACAAACGATGTTTGCAATAGATCTTCAGAAGTTATACTCCTTCAATTAAATATTGCATGCAAAACATACAGAATTATCCTACTATTTATAAATGCAGAGTTGTCATAATCAAAAATATTTATTTCAGATACAAAGATTTATAAAACACAGTACAGTGGGTAGAAAAGTAAAACCAGATAGATAGGCAAAATAAAAATTGGGAAACCACCAACACGGTTAAAGCAGCAATCAGCATGGATACAGAAAGGAAAGGAGTAGTTTTAAGGCATCATTGCTTCAACACTTTGACACTGTGCATACGAGTGATCCAAGCAGCATGCAAACATGTTGATATCCCGACACCAATTACCTCTCTCATGTCCGAACATAAAGTGCGCAGGGCACGATTATAATGATGAAAAACCAAAAGTTTACATATTGGCCTAATTCATAGTTTTCGTGGTCTATCTTAGGCAGGGCAAAAAAAGGCAACATTTTGTGGAGTTTCCTCCGCTAAATTACACGAAGAACACTTGGTAGAGCTACAGTACTGCACACCCCATCTTATACAAAAACTATTTAACGGCAGGTCCCCATACCTCCATTTTTAAAAAAGTTGCAAAAGGATGAGACCTGGAAGGATATCAAAGAATAATTCATGAGGAGAAGTAAGCTTAATGTCTAAAAAATAGTCAGTTAGACTTCCCGCATTGACATATTTCAGTTCCCTCATCCACAGATGCTCCTTTAGTCGTTCTTTAACAAGGGAGCAAGGTACTTGTTTTGCTATAACAGGGGTATCCCAGTGTGAAGGCAGGCTATCTCATACAACATGGCCTTGACGTAGGCAAGTCAGGCAATCCTCTCACAGCCCGGAGATTTTAAGAGAGCCCTGATCACAACTCTATAGGATTTTAGATCGTCTATCTCTGTACCAGTACATAATGGGACAAGACATAGGGACTGATTAGGATGGCGGGCGGACTTTAGTCTGCCCGCCATCCCAGTGGAAACGGGACCAGCCGCCAGACATGTGGCGGTCCTGCACCCCTTATTAGGATGCGACCGCCACCATGGCGGTCGCATTCTGCATATTTGACATTGCGGCGGGTGCTGCACAGCAGCACCCGCCGCAATGCCAAATGAGCATGTTGTGCATTCCCATGCACAACGTGGCAGGCACCGCGCGGTGCCTGCCACCTTGTACATGGAACTGCAGGGGGGTACCATGGGTACCCCCCAAGTGCACCCCCCACCCACCCTGGGGGCCCGCAACGGCACATCTCCACCAGCCTTTCCATGGCGGCATCGCCGCCATGGAAAGGCCTTTTGAGACACACATCCTGATATGGATGGCGGTGCCTGCTAGGCACCGCCACCATATCAGGCCCTAATTCCACCCGGCCGGCAATCGGAACGATTGCCGACCGGCGGAAAAGCGGCGGACGCACTTTGCGTCCGTTGCGGTACCCCCCGCCATTGTAATATGGCGGGGGGTAAATCGGGTTGAGATGGCGGGCGGATCGCCACCGTCTGGCTGGCGATGGCGATCCGCCCGCCATCATAATCACCCCCATCATGAGGTGATTTATAGGGACAATGAATAATTGTTATTTGTTACAAATATATCTTCAAACTCCAAGACTTTTGATCTTATGCTTTCTGGACTTTTGATATTTTCTACCAATATGGGTAACTAAAACATTGAATCGCTTGTAGTTGGCAACTCTAGAATCTTTTCTCCATTTTTATTATTTTGATGCTCCTGTTGCTAGATGCCCTTTAATATGATTTCTAGCTAGAGGTCCTGTTGTTAGGGAGTTCTGATCAATACATTTTTCTCTTGTATTAATGTCCCCCTTACAAAACTTCACAATGTGATTTTACTATTTCTAGCTCCCTTTTTGCATGTTTAGCCATTGGCACCGTATTTTTCGATACTTCATCTTCACATGATTTTGGGGGTAAATGGAAGTGCCAATAGGTTTACCATTTCATTCGGGCTCTCATGCATGGTAGTTTTTGTTTCCACCATGCCATCAAATCTAATTTTATGTTGGCCTATTCTGGAGGTTTTACTCATTGTTTTCCTCTTTTGCTTATTTACAAATGTATTTTTGTTTGCAGCTTGGTTTTCCATACTAGAAAAAGTATGATATGAATTGTTCCTCTATTTGTTTTTGGCAACTTTTTAGTGAATAAGTGTTCTTTAATCGCATAATTTTGGTCTGAATTAATATTTTTTCATTCACTCATTCCAAATTGACATGTAAATCTTCTTCAGCATTTGATCTCTTATTTTGCTATAGTTTATTGGCTTAGCCACTATCATCTTGTTGTAAGTTTGTACTGGACATCTGGAATAGCGTTCTCATAATATTCTGAACATTTTCCAATTTAGGTGACATCCTTGAGCTTAAAGGCATGTTGTTATATCTTTTCAATTGTGACACAGTTTGCAAAACAGAATTATAATTAAAAGATGTATAGCCTGAAAGATTTCTCTATCTTTTGAGAATCATAATTTTGTAGATTCATTAATTGCACAGCTGATGACTCTTATTTTTGTAGTTTCTAACTACTCTTCCCCTCTGCAACATCCCAAACTTGGAGGTATGCTGAGTCATGTATGGATTTCAGTTGTCACTATTGTAGTTTTATCTACCATGGCATTTCCTGGCAGGGATTCCAAGAGTGTCACAGTGTCTTTGACCTGATCCTTAAAATAGGCTTTTATTGATTGCATGTGAGACTGCTGCTTTTCTTTGCTTCATATGTTTAGCACATTGTGTACCACCAATGTCACAGATGAGTCAATGGTTTCTTTTAAAATAGGAGTCTATAGCAGATGAGTATTCATTTTTGGTACACACCTCATGCCGATACCCTGTTTTTGTAGATAACATGTACCACTCTATGGCTTTTGAGCAGTTTCCTTATCTTGCATATTTTTAGAAATTGGGTTCCTGGTTGGCTGGAGTGTGAACCCTGGTCAAGCAGTGACCACAATCCTACTCAGAGTAAGGCACCATCAAACCCCAAATTAACCTGTGCTCACCCTCTGGTAGCTTGGCACAGAGCAGTCAGGCATCATTTGAAGGCAATGTGTAAAGCATTTGTGCAACACTTTAAACAGTAAAAGCAGTGAAAGCACCACACAAAAAGATCCCACACCAGGTATAGAAAAATAGAATATATTTTAATAAATAGACCAAGACCAAAACAATAAAAATCCAATGAGTAGAACTTGAGTTATTAATATTTAAAGAATAAACCATACAATAGCACTTAGAAACGGGAAACGTTTACTGGGGATATCTAGTCGCACTGGACCGGGACAAAGTCACAAGTTCAGGCCGACCGCGATGAGTGTGGGCTGGCTACAGGGACACTGTTAGGTCTGCTGAACAAATTACCTTAAATGCTGGTTGCGGAACGATAATTTGATCCGGGTCGAAGAAGCACCGCACAGCCGAAGCAATGTGTCGGTTCCGAGATATGAGGAGGTCGCAGTGAAAGGTTCTGATGCATTGGCATCGAGGATCCTGTCGGCAGGGCTTGCAATACAAAGTCCAGTGTTGAGGATGCGATGCGCAGTTGAGGCGAAGAAGCTGCGGTGCGGAGTTACGGTGTCAGCATTGAGGCTTCCTTGGACGAGCGATTTGAAAACCTGGGCTAGATATTTGCCACGACTGCGGCGATGCGGCGTGGCCGAGGACTGCGAGGGAGATGCGTGTCCAAACCACACGGCGGTGGTAATGCATCGGTTCTGTTCAACAATGCACCGCTCAGCTGAGGAGATGCACGGGTTCACCTTGAGGATGCACTTCTCAGCAGAGAGGATGCATCAGTTCCGCTGTTAAGCACCTTAAGCCCACTTCCACGGTTCCAGGACTGGAGTGGCACCACTTGGCAGGGTAGATTCATAGATGGCAGAGTCCAGGGTCAGAAGCAGGTTGGTTTGAAGTCTTTTATGTCCCTGAGACTTCAGATCAGGAGGCCTGCCAACTAGCGCTTGGAGACACTCTGGGTTCAAGTGAAGCAGGTCCAGTCCTCCTCACCCAGGCAAGAGGGCAGCAGGCAGCAGATCAGCTCAGCAAAGCAGGAGTTCAGCAAAGCAGTAACCAGCAGCGTAGCAGTCTTTCTTCCTGGCATAGTCTTCCACAGGTCCAGTAGTCTACTGAATGCATTGTGTCTATGGTCCAGTACTCATACCCAGTAATGCTTTTGTAGTGAGGGAGACTTCAAAGAGATGCCTTTGAAGAGCACATATGTCCTACCTTCCTGCTCTAGTTTCAGACTCACTACAGGGTTGCATGCAGTCCTTTGTGTGTGGACAAGACACAGCCTATTCAGGTGTAAGTGAGGCTGTGCCTAGCTCCTCCCTCCCATCTTGTCAGAATGGCCCATCAAGTCACACCTAAGCTCCTATTGTGTGTGGCTGTTTAGGTGGAATACACAAAGTCCAACTGTCAATTTCATCCACACTTGTGATCAGATACATGCTGCAGGCTCAAATGGCTAAGGCAAGAAAATGCCCACTTTCTAAAAGTGCATTTTCGGAATGTAATTTAAAATCCAACCTCGCCATAAGTTAGGGTTTTAAGTTAAGATTCCAGAGACACCAAACTTGATCCAGGCATATCATCCCATTTTGAAATTGCATTAAAAAAATTTAATAAGGTAATCCCAATGTTATCCTATGGGAGATGTAGGCCTTGCAGTAGTGAAAAGTGAATTTAAGAGTTTTTCACTACCAGGACATTTAAAACTTAAAGATTACATGTCCTACTTTTTAAATACATTGCAGCCTACCCTCTGGATTTTCCAGGGCCTACCCTAGGTGTGATATAAATGTATTAAAAAGGAAGGCTGGGGTGTGGCAAGAGGTTTATCTTGCCAGGTCGACATGGCAGGTTAACTGAGCACACAGGTTCTGCAATGACAGGCCTGAGACATGTTTAAAGGGATACAGGCCCACCAGTAACATTTATTTACTGGGCCTGGGCACCTGTACTGCACTTTACTAGGGAAGTAAATTAAATGTGCCAATTGGGGATAAGCTAATGTTATCATGTTTTAGAGAAAGAGCACAAGCATATTAGCATTGGTTAGCAGTGATAAATTGTGCAGAAACCTAAGGCCAGCAAAAACCAAGTCAGCAAAAACAAGAGGTATGAAGGCAAAAATCAGGGGGAACCACGCCAAGGATGCAAGTTCTAACACTTATCATGCTTATCTTTCTCATTATCACAACAGGTTCAATTAGTTAATTTTGCATAATTGTATTTAATTATTTTAACAAGGAGAGATTTGATGCTCTACATTTAATAGAAGATGACTGTAGAATTTTAATAGCATTGTGCTACACCAGTGCATTTCTGATTTTTCATCTTCTGTCTTAATGGGAGACTGTTCAGTCCAAACATCCCTTAAGCTGTGTAAGACCCCCTCTTTTTCCTCCTAATTTAAGTGTATTTTGCCATACATTTGTTTCACCTAAACTGATTCAAATTAGATGGTCAATTAAGCACAAAGTAGGCACTAAATCTCTATTAATTAAAAGATCCAAGCAGAACTAGTTTAAACTCTTCAAATTTCAATAAATCAAAGATAAAATCAGTCGGTTTCTGTTCTTTCAACCTCTTGCAGCATTGATATCGCCTGCCAACTGTGACATCCCCACAGAACCTAGCAACCAAAGAGTGGTATTAAAGAGAAATGTAAAGCAAGATAGCAGGCAATTTTATTTTGCTTATCTGGTGTATAACACTCCTTAGCTGCTTTTCAGTGTCTTTCACGCTGTTTTGCTGTGCTAAGCACAGACTGTACTAAGCACAGCCCAGCCCTTCTCACCACCTAGCATCAAGCATGCTGCCACTCATTGCAAGAGCTCCTCACACCTCCAGTTCTGGGTCTTCCCCTCTAGACAGTCCCACTGCTCCCGCTATCTGACCCCCAGCTCCCCAGTAGAATAGAGTAGGTGCAGTATACAGAGTACAAGAAAGTGAAACCAGCACCACAGTGGGTAAGCTTGGGCCAGCCAGAGTCAGCCCGCATAGGTCTCTGTGCCCTGCCCAGTAGCTTAGACCCTCACTTGAACCCGCACTTGGACCCGGCATGGAGTTAAGTGATTGGTGGCGTAAGCTGAGAAAAATAACTTTTTTTGTATTTTGATTGTCTACAGTTGTGTTTTTTTACCAAATATTTTTGATGATGTATCTGTTCCAATGACTGATAAACTATATTAACAAATGTCACTAGTATTTTACGTTATTTTATTAAGTATTTATGAGATTCTAAATATTGTGGTTGGAGCATAATTGTTTTCTTTTTTCAAAGTTATATCTGTTGTTCTTGAGTTGATAATTAAGAATCCACATAGCGAAAGTTTGAGTTTTCCCAAACAGTCCAGGCGAAAAACTTTTGTGATAGGTGGACTGAGCACAACAGTCTGGATTTGCAGGCATAGGTGCCAGGCAAAGACATGGGCACTAGTGCTCAAGCAGACACAGTGGGAGAGGCGCTAACATTGCAGAATCATGTAATTTCTTCAAAACACATATTGAAAATCAAATCAGAATGAAAAAAACGATATGTAGTTTATTTTTGGACAGCAGTGTTATAAGCCTAGGATTTTACTATTGGCTTACTCCTGTAGCTTTTTAAAAAACACTGGAGCTTTTACCTGAAAGAGCTGCATCCTAGATACATGCTCATCTTACCACCCATGAAAATACCATCAGATGAATTCAAAGAGATGAAAAAAAAGCTATATTTTTATTGTCTGAAATGCAACACGTGTCCTACACCTGCTACCGTTTTGTATATAATTCGACAATTGTCACAGTAAAGTATCATTTACTTACAGACCGCAATACTCTTCTTTAGCAGCTATGAAAGGGCAGGAGTTTTGTGTACGCCAAAGGCATTTTAAAAGCAGAGTACATGCTAAACATTTGAGCCCTTGAAGAGAAGTGAGTGCAGGTCACGTCAGCCCTCAGAATTCATAGTAATGTCCTTGTATTTCCATTCAGCTGCCATCGAGCAAGGGCATCTTCACAAAACCGTTTACCATAGGTAGGGTTGTCTTACTCAGAAATTCAGTAGTTAGCCACTTTTTAGTTTCTTTTGAGTTGGGTTCTATATGATTGGTTCCAATGAGAGCTTACTGCTGGGGTATGTCAGCATTCTGTGGCCACTAAGAGGTGGGGGAGCTTTGTATACTACGACTTAGGGGGATCCCTCCAAAACGCACCAGTCGAGGAAAGGAAAAGG
Organism: Calotriton arnoldi; assembly: GCA_963921515.1. Lineage (NCBI taxonomy): Eukaryota > Metazoa > Chordata > Amphibia > Caudata > Salamandridae > Calotriton > Calotriton arnoldi. The sequence continues at coordinate 854,166 of CAWUFW010007754.1, read as the reverse complement.
GACAAAAGGTGCGAAACTGGTTACACTCCACGACTACACATAGACATAATTAGATAAACGAAGGCTCCACAGACATTGAAACACCATTATTCTGTAGCAGGTTTTTACACATTGTACTTTACTACTTCCGGTGTCACCATAATGTACAGAATGAAGTAATACAGCTTGTGGATTGTAAGCTAGAAAAAACTTCAGCATTAATCAAACAAGTAATCCTGGTGTATTAATGGATAGTTTGCAAATTAAACGGAAAAAATCCCCAAGACCTAGAAAAATCAATTAATGTTGTGCTGTTTATTAAAACCTATTATCGGTCTGTGGTAGACTTTAGGCTGAGGGATAGATAGCTAGGATAGATAGATATTGAACAACCTGTACTCGATCAAGAGTTACTGGTGCAGGTGATATATCAATTTTAAAACCAATGTAGTAATCCAGTCTGACCTTTATACTATATGGAATGCCACTTGCTATTAAAAACTGAATGTGGAGAATAGGAAAGCTAGTACCTAGCCCCACTAAACTGTCAACATGTTTCTGCCTAGTGGCTCAACAGAGTCCATGGCATTCTTCAGGACGGACAGTGGATCCTCTGGTAGCATTCATACCATATATATGCCACTGTGTCGGTGGTCTAACCTTTGTCACCACCCTACGTTCCTAGGTCCCTAGACACCCTCAATCAGGGTCATCTGGGCTCAGGAACCCTTATAGTCACACATACACCAAGGTACGTTCCTCGCCAGTCACCTACTGGTACTGGCTCCTTCCTCCTGATGTCATATTCTTCAGGTGTGTTAGTATAATTAGTTCACCTGAAGCAAATCAAGACTACAGCATCCAGAATGCATTTCATTTTCGCTTGAAAGCCCAGGAGTGGAAAGAGGGTATGTGAAGACATGGCATGAGCTGGCTACCCTAATTTTTGAAACGTCACATTTTTTGTCTCAATTACAATTTGTGGTCTGTGGTATACCGAGCATGCAGGCAAAATGTAAAGAATTGTGTTTTATTCGTGCAAACTGCAAATATAATTTAACTGTAAATGTTCTTGTATATATAAACATGTTACGGCCTCTATATATGTTTCTGAAAGTGCAAATTATGCAGAACTGAAAAGCATTATCACCATTATGCAATGACATTTCACACCTTGCCCAGTTTTCGCTGGTCCCAATGTCATTTCGTTTTCGAAATTCCATAAATACTTCCCTCTGGTGGATTAATTCTCTACTTTCAGCATAGCATAGAAATAACGCATGAACTCTCTTAAATTCTATCACCACCTTCGCTTTCTTTTCCTTGCTATATATCTAGTAACATGAACATCGCTTTTCTCGAAATATTCTATAAGTATGAATCGAGACCCCTCATGCGGCAACCTCTGCTTGCCTAAACAAAATAACATTTCTAATTAACTTTTTAATAGTCAATCCCCAAACCTCTTGTGATTTTGCTTCTTCAGACTTACAGTTAACATATTTTCCCACAAACTGGCTGCTAAAGAGTGAAACTAATGCTACAACTGTAATGACATCTGCTGATTGATTTTCCAGATCCCACACCGAGAGAGCTGAGAGTGCCGAGGAGAAGCGCTGCTCTCCGGGCTATTACCGCGCACTCAGAGGGTTAGTGAAATGCATGCAGGGACAATGCCAATTTCTACACTTCAATCAATAGCTCGAGAACTGCTGACGCTACAGTGCTGCGCGCGAACTTTCCCAATAATGAAGACATTGCATTCAGATTATTTCTGTCATGTTACATTTTTCACTCCTACGGCAAACAAAATATATTCGCAGAGTAGAGACTGCATTCCAAAGTCAGAATTAATTGACTGAGGCTGCAACAAGGAGGGAATGGATGGCGGCATATTGTGCAAATAGGGAGTCTGTTACTCTAGGAAGAGGTGTTGCATTGCACAATACGCTTACACTTTTTTAAAATTCAAATAGCATTGATAAATAGTGAAACATCACATGTCTAAAAATGTCCAACGCCCCATTGTTGTATCAGATGCCGAACAGAGCAAAAAAGCAGAAAATAGAGGCACTGCCAAAAATCTCACCGAAAAATATCTGAATAGAAGAATAAATGAAGCTTTAAAAAATGCAAAAACAACAAAATATTGCTTAGGATGGACAGACAGCGTAACCTTTGTTTACTATCACTATCGCCGCAAAAAGAGCACCAAAGAAAGGAAATCCATCCACTCCCTCTTCCCTTCCCTCGCAGCTGGCTAGCCTAATCGTTTCCATGCAGTGGTTAGCTGAAAGCTGAAAGCAGACTTTCAGACTTATCGGAATGCCATGAAGTTGGGGGAACTGAAGATGTCCCAGAGAAGGTCATTCCACAAGTAGGTGACAGCTACTGAGAAGAATCTGTTTCCTCTTCCTTTACACTTAATTATTGATTCACTAGAAGTTCTTGATGCACTAGAGGTTCTTGATCCAGTAGAGATAGCATGGAGGGAGGCAGTTTTAGAGTTTTTCCAGGAGATAAGAGGAGCACAGTGTTCTTGGCGTTTGTAAGTAAGGAAGAATGTTTTGGTGATGATCATTGATTTGACAATAAAATAGTAAAGGTTTCCAAATTGCTGGGTGGTACAGTGGATCTTGTTAAAATAAAGAGCAAAGAGTGATAGATGCTCTTCACTTGAACAAGATCCAGTGTATTGCATTTGAAGCGCCTGGAAATCCAAGCGCAAAGCAGCACCTTCCCTACTGATTTACTTCAGTTCTTATCCTTTCAATAGCGAAGTACTTCAGTTATAGAAAACTACAAAAATGTATTTATTCATTGCAAACTAAAATTCATGTTAAGACCCGACCATCGAGCAAATTCTCTACCACAGAAGAAAGCACAAATGTTTCTCCTTTCTTTGTGGGCTTTTCAGTGGTTGGATCTTGCAAAGATTGAAAATGAATCTGACTGCTGTGTTTAGTGCTTTTTGCAGCCTTTTTACTTGATAGGTGTTAGCAAGTGGGTTACTGGTTGACAGGGGTGTGAGGCCTGGTCAAGCAGCCACCACAATCCTAGTCTGGGTAAGGCACAAACAAACCCCAAATTAACCTGTGCTCACCCCCTGGTAGCTTGGCACAGAGCAGCCAGGCTTAACTTAGAGGCAATGTGTAAAGTATTTGTGCAACACTTCAAACAGCAAAACAGAGAAAACACCAAACAAAAAGTATTCCAGAGCAGGTTAGAAAAATAGAGCAGAATTTAATAAATAAAACAATATCAAAGCAAACAAAATCCAATCAGTAGAACCGTAGTTATGAATTTTTCAAGAATAAACTGCAATATAGCACCTAAAAGCATAAAGTGCCAATCACAGCTATCTGGTCGTGCTGAACCAGATCAAAGTCAAAGGTTCAGGCTGACCGCAATGAAGTGCGGGTTGGATACAGTCCCAGATTAGTCCTGCTGAATTTCTCAAGTTTTGTGCCAAGAATCCCTTTCGCGTGGAAGAAAGTCACCAGAGGTGGTCGGTGTGGAACGAGAAGCAGGCCGGGTGTCATGGACAGGCAGGCTGGTACTTCACATTGGCGGCCCTCCACAGGCAATCAATGCTTGTTGATCAAAGAGACGGTCTTGCGGCAGCTTACGCTGATTTTCAGTGTGAGCTGCGGGGTTCTGGCATGAACAGGGCTGTTTGAAGTCGCAAAGAGCCCAAAAGCTTGAAGGTGCTCAAAAGCCACACCAAATGCCCGATTACAAAGTTCAAAGTGCGGCGGTGGGACCGTCCCGCTGCAGCACCGCCAAACCCGCGTGAGGACTGCCCGCCCTATAATTACTTTTTTTTGTCATTGGCGGGCATTCCCTTTGCCGTTCCCATGGCAGTGCCTATAAAATAGGCACTGCAATGGGAACATTAAAGGAAGTTCCAGCACGGCATGGACTGAAAAGTCCATGCCATGCTGGAACTTCTGTGCATGCTGGAACTTCTTGTGCCCCCAGTATGCATTCACAAGGTGTGAGGCACAAGGGGGCCCAGCAGGGCCCCCTTTCTTTCCTCACCACCACTGTTTTCAAGGAGAAATGACCTCCATGAACTCAGTGGCAATGATGAAAGTCGTAATACGCTTGGTAGGACCGCGGCGTTCCTGCCAAGTATATAGATGCCTCTGGACTAACACGCCACCTCCAGGGAACGACTATTCCCTGGCAGAGTCGGCAGTCCCAACGCGGCACAATCACTAGGGTTGTAATGTGTTGGTCGCAAGACTGCCATCGCCGTGCCACCACAAGTCTGGCGGTCCTCAGACTGCCAGACTGGTAATCGGGCCCCAAGGGTCCAGGACCTGAGAGGCACCTCTTGTGGGGTCAGGAACTTGCTAAAGACAGGTTCAGGAGCTGTTGGGGAGCCCGTTATGTCCCTCAGGGTAAGATCAGGATGCCAGCAGACTGGCCCTTGGAGGCACTCTGGGGTCTTGGGTTCAAGATGGGTTCCAGGTCCAGTTCTTCCTCTCCAAGCAAGAAGGCAGCAGGACAGCACAGCAAAGTGTTACAATCCAAAGGAAGTCCAAAGGTAGCTATGAAGTAGGTTATAAGTAAGAGGTTTATTGAGCTTAGTTACAGGTTTAGATGGTAAGTAGAAGATAAGAAGCTCAGCCCCACCAGGAGCAGCATCCTTGCTGCTCGGCCCACACACTCCAACTGTATCTCTGTCAACCACACCAGGCACTCCAGCATTCCACTACCTCATCAAGCATTCCAACATTCCACACACATCACATTCAGTCTGGCTGAGCAGCAGGGAACAGGTAACTAAGGGAAAGAATGCAAAGTAACAATACAAGTTACAACACAAAGCAGCAGCTCCTTCATAGTAGCAGTCCAGCAGAGTGGCAGTCCTTTCAGCAGCACAGCAGTCATTCTTCCTCGCAGAGTATCCACAGGTCCAGAAGTGTACTGAAGTGGTAGTGTCTGAGGTCCTTCTTTTATGCACTGGTGCCCTGGTTCTGGAAGGTGGAAGAAGCTTCTAGATAGTGAGTTTCAAGTGCATGGAGTTCCATGCCTCCCCTGCTCAGTGAAGGAAAAGGAGGAGGGCAGTGGGGTTGGTACCATCAAGACTACAACCAATGGATATGGCTGCTGACCACTTACCGAAGATCTATTATTACTAAAATGTGCACCTCCATTTGTATCATGCCTGGCATAGCAGACAACTCCACTCCTAGCACTCAAATTAGAATAGCAATATTGATGCTGCTGCCTTTCCTTCACTGCTGTGCCACTGGTTCACTTCAGAGCACTATCAGGCTGGAAAATGACAACTGACAGACAGTTTTCTCCATTATCATGGGTCGGATTATGGATAACTTTTTGTGGCAGATAAACCACATCTGCATTTGAATGGATTTAAAGTCTGTAAATGCTGCCAAGAGTAAGGACATGATTTAATTCTTGGCGGTAAGGCTACTCAATCGCAATGACGACAGAGTATCCTTACCACCAGGAATATATTCCACTTGCTGAATTTAGATGTTGATGGGCCTTTGGATTTATCACAGTGGAGACTGCTCTGTCTTCGTCATGATTAAACTTCTCCGACGGCCCTGCAGAGTAAGAGCAGTCGGAGGCAAACTGTAATTCCATCCACCTGATTTAGATGGGCGGAATTAGAGGTCAGTTTTCACAGCCCGACATCGCCAGGAAAAACCTGGTGGTAAGGGGCAGTGAAAATTGCTAAATGCTCCTTCATCATGGAAGAGGACTCCCATGGCATGGCAAGAATTGTCTTTTGTATTTTCAAAAATAAAATCCCATTTCAGTATTTTCTTTTTTGAAAACACAAAAGAAAATAGTTTTGTGCAGGGATTTTTTCATGTTGATGGGCCGTACACCAAAAGGGAAAGGGGGCATGTGTTCAGGTGCAGGAAAATCCAGCATACCTTGAATAACCAGATGGTATTTGATGGTAGTTCGCTCTTCATATGTGTTAGAAATGGGGGTCTCTAGCTGGCAGAGGTAGGTACCTTTATCAAAATAGGGACCCTTGCTTCTAGTCAGGGTAAGGGGGATACACACTCTAGATAACCCCTGCTCACCCCCTTGGTAGCTTGGCACGAGCAGACAGGCTTATCTCAAAGGCAATGTGTAAAGTATTTGTATCAACACTCACAGTAACACAGTGATAACACCACAAATGGACACCACACCGGTTTAGAAAAATAAAGTATCTTTACCTAAACTTAACAAGACCAAAATGACAAAAATCCAACATACAAGTATTAAGAAAAATGACTTTCAAAAGGTTTTAGCAACTGAGTTCATAGAAAACTATAGATGCATGATTTCTTGCAAAGTACCTATTGTTGCGACAAAATTCACCAAGCCAAACAGCCGCAGCGATGAGAAGCGTCGAAAAACAGAGATGCGTCGTTCCTGAGACCTTTGTGGATGCGATGTGACAGTTCCGCTGTACACAGGGGAGCGATGATTCGGGTCCGGTCTGTAGGGGGAAGCGATGCGTCGATTCTGAGATGACTCCGATCCGCGAGTGATGCGTCAGGGAAAACTTGCCGCACAGGGACGATGCGTGGAAATCCGGAATATGTCGGCGAAGGATACGGCGGCGGCGAGCGGCTCTGCATCGACCTTTTCAGCCGCGATCCCTCGATGTGTCGATTCTTGCTGCGGCGACAGGGGCTGCGTCGGTTTCAGCAGCGGTGCGGGGAGATTCTTCTCACACCACGGCGTTGCGTCGGAAAAACTGTCGCAAGAAGAGCAATGCGTCAATTTTCTTGTTGTTGCGTTGCTTTCCAGCTCACAGCAGCAGAAACAACCTCCAGAGGCCCCACACAGTCACAGGTACTCCTGGCAGGTCAGAACTCCCAGCAAGGAAGTTCAGGGGAGCTGGGGGTGAAGTCTTTGTGTTCCTGAGACTTCAAAACAGGAGGCAAGCTCTACTCAAGCCCTTGGAGACTTTCCTCAAGCAGGGAACACAGCACACAGCAAAGTCCTTCTCCTTTCTTTGGCAGAAACAGCAACTGCAGGCCAACCCCAGACACACAGCAAGGGCAGTACTGCTCCTCAGTTTCTCCAGCTCTTCTCCTCAGCAAAGGTTCCTCTTGATTCCAGAAGTAGTCTAAAGTTCAGGGTTTTAGGTCTAATACTTATACCCCAAAATGTCTTTGTTCTCTTTGTGCAAGAGTCTCTGAGCCCAGTCCAAACCAGTTCTGTCCTCTCTGGTGCAGCTGCACGGCAGGAGGTGGAGACAGCATTGTGTAAGGCAGTCAGGCCCTATTCAGGTCCAAGGGAAATCTCCTCCCACCACTCTAAATGCAGACCGGGCCTGTTCAGGTGCTAGTGAGAACTCCTCCCCCTACTCTGAATGCAGCCCAGGTCTATTCAGCCCAGCCCTGACTCATTCAGGGAAGGCAGGACACACATCACCCCCCCCCGGTGGCTGTCTGAGAGAATGCACCTCCCCAGCCCCTGTCACTCCAAAACCAGACAGTCAATACACAAACAGGCAGAGGCACACAGAATGGTTAAACAAGAAAATGCCTACTTTCTAAAAGTGGCATTTTCAAACACACAATTTAAAAACCATCTTTAGTAAAAGATGTGTTATTAAATTCTGAGTTCAGAGAGCCTAAACTTTATTTTTCTATTTTATCCCTATGGGAAGATATGCTTGTAAAATGTTACATAGCATACCCCTATTCTGTCCTATGGGGCAAGATAACCTTTCAATAGTGAAAAACTAAATTGGAAGTATTTCACTATCAGGACATGTTACACACATCAGGGCATGTCCTATCTTTCACATACACTGCACCCTGCCCGCAGGGGTACCTTGGGCCTACCTTAGGGGCGATTAACATGTAAAAAAAGGGAAGGTTAGGGCCTGGCAAGTTGGTGCACTTGCCAAGTCGACATGGCAGCTAACAACTGCGCACAGACACTGCAGTGGCAGTTCTGAGTTACCTTTTCAGAACTACTCATGTGGGTGGCACAATCAGTGCTGCAGGCCCACTAGTAGCATTTGATTTACCAGCCCTGGCACACTTAGTGCACTTTACTAGGGCCTGACCAGTAAGTCAAATATGCCTATCATGGATAACCAATCATGTTCACAATTTACACAGACAGCATATGCACTTTAGCACTGATTAGCAGTGGTAAAGTGCCCAGAGTCCTAAAACCAACAACAACAGGTCAGGAAAAAATAGGAGGAAGAAGCAAAAAGTTTGGGGTTAACCCTGCAAAAAGGGCCAAGTCCAACAACATGTGTATCTACACATCACAGGATCAGAGCACAATTCCTACACACTTCATTAATTTTTTATTCCTTCTATTGTAGCGCACCATGCATGAGTCTAAGCTGTATGCAGAAATCCTTGAAAACTAACTGTTTTGCTTTGCTGGCACAAGTAAACTTTTGCATCGTGATATACAGCCTCCAGAAGAAAGGGGTGTGACATCTAGCAGCCAGTCAGGCACAATGGCGGCTCCTCCGCTAAGGTGGAGGAATGTTGCCCCACTGCTCTTAGAGCAGTGAAAAAGGAAAAAATAAAATGATAATAACAATGTTATTATCATTTTATTTTTCGCTACTGCGGGGCTGGGTTAGGACGGGGTGTGTCTGGTGGCCCAGGGAGGAGGAGTTGTTTGGGCACACTTATGTGTGCAGGACTGCTTGGCCGGCTGTCTTGGCCCGGCCAACATTCATGCGCACTTTGCATATTCCCCACCAGGCTGTAATGTATGAGTGTGTTGTAGTTTTCTTGGTTACAAAAGACACTGCATTTCCATAATTCAGCTGGGCAAAAATGACCGGCCCAAATCTGGAGTTCTTCTGGAATAAAAGGCATGATTTTCCTTAAGGTGCGAAGAAGAAGGAAGCAAGCTGCCCAGCCCTTTTAAATTTGCTGGCCAGAAGTCAGTTTGTCATCCATCCTCACTCTTAGGTTTTTAGCATGGAGTAGCCAAATTGCCCAACGGGGAATTCCATACACTCTCAGACCAGAGTGATGGGTACTCTCCAAAAATCATATTTAAGATTTCAGTTTTACTACCATTTAGCCTAAGAAAAGTGTTAGGTAATGTGAACTATAGCAAGATAATCTTTCAGTCTGCCTATATGCCCAGATGGGTGGAGTCGAATTTCAGCAGCACTTGAGTGTCAGTAAAGTAGGGCAATCCCTAAAGACCAAAACACCAACTCAGTCTCCCAAGAGACTGCCCATAGATGTTAAAGAGGATAGGAGAAGTCGCTGAATAGTGGGAAAAAAACTTTGGTTACTGCTTGCTCCACTCACTCAAAGGCGACCAGCGAAACCACCTGTAATTGACCTGCCTATTGTCACACTCGTCAATCCTACTCCAGCTAATCGGTCTAGTAGTATAGAGTAGTCAACCATACTAAATGCAGTGAGTAGACGGAGGAGCACAACGCCAACTTCGAGGCCCTGGTGAAGAGCGGTTCATTCATATCTTATCCATTGTAGCAACCCAGACCAGCTTATTACTGCATCTCGGATGAAAGTCAGCTTGTGACCAGTCTAAAATATTTGTTTTATCAACAGCGGATAATAGCCAGCTGGTAAGATTTTGTTCCATGATGTTAGAGACTGAAGGAAGTGATGTCAACAGTTTTTTGGGTCGCTGGGATCAAGTTAGGATTTTTTTAATCCAAGAGTTATGATTCCTTTTTTACAAGTCACAGACACAACCCTTGAGTAAAAGAGGTGATAATGAGATGGCATACAGAAATGAATCTGTAAGTGATTAAACAAGAATTCGCAAAATATTTCCTGAAGTAGTGATCTATTTTGGTGAGTGGAGCTCTCTGGTTTGATGAATATGCACTTGTAAGGGTACTATCTCTCGGGTGCAGATTTATGACTTTCGCCCTTTTCCAAAACTTTTCCAAGTTGGGCCTCAAAAGCTGCACCAACTGCAGCTTTCCAGAAGTAATCCAGTAAAAGTTTGACAAGTTTATTTTCTCAAAAAAAGTATACGGCTTGCATATTTTCCCTTTAGAACAATGAGCAAGTGCAATCGTAATAGCTTTTTATTTCCTTTACCCTGGGACAATATTTTTCCTTGTGAAGAAGGCTTTTCCCTGGACCCAAACTAACAGTGTGGATGTTATCTTTTACTTTCTGCCATATAAAGTTATTTACAAAACACCAAGAGCCCCTGTGAGTGTGTAAAAACTTCCAGGCCTCTCCCACCCTTTAATAATCTTACCCCTTTCACTAGATATTTAATCACACGTCTATTACTTTTACTGGTGCTAAAACGACTTGTATAAATTACAAAGTCTTGTTGCAAATGTAAAAGTTTGTTTTCTTTAAATAACTGATCACTTACATAACTATGTGTTATTACCAGTTAGTCCAGGGTCAGGCTCCCATGGCTGACTTCTTGCCTACCTACACGGCATTCCTGAGGATCGTCTGCCTCATCCCCTTTGCACATCAGAGCACACAATCCCCTCCATACCTACTTAGACTTAAGAATGCGTTTAAACTAATATTGGTGAAAAAATATTTGTCTAAAGACCCCCCAAGTAGAGTATTGTCATTGGCTAAGATAGAGCAAATAAGCATCTTAATGGAAGCCTAAATATTGCCAGATTGACCTTACAATGCTAAGTTGTTTTGTAATTGTTTTTCAAACACTTTCCTGCGACCACAACTAAATTCCTTATTCATTGTGCAATGCATGGGTCTGTGCCATAAATTAAAGATAGTCCAATGTTAGCTTGGAAGACCGTCACTGATGCCTAATTTGTGAGCATAAATAAATACATAAATGAATAGGTGCAGGTGCGCAAACATTTTCTTAAAAGCCACTGCCCATATCCCGACTTGTGCTCACACAAATGCTGACGTAAAGTTATGAAAAATCTTGAATGGGCGCTCTGAAAGGACACTCTTTAAATCATTTGTAATACTTCTATGGTCTCGTTTGGGGCAGAGACGGCAAGGGCTCGTGCATGGGAGGTGGTGCTTTGTCCTTTGCTCCACTAAAATGATTACATTTACATGTGCATTGCCAGATTTCTCTTTGCTTTTACTGTATTTTTTTCTTTTTTTTTAAATCTGGCTCCCTAGGCCAAGTATGTCCAATATGTACTGTTTTCCTAGGATTTAAACAAGGGCGACTACAGTGTGGGGCATCAGTCTTTCTCAAAACGCATCTGCATCAACAGAGGAAATCTGGATAAAGAAAAATTGTATAAATAATAACAGGTTTTAATGTAGGACCAAGTCCGGAACTTAGGATCCAGCATAAAGATATTTGGCAATTGGCCGTGCGTTGTGAACTTCTGTCACAGAGCCTCGGACAGGGATGATGCACCGGCAAAGCCTCAGTCTTGGACATGGCTGGGACGAGCCACTGAGGAGAGGCAGTGAGGCCTGCCCAGGAAACAGACTTATGACGTTCTCAGACGTGTCACGTGAAGGCAGGCGGATACAGACTTGGAGGGGAAGAGTCAAAGTTTGCCCGAGTAGGAGTAGAATGTGGACTTTTGCAATCATTCCATTGCCATAAACCTTGACATCTATCTTCCTTTAGAGGGCGCCTGCCTTGGAAGTTTAAACTCCCCACTTTGAAAATACCCGCTCGTGAGCACAGGATGAGCGAGCTACGGGTCTGGGAGCTGAAAGGAAGCAGGGGGCAGAGATTCATGAAACAAAGTAGGTGCCGGCTAGGGCATGCTTTAACTAACTGAAGTAGAGAACCAACTTTCCCAATGAGCTCTCACTCCTGGCCCCAAGCGCACGAAGCAGCATGCTCCCAGGCTATAAAAGCGCCGCCGCCTCCTCATCAGTGGTGCGAAGCACAGAATGAATGCAGTTGCAGAACACTGACATTCCATTGCTGTATTTCCAAAGCTGGGCTGCACACATGATTCCTTTCACGTAAGGCACTCTTTAAATATCAGTTCCAGTAATAATATTTTTATTATAATATGTTTATTTAGTGCTTCATACTGTACTTCTGCTATTTCTAAGCATCGCTAAAGGGACACTTGTAACAACTGAAGTATGGACGTGTTACACTCTGAAAACAAGGCAATGTCACAAATAAGCAACTACCTGGCGGCAATAAAACACAAGGCACCCCTCTCTTACCTAGAATATGTCCGAGTTGTTGCCCTCTCCAGTCAGTGCCATAAAGGATGACATGGGACACTGGGGGCAGAGTGATGCGCAGCAGGTCATCAGCAGCAAAGGTAGTTTGGGCACAAGGCAGGCGCAAGGGCCAGCAAAGTGCAGCAGGCAGCTTAGCAGCGCAGCAAGGGGAAAGGGCAAGCACCACTTACCTAGCTCTGTGAGCCCGTTCCTGACCTTGATGCTGTCAGTGTACACCAGTGAAGGCAAGGGGATTATTTATGAAAGACTTGCGCCGCCGGAGCGGCACTTTTTTTGACACTCCGGTGACGCAAGCCTCTCAATAATATCTATGAGGTGACGCAAAACCACCATGCGTTACTTTGCATGGCCTCATAGCTATGGAGTAAGACAAAGTAGTGCAAGACGCTGCATTGCCTTACTCTGCGTCAAGGAGGAGTTCTGGGCGTTGCGGTGGGTGCTCTCACGCAATACCTATGGATTTTGTCCCAACCCCAGATTTACTTAATCATGTAAACCTGGGGAAGTACCAAAATCGTGGGCCTCCCCAGAGGAGGCATAACGAGGAAAAATATTTTAATTTCTCCTTGTTTTTTCCTCTTTCCTTGGGTGCTGCATTCTGCCACACACATAGAAAAAGGAAAATACCTCTTTGGATTGTTTTTGTGCAGACACCCTTGCACATGGCAGCAAACTGTGCACTAGCGCAAAGGACAGGAATGCACTGTATTTCATAAATACAGTGCATTCCTGCCTTTTCTCATTGGCGTAGGGCAGCACAGCAAGAAGACTTGCAGCACTGCCCTATGCCAGTTCCTCATAAATGAGGCCCTAAATCAAGACAGTTTCCATGGGGGTAGTCATGCAGGATTCTTCAACTCTCTTTGGCACACGGCAGACATGCCTACGGTCACTGCAATACTGACGTCACCCTCATGTGGCACAAAGGAATAGCAGTTTTTAGCAAGTCTGCAGCCTAGAGCTTGTGGGCTCCATGCAGTAATACCTGATGGCGTACTTCCTTGTGGCCCAATGGGACCGCTGCCAGCAGGATTCCTGGTGTTCAAAAATGAATGCCGTTGGGACCCAGTGGCACCCACTGGCTCAAATTAACCACTTGCTTTTACCAGCGGGCCTAGAGAAAACTCAAGTTTAACAGTAATTAAATACGTGCTGCCTATTGAACTATGTAGCTGCTTTTTCATGTTATTTGATCTGTTCTTCCCTGAATAGATACTTGTACCAATTTATTTGAAGAATTAAATACCAATATCTTTCCAAAATCAAAGTTCAACTATGGCTCTTCCCTTTCCTAACAAATGTCAAAACGGTTAATCTATGGTACTTCATTTTCGGTAAAAGAAGTGGACAAAGGTTTCAGTGATTCCCATGCAGTTGGACATAATCAGGACTCATGAGTTTGCTGTGGCGATCCGAAGACTCCTGAATGCGACTAACTTTGCCCAAGGCTTGTTAAAACCTGAAAGGACAGGCTGCACACAGGACTTCTTGGCATATAATGCGTTGTTGTTGGATTATCCTTCACGAGGAAATACCACAGGAGGAGGAGCATGGACGGTCACTGGCAAGGCTGGAAGCAGAACATTTAGAGGTCGTGGCACCGTTTGAATTGGATAAGAATTTTCACAGATGCATAAACTTCACAATTGAGCCCTGTTTGATAAAGCAGCAAGTATACTAATACATCCACAGTCACAAACACATGAACCATATGCCTTTCTGCCTACAACTCTCCAATACATTTACATAGATTCCTCACACGTTTGCCATAAATACTTTAATTTTATTACTAAGTCAACTTTTTTTTAATATATATAGCAATTCTTTATTAACTTTCCAAACTACTAAATGCCCTGCAAGGGATGCAGGGGTCTGCACAAACAACAATCTCAGACAAATTTCCAAGAAAAAGGATTATGTTAAAAGAAAAAGAGAGAAAAACTATGGCAGTCAAATCTGTCCAGTACATAGAAGACAATCAAAGTAGATCCTAGGATGAAACGTACTACACCCCTAAACATATGGAACCCTTCTCCCCCTCAAACCAAACCCAACCTGCCCCCGGTTCCACCTATATGGATTGATCGTAGCGCCCCCCCCAAGAGCACACCATATATAAGGGCCAAGAATATGCACCACACGGGCTAGAGGTAACGCAATAAAGTGGCAACAGTCCCTTTGGGAAGGATGCCCTATAGGAAACAGGGGTGTAAACTCAAAGCCTGAGTCACCCTGCCTACATCCCCAGTATTCTCCTGAGGGTAAAAAGCGAGTATATTACTCAATGGTCCATCAGGGGGTGCGTCATTGGGCCTCCAGGAGCAATAACCCCAAGTGGCTCGTTCCTAGGCATGCACAGAGTACTTGAGAGGGAATTCCTGGGAGTGCTGCCCTTCTTGTTCTGAATGTTACACCTAGGGGCTCAGGGACAGAGAAACTTGCCCCATGTCTCATTGCATTTGTGCATCTGATCATTACGTTTGTAGATTAACCTTTCATATGTGGCCATAGTGTGCATGTCGGAAAGCATGTGCTGTAAGAGGGTGATTTCTCGGTTTTCCAGTGGCATAGTATCGTGACCTTCAACTCTGTCTCGGCCATGGAGAGTCAGCGAGTTGTGTCGTGCGGCTAAGATGGTAAGCCTGCCGTGTCAGATAGTAGAGCCAAGCAACTCGTCAGAGCCAATGTCACTCCCAATTCGTCCCGAAGTATATCCCAGATTTACCTTCAGTAGTGGGAGAGAGCAGTAATGTCCCATAGGATGTGTACAACATCACAGTCTGGGGTGAAACATCTCCAGCACTTAGAGTCTGGCTGCATGTATGCTCCATGAATTTTTGTCGGTGGCCAGTGCCATTGATGGAGAAACTTAAAGCAACTGAATTTAAGTTGGGCCTCTCACAGTGATTTGTAGTGGTAGTCAAGAAGATCAGACCATCATCAGGGAAAGTAAGACCAAACCTATTTTCCCACCAGCTGCTATGGGCGCAGGCAGTGGGCTGCAAAAGCATGTCAGTGAATGTGGTGTAGAGCCCCGACATAGTCCACTTGTCAGGTTTCCACATCATGATATAGTGGAGGAATGGGTCTTTCTCCAGCATGTATAGCCGGTTGCCTAAAAGTGGCCATGGACTGTATCAAAGTTAGGTATAGTGCCAACATTGTGACAATGGCAGCTCATGTTTGAGTGCCAGTGATTCAAAGGGGAGACAATGACCACCATCCAGCAAATCCTGTACATACAAACTATCCTTCTCCTTCCATATCACACAATCATTCTCCTCCCCTCCAATTCTAATAGACCAATTCCACCACAATTGAGCATGGTGTTGTAGCGCAACTGGGTGTGTGTTACTTTATGCCCTCATTCCTACATGTACCTAGCAGTATGTAGTATCAGATTGCCAGAGGGATTAGTTTGGGCATGAACGGTGTAATACACAGCTAAGTCCCCTTTTCTATTCAAGAGATGCTTTTCTAGACAAACCCATGTAGGTATTTCCCTATGGGTTTTCAGCATAAAGATCTTATGCTAGTTGGGAGGCCAGCCAATAGGAATCCAGGTGTGGGAGACACAAGCTCCCCGCCGTGGTTTTGAATGTAATTTGGACACCTTACGGTGTGGTCTCCAGCCACTCCATAAGACAGTCAATCTCCTGTAAAAGGGTAAGGGGGGAGGATGTGGTCTAACGGCTAGGGCGGTTGACCTCAAATCTTGGGAGCCGGGTTCGAGTCTCAGCAATGACGCTCATCATCCTGTGATCCTGGGCAAATCTCTTAATCTCCCCATGCCTAACAAAAATTAATGTGTCCTTGTGTAACGCAACTGGTGCTCATGTAAAGCACTCTGATACCTTTGGGTCCAGTTCCCACTTTATAAAACTCTAAAGACATAATTAAAGTGAGGCATTACATTCTTTTTCATAATTTGTATTCTACCCTGTAATGACAATTGTAATTTGGACCAAATCCCGAATTTCAAAGTTATTTTGTCTAGTATTGGGGATATGTTGTTTCTGACAACATCAGTGAGTCCTGTGTTCAAATAAATGTCATGGTATTTAAGGCGTATGATACGCCAAGCGAATGGCAAGGCACCCAAGGCAGCTCTTGGTAGTAGTGTGTGTCAATTGGTGGGCTTCACATTTGCACCAATTGATCCTGTAACCGCAGAAGTGCGAAAAAGGATGTGCATAAGGGACTGTATTGAGGTAAGTGGATCGGACATGGTTATTAGAATGTCGTCAGCATAATATAGTGCTTTCTGTTCCTCTACTGCAGTATGTATCCCATGGATGTCAGGTGTGGCACGAATAGCTACAGCCAGTGGCTCTAGCACCAACAGGAACAGTAAGGGGGACAGGGGGCAGTCTGGTCTCGCCCACGACCTATCTCAAAAAAGGGGGAGGAGAAGCCACTGCAGGACATCGACGCAGTGGGAGAGCTGTACAACCAATGAACTTTGATGATAAAGGGATTCCCCAGTCCTAGGCGATCCATGAGCTTAAACAGATATGTCCATTCCACACGGTTAAAGGCCTTTTCAGCGTCAAATGAAATGAGGATCTAGTCATCTCTGTCATGCCTGACCTGCCACATAATATGGGTCTTCGTTCACAGATGATTTGCCGATGTCCGACCTGGCAAAAAACCATCCTGTGATGGGTGAATTAGTAGAGAGATGTAGGTCGCAAGTCATGTGGCTAAGACTTTCGCTAATATCTTCATGTCTGAATTAATTAGGGGGATGGGCCTGTAGTGGTGCAATTGAGAGGATCTTTTCCAGGTTTAGTATTAAGAAAATACAGGCTCTGCTAAATTCTGGTAAGGATGTAGTGCCTCTTGAAATGCCCCGGAACAGCTTGCCCAGCAGGGGTACTATTATCGGTTTAGTGATTTTATAAAATTCTATGGGAAACCTGTCATCACCGGGGTGTTCAACGTTGCCATCATATCGATGCCATGAGCTATTTCTTCATTACTAATCGCCCCTCCCAGCCCCTCTGCATACTCCTGTGGGAGTGTCGGAAGCTGAAGCCTATCCAGAAATGTGGCCACCAACTGCTGGGTTTTGTGCAACTCAGTGCAGTACAGTCAGCTATAACACTCATTGAATTCCCTTAATATGTCATGAGGGCCAGTAAGCAAAACACCTTGAATAGACATTACTGCAGGGACGGTGCTCTGTGCGGATGCCTATTTTAATAGTGCTGCAGGTAACCTACCCGCTTTTTTCCCCCCTTTCATAATGCTTATGCTTAAGCCAGATCATAACTGTTTCTGCTTGTGAGGTAGGTAAGGCATTTAAGTCAGTGTTCACTTTAAGAAGGTCTTTAAGAAGTTAGGCAGTGGGGGTCGAGTTATATTCACTTGTAAGTTGGTTTATGAGAGCAATCAGTCTTAGACAATCATTGTTTTAGCGCTTCTCATAACTCAGAATTCCTCATCATGGAACCTCACAAGCAAGCTTTGCCAGCAGCCCATGGCATCTGTGGTGAAGAGACTGTGTCTGCATTCTCTTCTAGATATTGATTGAGGTAGGTGCATAGATGCTGTTTGTCTTCAGGGTCTCTATAGCGAAGCACATTCATGCGCCAATGAGCAGGGGGTGTTCGGGGGGGTTAAGAGACTGATGTCAAGATCCAACATTACCATATCAGAGTCGTACATACTATTCGGTACGATAAATGTGTCTACTAGGTTATGGGCATAACCATGCTGTCATTAGGAAAAAGTCAAAGTGAGATCGGGTGCTATGTACGCAGGATGTGAAGATGTAATACCTGTCCTGGGGGAGGAGAGGAGGGGTTAAGTGCTTGGGTTCACTAGGGCATGGTCATGGATAACATCGGAAAGTATGTGCCTGTCACATGATTTATGGATGTTGGGGTTGCCTGATTTGTCTAAGAATGGATCAAGGGGTAAGTTCCAGTTGCCCCACCACAATTTTGGTCTTCCCAAACGAATGCTAAGGTGGCCAAAGGGATCAGATTTTTCCTCTACTGGCACATAAATTTAGTCAATGATCAACGTCTCGTGTCGTATTTTAAGTTTGACAAAAGAGGGTCTGACCATGTCCGAAGTGTACCTACTGCGAGCTCTTTGTGTAGGAGGATAGCAGCTCCCTCCTTCCTGTGGTCTAGTAGTGTGACGGGAAGTGGGGCAGCAGCACCTTGCTGACTAGCATGTATGACAGAGCCCACCTATTCCCTCTTGAGCTTACAATTTTCAGTGTACGTAAGGTGCATCTCCTGAACCAAGGCTATGTCGGGGTGGTGTGATTTGAGAAAGTACAATACCTTTTCCCGCTTAATGAAATACATCACGTCATTCATATTAAGCGATAGAATCCGTAGTGGATATGACAGGGCAATCTAGGAGGCCATCCATGTTGAATGAGCAGGCGGCAGTAGGGGTCAGACCGAAGTGGTCAATAGAGGTTGATCAATGAGACTGTCAATAAAAAGAAGAAAAAAAGAGGGGGAGGGGTGAAGAAAGAAAACAAAAAATCAGTCAGAAAGAGGAGGTGTGATCCCTGCGGAGTCCAAAAACAAAGAGTAAAACAACTGTGACCCCTCTAACACAGTGAAGGGTACTAACCTGCCTATCTAAGTTTAGTAAAGGGATGCAGGTTTATCCACCTACCCCAGACTATCAGCCCCAGTCAGCTGCAATCTGGGTTATAGTCGCAGACCCCAATGGAGTGGCCCATGGCCTGCCGCTGATCCCAAACCTCCACCCAAGTCCCAGGCATTAGCTAGCTGCAAAGCGATACAAAAGGGGATGATGGACGGAACGCTTGAGCCAATCAAACACTCACCCCCAGTCAACTGATCTGGGTTTAATCCATCATCATTCTTTAGCTCACTCCACCACCCCAGTTCAGACATGGCCATATGCAAATCAGTCTGACCCTGTGCCTCATGGGAACAGTCCAGCCCGAACTGCCAAGCCATGTCTTCCCTGGACCGGAAACAAGCATCCTAGGACCGGTTTCTGGCATTCCAGCCGTCATCAGCCAGGCTTGCTTGAATCCAGTGGCAAAGTGAGCAAGGGACCCACGTCTGGGCATACCCCCGCCAACTTAGGGCGAACAAAGCGATACAAAAGGGGATGATGGACGGAACGTTTGAGCCAATCAAACACTCACCCCCAGTCAACTGATCTGGGTTTAATCCATCATCATTCTTTAGCTCACTCCACCACCCCAGTTCAGACATGGCCATATGCAAATCAGTCTGACCCTGTGCCTCATGGGAACAGTCCAGCCCGAACTGCCAAGCCATGTCTTCCCTGGACCGGAAACAAGCATCCTAGGACCGGTTTCTGGCATTCCAGCCGTCATCAGCCAGGCTTGCTTGAATCCAGTGGCAAAGTGAGCAAGGGACCCACGTCTGGGCATACCCCCGCCAACTTAGGGCGAACAAAGCGATACAAAGGGGATGATGGACGGAACGTTTGAGCCAATCAAACACTCACCCCCAGTCAACTGATCTGGGTTTAATCCATCATCATTCTTTAGCTCACTCCACCACCCCAGTTCAGACATGGCCATATGCAAATCAGTCTGACCCTGTGCCTCATGGGAACAGTCCAGCCCGAACTGCCAAGCCATGTCTTCCCTGGACCGGAAACAAGCATCCTGGGACCGGTTTGATTGGCTCAAACGTTCCGTCCATCATCCCCTTTTGTATCGCTTTGTTCGCCCTAAGTTGGCGGGGTATGCCCAGACGTGGGTCCCTTGCTCACTTTGCCACTGGATTCAAGCAAGCCTGGCTGATGACGGCTGGAATGCCAGAAACCGGTCCTAGGATGCTTGTTTCCGGTCCAGGGAAGACATGGCTTGGCAGTTCGGGCTGGACTGTTCCCATGAGGCACAGGGTCAGACTGATTTGCATATGGCCATGTCTGAACTGGGGTGGTGGAGTGAGCTAAAGAATGATGATGGATTAAACCCAGATCAGTTGACTGGGGGTGAGTGTTTGATTGGCTCAAACGTTCCGTCCATCATCCCCTTTGTATCGCTTAGCTAGCTGCAAACCAGTAGTCTACAGAGGCTGGGAGTATCAAATAGCACTACAAGGGAGAGGAATATGATGCTGATGTAGAAGGTGGGATGTAAGTTGCAAAGTAGCAGTCTAGGCCCTTGAGTTTCGACAGCTCTCAGATGGGAACTCAGTCCAAGGTAACGGTCCACCATTGCAACAGGTATCTCAGCCAAGGGGCAGGCCACAATGTGACTGTCGTTCCTAGGTGGTCAACGTAGCTGGAGCGTGAGCATAAGTAAAACGTTCAAGCTCAGTGGAGAGTTGCCTTTTCCATCAGGGATTCCGTGGTGGGCAAGATTTGCCTCTTAGCAGCACTGTCCCCAAAGATGTCTGTGGCTCTTTGCTTGCTGCTGATTTTTTGGGTGAACTTGTCCAATCTGTCCCACTCTGCTGCATCATCTGGCATGTGGCCGGTACTCAGCCAGTCTCCAGCCTGCAGCGGCTGTGGAGGGGGAGTGGCTGGGCCATAGGTGTCCATGTCTGAGGTGTCCAAGGCATCCAGGAATCGCTCCAGGTCATCTGGTTTGGTATACTCGCTCGTCCTGCCGTCAACTGTTATGAGCATTACAGTCGGTTCCAACAGACCGCAGTGAATGGCACGTTTCCAAAGATGGGGTTGAAGTGCTAGGAACTGTTTGTACTTGCAGCTAGTATCTTGGGAGAAGTCCGCTGATATTAAGATTTGGTGGTTCTCCCAATAATAAGGACCATGTTTCCGGGCTGCCATGATAATCTGGCACACGTGTTGAAGCCGCAAAAGGCATGCCAGAATAGGGCTAGGGGATTGAGAGGTAGAGGGAGTGTGAGACTGGACTCGGTAGGCTCTCTGTATTTCCAACTGCGGGGTAACTTGCTGTTCCAGCAGTCGGGACAGGAAAGTACAGAGAAGAACTATTAAGTTGGTCCCTTCTAGTTTCTACAGTACTCCTGTGATGTGCACATATTCTTGCCTACTCCTGTCTTCTAAGTCCATTACCTTGCATTTCAGGTGTCAAATCTCTGATGGCCAGCTTTGCAAGTCTTAAAGCTGTGTATCCATGTCTTGCAGCCTGTGTTCATTGTCCTCCATCCTACGGTGAAAGGAGGCGATGTCGGACCGTAGGTATTGTACCTCCAATGCTGTTTTCGACACTGCTTCATTGATGGTGCCCATGGAAGTTTTAATGTCGGACAGTTCTTGGAGTAACTTGGCGAATCAGCCTGAGGCATGTTCCCCATTGTCGACGCAGCCTGTGGCCTCCGAGAAGAGTAGTTCGTGTGTGGCCTTCTGTTTAGATATGTGTGAAGGGGGGCTCTGGCTGATCAAGGAAACTCAGGGCGGGCAGTTAGGGCCAGAACCAAAGGTTAACACAATGGCGAGGCAGGGAGGTGAGATGCACCATTGATTTGCAGTTGGCGTGGGTAGGAAAGTACCAGAGTACCTTGGGGGTTGATTGGTGTTGGCTTCTTATGTATAGGGAATGTCTCAGTAGCAGGCAGCTTCTAAAAACAAATATGCACTACACAAGACTGGGATAAGGCAGCGGTATGATGTGAGGCCCCAAAATCGTTAAGGCATTGTTATGGTGCATGGGCCCAAAGTCATTCTCCATATGTGAGCATGATCCCCAGGGTGCACTGGTCACACAACCCCGTACAACAGGAGTTTTCAGCCTGTAACAGGGTGCAGAGTGAGGGATGAGGCTTTCCGTGTAGTGGGTGCTAAGTAGGCCTATGCTGAATGTCCCCCTTCCTCCCTTTATTAAGAAGGGAAAGTGGAGTCCCCTCAGTAAAATTGGCCACCGTAGTAGTCCAAAGCAGTTCTATCTGCCCACCAGAGATAAGTGGAGAGAGCTCACCCACACTAAAGATGGCTGCCCAAGGCAGAGGAGGCAGTCCTCTTTCTCTGGTCATGAGTGTTACTGTGGCTGCCGGGCGACTCCAGTGGTGGGAAGCAGGCCAGGAGAAGAGAGTTGGAATGGGGCAGAGGAGGGCAGGCCGTGCTTCTGTTGCACAACTTACTTCCGGTCGCAATGGTCAGTGAGATGCAAGGTGGGCTGTTCATAGCTCTGGGCCCCTGCAGTGAAGAGCACAGTGAGATGTGCCCAGCAAGAGGGTGGCGAGCCCTCTCACTAATCTGCTGTTCAAGGGCCCCACACCGTTGGAGCCACAGGATTCCACAAGACCGCCAGGCTCGGCCCTCTGGTAGAACTCACTGCCAGCAGGGCCAGGTCCGGTCTGTCAGCGGTGGCGTTCGGGGTTGCATCAACTGGGCCACGGGAGATGCCTATGGACCCCCCAGTATCAGGGCAGTGTTCCTATCCAGTTATACGCAGTGATGGGGGCATTAATGAAGCAACCAGGGCTGAACACGCTGAGGACCTTCAACAAGATGCGGCCATGCTCCTCAGCATTCGGCTCTGCCCCCCCCCCACTAAGTCAACTCTTGCTTCATTTTACAACTCCATTTTATATACCTTTCCATTGTAGAGCATTTCCATTGCTATGTATTCTCTGTCTGTCACGCTGCCTTTGCATGTATCCCCTCAGCTAAAATATACTAGCTCTCACTCACAACCATAAAATGGCAATTAAAAAAGTCCCACAACTGACCTCTAGTATCTAGGTCATGATCAGTTACATCTGTTTCACTGTTTCAATATTTACCCACCCATGAATATGACTCATTACGACGCGTACTAATACCACGCGTGCCATTACAACGTGGGTATTACTACGCGTTGTCAATTACAACGACCTACCATTACATTGCATACTTTTACCACGAATATGCCTTTACCACGCATGTTATTACAACGCAAAGGCATGCTTGGTAAAGGTATACTCATGGTAAAAGTATGAAAGGTAAGTGACTACCCTGTCCTACCCTAAACCCTAATTTAGTACCCCTGCTCGACCATCCCCCGGCCCCCAGTCCTCTCCCTATATTAACACTACCATACACGACCCCCGACACTACCCTAAACCCTAAAACACTACCCTGCACTATACACACACCACAACACTACCCTAAACCCTAAAATGCTACCCCCAGGACGACCCCCCGACCTCCAGTCCGGTCCCTACACTCAAACACGACCCTGCATGACCTCCCGACACTACCCTAAACCCTAAAACACTACCCTGCACTACACACACACCACAACACTACCCTAAACCCTAAAACACTACCCCCAGCAGGACCCCCCCGACCCCAGTCCGGTCCCTACACTCAAACACTACCTTGCACGACCCCCCGACACTACCCTAAATCCTAAAAAAGTAACCTCCACCCTAGGCCCAATCCTCCTTACCTCTCTCTCCTCCTGGTTCCTCTCCTCCTGGTTCCTGCTTCATGTCGGCTGAGGGGCGGTGCACGGTGCACGTCGTTGTGAGGAAATGGAAGAGCCTCTATTTCCTCACAACGAGGTGGATCGCCATTACATTGCATGCGTTGTAACAACGCATGCGATGTAAAAAAATGCGTAGTAATGGCTACGCGTTGTTACATCGCATGCGTTGTAACGCTTGCGATGTAATGGCATGCAGGGAAACAGCTGTGTTGTAATGGCTGTTTCCCCCCACCCACATATGCATAGCTCTTCATTTCTGTCCTACTTAATGCAGAACTATTATTATCTTACCTCTTCATCCACCCAAACTACCCATAAGTCCAATTTTATATGATAGAAATGCAAGTCTGCTAAACACAAACATATTTGTAAATGGGTGTTTTGTAAATAACTACCATGAAAAGTGTCTAAATGTTTTTCTTCCTTTGCTGTCTATCCATTGTAAAGAGTTTATTGAGCAATGCCCCAATCAACCACTTTAGTATGTTATCCGCACTTTCTTTCTATCAATCTGTGCACTGCTAATGTCTTATGTATGCTGGAAAGGAGACAGTATAATGTATTTATTGTCTCATTCCCACGTTCCTTCTATTTTCATTAACTCAATCTCTGTGGTTGTGTTGCTTTTGGCAGACAGATGCGAAATGGCCCTTTGTTCCATTTTGTGTACATTAGTGTAGCTTTTCACAATGCACAGCCACAAATATTTAGCTAGTTTTTCAGCAATATATCTCAGCTTGTTTTCAGGGATACCTTTTGTGCTCAGATCCCTACGCAAGCCTATCCCAGTCTTGCTATTGTTAGTTTAATAAAAACCTGTGCACAGCAAGGCAAATAATTTCCTCTGCATGAACCATTATAGAAGGTTCTCAATGTGTGTTCTGGAACGCAGTACATCAAAGCACATCTTTACATTTTCATAAAACCTATTATACCTCCAATTTTGCTATCTCATTTCTACTTTAATTCTGAGAAGTGTGGGTCACTGAACGGTATCTAAAATGTAATAACTTGTTGCGAAAAAGGTAAAAGAATCACCTATTACAATATCTTATTATTTGCATTTCACTCCCTATCTGCAACATGCAAAGTCTGATTTTATAACTCCCACCTACTTGAAAAAATCCGAGACTGAGCTGTAGGGAGGCGCACAGTTTTAATTTCCTACCTTGTCAGGTTGTATTCATCACTTGCATCGCTTCAAGTAGTTTTAGCTTTTTAGTTAGTTTCTCTTAGTACCTGTCAATATCAACAGTGCCAAGAGGTTTTGCAATCATGTAAACAGCTAACAGTGGCCAGGGTCACATTTGAGTGGGAACCTGTTATGTTATGGTATGCAGATTTGAAGAGTGCACTATCACCTGTAAGGGTATCGTGGCTCTGAGCAGGTTTGAATCTAGACACAGATAGGGCATAGTGGGACTACTTGAAAATCCCAATCTTCAGCTCCTTCCGGAATTCAAGAAGTGAGGAGGAGGCTCCTATGTGTAGCGACAGGTCGTTCCATACTTTAGGAGCAATGTAGGAGAAGGCTTGAATGCTGGATCTGCTTTCCTTATGTGTGGGATCTGTGCAAATAGGAGTCCAGACGGTTGAAGGTTCCTGGAAGGTATCTGAAAGCAGATGCGATTTCTGAGGTATGCTGAGCCAGTGCTATGCAGTTCCTTAAAAGTATGTGTGAGGAGTTTAAATTGTGTTTGTTTGCGAATGTGTGGTGTGATGGGAGTGCGGCATGGGAGATGAGAGTGATTCTGGCCACCAAGTTCTGAATAGTCTGCAGCCCTCTGTTGAGTTTATTGTTGATCCCGGAATAGAGGGTGTTTCCATAGTCCAGCTTGCTGGTGCTCAAGGCATACGTGATAGTTTTACGGATGTTGATTGGGAGCCATTTCAAAATCTTCCACAGGATCTTCAGGGCATGGAAGCATGAGGCGGTGAAAGCATTGACTTTGGCAGTCATGTCAAGTTTGCTGCCGGAGATAATCTTGAGGATACTGGCATGGATGCTGGGGGTGGGTGTTGATCCTAGCTCTGTTGGCCACCACGTGGAGTCCCGCGATGATAGGCTCTTCCCGAAAATCACAATTTCAGGAGATCTGGTGTTCAGCTTTAGACAATTAGGGCTTGATTCGCAAAGGGCCTCCGTACTCATGGGAGTATTTGATCTCTCATTGAGGAGAGTCCACCCTGAGTGCGGAGACACCTCTTCTGCAGTGAGTTCCTGATCCCCAAGAGGTGTCTCCCCAGGTCCTGGACCCATGTCTGACATCAGTTGAGCTCCTCCTGTGAAATCCGGAGGTTTTGAATGCTTCACATCGGACTTTGAGAAGGTAACATTTTCAGCTGGACTAACCTGGACCCTGTATATTACCCCCACTCCATCGTGGTCGGCCTGAACTAGTGACTTCGTCTTGGATTAGCAAGACTAGATGACCATCAGTGGCGCTTTGTGCTTTTAGGCATATACTTACCTAAGCCTTTGAAATTGCATATCCCCGGCTCTACAGAGTGGATTTTTTTCAATCTGGTCTCATCTTATTTATTACATTTTACTCTATTTGTTCTAAATTGGGGTGGGATTTTTTTATTGTTG
Source organism: Calotriton arnoldi (assembly GCA_963921515.1). Lineage (NCBI taxonomy): Eukaryota > Metazoa > Chordata > Amphibia > Caudata > Salamandridae > Calotriton > Calotriton arnoldi. Next base: position 828,071 of record CAWUFW010007754.1, on the reverse strand, counting down.
TATTTCCACTTTACTGCTGTTTGCGTGCTGTATAAATACTTAACACAGTGCCTCTAAGCAAAACCTGACTGCTTTTGTGCCAAGCTACCACAGGGTTAAGCACAGGTTAATTTACTGACTTTTGTAGTACACCATGACAAGGATTGTGGTAGTTGCTTGAAAAGGATTTTCACCCCCTCAACCAAAAACTCACTTTCTAACAATGCATGATTCATGTCTGGTTTTTGTTTTTAAATGTTCACATAGTAGACAGCATGTGTTGTCTAAATAGAATATTATGGGGGTAGCACATTTTTACTCCTATTCAAATAGTTGATCTCTCAACATTCTGAGATCTGACAAACAAACCCTGAATTACTGATGATAGTCTCCTCTGAACAGAAAACAAGTTTAGGTATTACACTGGTTTGAATATATAATGAATGTTTGATTTTACTTTGCAAAACTAGCAATGGATTTTCATCCAGGGCCAACTATAAATTTGTATTAATTTGCTGCTGTAATGTTTCCTTGGTTGACTTCTTTATGTATTTATACTCCTCCCGTAATCAGCGGTGGCAACAGCTCTTTTCAGAGGTTGGAGTGGTAGCTGATATTACTCCATGTCATTCTCCTTTCCCTGCATCTGCTGAGTGGCCTGGCTTAAGCCTTAGACAAACAAAAGAAATCCGGAACATATACATATATGCATATGTTTGCCACTCACTATAATCACCATTTGAGACAGAGCCAACAATAACACAGCAAAGGGTCAAAACAGTAAACATCACAAAGAAATGCTGAAAGAGACACATGACATTCATTTCACATTATGGGTGTGACAGCCCCCTGCCCCAGTGCAATCTCAACATCAAGCTTATTATCAACCATGAATTCTAATAGGTTCTAATAGGGTTTTTTTTTCATTTTAGTGTGTTGACACACCATGCAAGATTATGTGACGTGAAAAATAAACAGAGGTCATCACATTCCAAACAAAGAACAAGAACGTCCAATATGAGACAATGATATTCCCGAGGCTTTACTATGCATGCAGAAAGTATTGTGCCAAAAAGCTGGGTAAACTAGAATTGCTTATCACTGCCGGGGATCCTTCTGACACCTACTCCAATGGTTGGATCCACTTGAATGTCCATTTGTCAAAGATGGTTTGTTGGCTCTGTAAATAGGAACTACTTAAAACTTACATAATTGTGAGATCTACAAATACAGAGTTGACTAATTCAGTATGGTCTGGAGCACCTTTAAGGTTGTAATCCATGGTTTAATATCTCAGGTGTTGTTTAGGAGAGTCGGACAAGCTAAAAACCACAAAAAATTGCAATAACAGATTGTACTAATCTGCAAATGAAGACATAATTAGATGAGCCCTGGCTCAGATATAAGTGGTCTTTGGCTGTATATTAATTGATTTCAAATTGAGAAAAACTACTTAGAATTTGCTAAAGCCAGTTTAAAGTCCTTAGTATTTTCTACAGTTTGCTCAAAGCCAGGTAGGCAAATTGCTATGAAACGTATAACTTCTTGCTATTTAGACTTTCCAAAATGTGGTGGTCAAATGTGGTCAAAAAGATCTGCACCCATAACACCATAGTCATAGTTCATAGGTATATCACTTAGCTTTTATTGAGTTTGATTCTGGTCTACATAAACCTGAGAGCTTTGTTCCAGCAAAGTGTGTTAGGTACATAACTGGAATCAATTGGGTTATGTGAGCTGGTCCAGCAAGAGCAGGAATCATTGTTAAGAAATCTGCTTTATTGGAACTATGGCAGGCAGCCCTTTAGAATGTAAAGGTAGCCATGGCAGAGTTTCTTCTTGTTTAATTTTGTAAGGGATTAGGCACAATCTTTACTCATCACTTTTAGATCTCTTGAATCATATTGTTGAGATTTGCATGGCCCTCCAATCATTGAATGTATTGGTTACCTGTCTACTTAAGAAAAGAAGCCAGGACTCAATTAACTATTCCTCATACTGACTGCCATCTGCTGAATTGTGACACCAAGACAGTTAACAAATAGTGGGTAAAATATTAACTATTAGTCTTGACCTGTTCCTGTACTGGACTATTCTCAATATTTATCTCAGGTAGGTAGATGGAAATAATTCTTCTGAGTTCCAGTCAATTATAGATATTGCATTTGCAAATCAGTCACCTCTATAGCAATCGTAAATGCAGAAACGGCCTCTCCTCAGGTATGTTGGGGTCTCATATGTCATCTTCAGCCACTGGTAAAAATACTAAGGCAATTAATTTTTTAGATGAGAACTTCTAGACATGTTTAAGTATTTGCTCTTCCGTGTCTCAGAAAATTGATCTTAGGCTATTAATGTGAGTAGATTTATAAGACTGATTGAAAATATATGTCCTCTGAAAAAGGCAACATTTGAGAAAGAATGTAGCCATCTTTATTTTGACATTAATGCAATTTGTTAGGAAATTGCAAAGACTCCAAATTCAGAAAATCATTTCCAAATAAGTTTTTGTTCTCTTGATCTCCCTGGGAATGTAAATGTATCTTCCTTAGAAAACAAGGATCTGCCTGTATTTCTGCCGAGCTCAAACGTGACGGATGGACAGACTGCTATGTGCTTGGAGTGTAGTGGCATACATGGTGTTGCTAGTGGCATTTCTCTGTATGGAGATGCAAAAAGATGGCATGTTTCAAAAACCCGGGCATTGCTACTTCTGTGACCTTCACCGCACAATATTCTCCCTAATTCATGTCTTTGGTTAGGGACTGTTAGACTTGGCATCCTTGGCGTGGTTTCCCTTGACTTTTTGTCTCTACCTCCTGTATTTTTGACAGTATGCTGGATTTCGTTTTTGCTGGCTTAGATGTTTTGGGCACTTTGCCACTGCTGATTAGTGTCAAAGTGCAAGTGCTCCCTTTGTAAATTGTTAATACGATTGGTTATCACTGGTTGGCATATTTGATTTCCTGGTAAGTACCTAGTAAGGAGCACTGAGTGTGCCAAGGCCTGTAATTCAATTGCTACTAGTAGGCTTGCAGCACTGATTGTGCCACCCACAGAAGTAGCCCAGTAAATATATCTCAGACCTGCCACTGAAGTGTCTGCGCGCGCAGTTTTTAAACTTCCATGTCGACCTGGCAAGTGCACCCACTAACCTTACCTTTTCTTACATGTAAGGCACCCCTCAGGTAGGCCCAAGGTGCCTCCATGGGCAGGGTGTAGTGTATGTGAAAGGTAGGACATGTACTAATGTGTTTTACAAGTCCTGATAGTGAAATACTTCCAATTTCGTTTTTCACTAGTGAAAGGCTATCTGCCCCATAGGCTAAAATGGGAGTTGCTTTGTAACTTCTTACAAGTAAACCTTCCATTGGGACAAGATAGAGAAATGAAGTTTGGGCTCTCTGAACTCAGAATTTAATAACACATCTTTTTAGGGAGATGGTTTTTAAATTGTATGTTTGAAAATGCCACTTTTAGAAGGTAGGCATTTTCTTATTTAACCATTCTGTGTGCCTCTGCTGTTTTGTGTATTGACTGTCTGATTTTGGAGTGACAGGAGCTGGGGATGTGCATTCACTGTAGACAGACACAAGGGGGGTTGAGGAGTTCCCTGCCTTTCCTGGGTGACTCATAGCTGGGCTGAATAGACCTTAGCTGCATTTAGAGTGGTGGGAGGAGTTTCACTTGCTTCTGAATAGGCAGTGTCGGCTCTGCTCAATGCTGTCTCCACTTCCTGTAGTGAAGCTAACTGGTTTGGACTGGGCTCAGAGACCCGTGACACAAAGAGAAAATGGGGTATAAGTATTGGACCCCAGAGAGTTAGATCACCTCTGGACTCAAGAAGAACCTCTGCCAAGAAGAAGAGCTGGAGAACTGTAAGGAGGAGTACTGCCCCTTTGCTGTGTTTACTTTGCTAAGATGAGAGTCAGGCAGCCAGGTACTACTTAGAGGAACACATGCTCTAATGAGCACATGCAACACAGCTTTGTCTTTTTTTCTTTTTTTAAAACAGCCCCTAAGCAGGCTAAGCGCTCACCCAGTGCCAGCCCTGGCCTGCAATTTACGTGGTGTGAAGAGACCTCCCATTCATGATGCATAGCAGCATCATATTTGCAAGCAATCCTTGGGATTTAGGGCATAAGCCCTGTATTCCTGGGTTTGCCTGTCAATCATTTCATAGGCTGCAAGCAACACCATTTGCTAGCTCATCACCCGTGATGCATTGGGAAAGGGTGTTGCTTGCAGTCTGTGAAGGATGGATGGCATGTGAATCGAGATTACAAAGTCATAAGACTGTGACCTTGAGTCACATGCATGCTGTAAACAGGTACACTGCACATGTTTTAACACTCACAGAGTGTCTGTTTGAAGAATGTGTTTGTGGTATTTAAAAGAGCTCCTGTTGTGTGTATTTATCATGCAGGATGTTTTATTTTAATACATCACTTATTTCACTATATTGAGAGGCATTTATTGAAACAGTAATAAATTCTTCTGAGTATAGTAATATGAATGGATATACTATAGTGCACTCACTCGTGCAATGGGGGTAGGGTCAACCACCCTTACAAACTGTGTGGTCCTCTTTTCCCCCCACAAAGGCAACAGACTCAATTTCTTGGGTTAGGAAGTAGCAAATTTGCTTCACTTGAAGCAAGGTGGTATAACAACCACTGCAATCAATAACATTGTGAAGCAAATATAGCAAAATACACAGCAAACCTGAACACGAAATTGCACATATCCTATTTACATGCCCATTTGGGGGCAGCATAGTACAAAAGGACCAGGTGAGATAAATTGACACATAAAACATTTCTGACAGCTCCAGAGACAGCATAGCGCGTTGGTCCCTGCCGGGGCATCTCCTGACTCTTGGTCATGCCCCCCATAATCTTTGTGGTACCCGAGGTAGGGCTAGAAGTGTAAGGCGACGTAGCACATCAGGGGACAAAGAACCAGCCACCCAGTGCCAGCCCAAATTTAAAGGGTCTTACTCTGCCCCCTCCCCTAGTCTCGTACTCAATGGCCCCTTTTGGTCATACCATACTTCCTCGGGCCCCCACCCCTCCACAGTGGAGTGACTAATAATACCCACCCACAAATGGCGGTGGGCTTTTAGCCAGAGTGAAACACTCCTGCATGTTAAAAGCATACAAGAAAGGCGCACCTCCATTTTCAAATCCCACTAGCCGCCACTGCGTTGTAATGCAGATTCCTCAGTCACATCACTTCAATTCAAATATGTCAGGGAAGATATTCCTTTTTAATGACATTATCACTGCTTTGGTGCTAGTTTAAGAAATTGTTCTACTGCTAATAGAATTACCAGTTGGCATTTTTACAATAATACCATAAACCAGAGGAATGTATAATTGCAACACTAAAGACTTTACCAGGCATCGGAATAGTTACATCTACGGAACAGTAATTTACCAATAGTGGAATGGTTTACAAAATGAGACCTGTAGACTTGAGATGTTAACATTGGAAATGCTTAATATCTGTCATATATTTTAGGTAATTTTTTTTTCTCCTCATGAAACAACTTTGGGCTTTTTTGTCTCTGATGAGATAATCAGCACGTCATTAGTTAATTTCAAACTGTGATGGCATTTTTAAGGCTCTGCACACTTGCCCATTGGGAACTGGACTAAGATTAACATTGTGTTTCCTATCGTTCCAAACAGCTGCTAATTCTTTTAACAATATCTTCTGGGCAGGATGTCAACTACTCCATGCCTAACTGTTGAGCTGATGCAACCAGTTGCTAAGAAACCTAGCTGTGATCCAACTCAATATGTTTGTGAGCACACCGCATTGTACTGGGTCACATCCATTTTTCATGAAAAGACTTACGTTTCTGTTTAGAATTCGAGCTAAAGTACATATCAACGTTTCATTGAAAATGCCCATTGACAGTTTTTTTAAATTCTGTCAGTAAGTATGAAGGATCTCTTTTGAAAGAACTTGTACAGCATCTTAACACAGAGCCGCTAGAGTATTGCTGCTAACCTCATATTCAGATTTCTTTTTTTTACATATTCTTGAAAAGAACACCTCCAACTCACTTTTTTCGGCTTTCTCTGCTCTGCTTTCTGAATATATTTAATAGAATACAACTACAGAAGAAATCAAATTCGACTTGTTACTCTTCAAAACATTCACTTTAACAGATGCTTGATGTTAGTGGTCAGAATCAAGATCCTACCGTGGCCACGTTTATATTCTTTAAAATGTTGTGGTGATGTTGATTTACCATAGGACATTTTTTCTCAAGTTTTCTTGTAATCTTGACAACAAATTTCAGTTTAGCAAAGGAATAAGAAACCAACTGTTCTCAAACTTTTTGTGGTGCAGAATGCTACTCTCCAGTTTACTGGGATGTACCACCAACATGCCAATGGAGCTGATGTAGGCGAGCCCTGTTTACCCCACCAGACTTCAACATTGCTTTCCTTAATTGTGTCTCCAGTTTGACTTCAGGTAAAGATTCTGTCCTCTGTGTGGCACGGATTCCTCGTGGTAGACACGGGCCCCTGCAGACCTCCCACTCTCACAGCACCCACAGAGATACACGCACACAGATACTCAGTGCGGCAGTGAAACCACATGAGGGCCACGCCTTTTTATTTTATCCCCTCTGACCACACCTGGCCAGAGGATGTGGTGTGTCATACTTCCATACAATTATGGGATAGCAGGACCACTAACCTGCTACATCCCTTCCCAACTCAGTCTGAAAAGTAAATGTTCATTTGAGGTGGCACACAAAGTCTCTGAGCCGCTGGCTTGGCTCAGGATTAGGTCACAGGTTGTACCGTTGGTGTTGAGTTCGGCCTGACAGATCTTCCATGATGGAGGTATCAATCAATCAATCACGGCATTTATAGAGCGCGCTACTCACCCGGGAGGGTCTCAAGGCGCTGGGGGAGGGGGTAAGTTACTGCTCGAACAGCCAGGTCTTGAGCTGCTTCCTGAAGGAGAGATGGTCCTGGGTTCGCCGAAGGTGAGTGGGGAGGGAGTTCCAGGTCTTGGCTGCCAGGTAGGAGAAGGATCTTCCTCCGGCGGTGGTTCTGCGGATGCGTGGTACGGTGGCGAGGGCGTGGCTGGTTGATCGTAGCTGGCGTGTGGGCGTGTAGAAGGTCATGCGGTCGTTGAGGTACTTTGGGCCCAGGTCGTGGAGGGCCTTGTGTGCGTGGGTGAGGAGTCTGAACGTTATTCTCTTGCTGACGGGGAGCCAGTGCAGGTCTTTCAGGTGTCCGGTGATGTGGCTGTGTCGGGGGATGTCCAGGATGAGTCGTGCGGAGGCGTTCTGAATGCGCTGGAGTCTTTTTTGAAGTTTGGCTGTGGTTCCGGCATAGAGGGTGTTCCCATAGTCCAGTCGGCTGGTGACGAGTGCCTGGGTGACGGTCTTCCTGGTTTCAGTGGGGATCCATCTGAAGATCTTGTGGAGCATGCGCAGGGTGTTGAAGCATGAAGATGAGACGGCGTTGACTTGTCTGGTCATCGACAGGGAGGAGTCCAGGATGAAGCCCAGGTTGCGTGCGTGGTCCGTTGGCTTGGGCGCGGTGCCCAGGGCCGGGGGCCACCAGGAGTCGTCCCAGGCGGAGGGTGATGAGCCCAGGATGAGGACTTCCGTCTTGTCTGAGTTCAGTTTAAGGCGGCTGTTCCTCATCCAGTCGGCGACGTCTCTCATCCCGTCGTGTAGGTTGGCTCTGGCGGTGGTGGGGTCGTTGGTGAGGGAGAGGATCAGCTGGGTGTCGTCGGCGTAGGAGATGATGTTGAGGTTGTGTCGGCGTGCGATGGCTGCGAGGGGGCTCATGTAGACGTTGAAGAGGGTTGGGCTGAGTGAGGATCCCTGTGGAACGCCGCAGATGACTTCGGTGGCTTCGGATCTGAACGGGGGGAGGCGGACTCTCTGGGTTCTTCCGGCGAGGAACGAGATGATCCATTCCAGTGCTTTCTCTCGGATTCCGATGTTGCTGAGGCGCTTCACTAGGGTGCGGTGGCAGACGGTGTCGAACGCCGCGGAGAGGTCCAAGAGGATGAGGGCAGCTGTTTCCCGTTGTCGGTTAGGGTTCTGATGTCGTCGGTGGCTGTGATAAGGGCGGTCTCGGTGCTGTGGTTGGCCCGAAACCCGGACTGCGAGGGGTCGAGGATCCATTCGTCTCGAGGAAGGCGGCAAGCTGTCTGTTGACGGTCTTCTCGATGACTTTGGCCGGAAACGGAAGGAGCGAGATGGGACGGTAGTTCTTAAGGTCGGTGGGGTCCGCCGTTGGTTTCTTCAGGAGGGCGGTAAGCTCGGCGTGCTTCCAGCTCTCCGGGAAGGTGGCGGTGTGGAAGGAGGAGTTGATGATGTCCCGGAGATGGGGTGCGATGGTGGCGTCGGCTTTGTTGAAGACGTGGTGTGGGCAGGGGTCGGTTGGTGATCCGGAGTGGATGGAGTTCATCGTGCGGGTGGTGTCTTCGGTGCTGATCGGGGTCCAGTTGCAGAGGGTGGTGGTGGCAGGCGTTGGTTCGGCGGTAGGGTGCGTTGTTTGTGCGTCGAAGCTGTTATGTATGTCGGTGATCTTGCGGTGGAAGAACGCGGAGAGTGAGTTGCAGAGGTCTTGCGAGGGGGTGATGTCGTTGTTTCCGGCGCTGGGGTTGGAGAACTCTTTGACGATGCTGAAAAGTTCCTTGCTGTCATGGGCGTTGTTGTCCAGTCGTTCTTTGAGTGCCGACTTCTTGGTGGCACGGATCAGCTGGTGGTGTTTGCGGGTGGCGTGCTTGAGGGCGGTCCTGTTGTCTGTGGTCTGGTCGAGTCGCCAGGTTTTCTCGAGAGTGCGGCAGTTCTTCTTGGATTCCTTGAGTTCGTTGGTGAACCAAGGGGTTTTCTTGCTTCCGGGTCTGCTGGGAGGGTTTTTAGTGGTGCGAGGTCGTCGGCGCAGGCGGTCAGCCACTTGGCGAGGTTGCTGGCTGCTTCGTTTGGGTCCGTTGTGTTGGTGGGTGTGTTCTGGCTGAGGGAGGCGGTGAGCTGCTCGGCGGTGATCTTGCTCCAGCTCCGGCGGGGAGCCTGTTGCGGGTGGTGGTGGGTCGTAGTCTTTCTGAAGCTGAAGTGGACGCAGCTGTGGTCGGTCCAGTGGAGTCCGGTGGCGTGGCTGAAGGAGATGTGCTTGCTGGACGAGAAGACGGGGTCAAGCGTGTGGCCGGCGTAGTGGGTGGGCGTGTTCACCAGTTGCTTGAGTCCGAGGTTGGCGAGGTTGTCCAGCAGGGCGGTGGTGTTTCTGTCGTTGTTGTTCTCCAGGTGGAAGTTGAGGTCCCCTAGGAGGATGTAGTCGGCGGAGGGCATGGCGTGCGGGCTGATGAAGTCTGCGATGTCTTCGCTGAATAGTGTGCGTGGTCCCGGGGGTCTGTAGATGAGGGTGCCTCGGAGGGTGGTCTTGGGGTCAGTGTGTATCTGGAAGTGTAGGTGTTCGGCGGCGGTGAAGGTCTCGTCGGAGTTAGTCGAGATGCGGATGGTGTTCTTGTGTACGATGGCGATGCCTCCTCCCGTCTGGTTGACGCGGTCCCTCCGGGTGATCTTGTATCCGTCCGGGATGGCTATGGCGATGTCGGGCGCTGAGGAGGCGTTCATCCAGGTTTCGGTGAGGAAGGCGATGTCCGGTGCTGTTGCGTCGAGCAGGTCCCAGAGTTCCACGGCGTGCCTGTGGACGGAGCGGGTGTTCAGCAGGATGCATTTCAGGTGGTTGCTGCTGGTGCTCGACTTGGCGGAGGTGGTGCACGTCCGGGGGCAGGTGAATCGGCAGGTTTGGCAGGTGAAGGGTCCGTGGGTGCGTCTCGGTGAGGCTCGGTAGCAGGCAGGGTTCCGGCCGGCATTGAGTGCGGTGAGTGTGGCGGCGTCGTAGGTCCGTCGGGTGGTGATGCATCGGTGGGATCCAGGGGTTCTGGCGCTGGGCGCGGTCCAGTCGCGGACAGGCGCAGACGGGCTTGCCTTAGGCGCGCCTTCGGCGCGCCAGCGGCGCGCACGCTGCGCACGTCCGCTGCGCGGCCGTGCAGCGGCCGCCATTTATGGGGAGGTGGGAGGGAGGAGCAGCTGGGAGGCGGGAGGCAGGGGCAGCGAATGGGCGGTCAGGGGGGCGGGGCCGCAGGGGACGCAGCGGCGGGAATGGCGAGAGGCAGCGGGGGCACAGAAAGGAAAACAGGGAGAAAGCAGACAAAATCACGGGCACAGCGACAATGGGGCAGCGAGGGGCACAAAAAGGAAAACAGGGGAGAAAGCAGACAAAATCACGGGCACAGCGACAATGGGGCAGCGAGGGGCACAAAAAGGAAAACAGGGGAGAAAGCAGACAAAATCACGGGCACAGCGACAATGGGGCAGCGAGGGGCACAAAAAGGAAAACAGGGGAGAGAGCAGACAAAATCACGGGCACAGCGACAATGGGGCAGCGAGGGCACAAAAAGGAAAACAGGGGAGAGAGCAGACAAAATCACGGGCACAGCGACAATGGGGCAGCGAGGGGCACAAAAAGGAAAACAGGGGAGAGAGCAGACAAAATCACGGGCACAGCGACAATGGGGCAGCGAGGGGCACAAAAAGGAAAACAGGGAGAGAGCAGACAAAATCACGGGCACAGCGACAATGGGGCAGCGAGGGGCACAAAAAGGAAAACAGGGGAGAAAGCAGACAGAATCACGGGCACAACGACAATGGGGCAGCGAGGGGCACAGAAAGGAAAAGGGGAGAGAGCAGACAAAATCACGGGCACAGCGACAATGGGGCAGCGAGGGGCACAAAAAGGAAAACAGGGGAGAAAGCAGACAAAATCACGGGCACAGCGACAATGGGGCAGCGAGGGGCACAAAAAGGAAAACAGGGGAGAGAGCAGACAAAATCACGGGCACAGCGACAATGGGGCAGCGAGGGGCACAAAAAGGAAAACAGGGGAGAGAGCAGACAAAATCACGGGCACAGCGACAATGGGGCAGCGAGGGGTACAAAAAGGAAAACAGGGGAGAGAGCAGACAAAATCACGGGCACAGCGACAATGGGGCAGCGAGGGGCACAAAAAGGAAAACAGGGGAGAGAGCAGACAAAATCACGGGCACAGCGACAATGGGGCAGCGAGGGGCACAAAAAGGAAAACAGGGGAGAAAGCAGACAAAATCACGGGCACAACGACAATGGGGCAGCGAGGGGCACAGAAAGGAAAAGGGAAGAGAGCAGACAAAATCACGGGCACAGCGACAATGGGGCAGCGAGGGGCACAAAAAGGAAAACAGGGGAGAGAGCAGACAAAATCACGGGCACAGCGACAATGGGGCAGCGAGGGGCACAAAAAGGAAAACAGGGGAGAAAGCAGACAGAATCACGGGCACAACGACAATGGGGCAGCGAGGGGCACAGAAAGGAAAAGGGGAGAGAGCAGACAAAATCACGGGCACAGCGACAATGGGGCAGCGAGGGGCACAAAAAGGAAAACAGGGGAGAGAGCAGACAAAATCACGGGCACAGCGACAATGGGGCAGCGAGGGGCACAAAAAGGAAAACAGGGGAGAAAGCAGACAGAATCACGGGCACAACGACAATGGGGCAGCGAGGGGCACAGAAAGGAAAAGGGGAGAGAGCAGACAAAATCACGGGCACAGCGACAATGGGGCAGCGAGGGGCACAAAAAGGAAAACAGGGGAGAAAGCAGACAAAATCACGGGCACAGCGACAATGGGGCAGCGAGGGGCACAAAAAGGAAAACAGGGGAGAGAGCAGACAAAATCACGGGCACAGCGACAATGGGGCAGCGAGGGGCACAAAAAGGAAAACAGGGGAGAGAGCAGACAAAATCACGGGCACAGCGACAATGGGGCAGCGAGGGGCACAAAAAGGAAAACAGGGGAGAGAGCAGACAAAATCACGGGCACAGCGACAATGGGGCAGCGAGGGGCACAAAAAGGAAAACAGGGGAGAGAGCAGACAAAATCACGGGCACAGCGACAATGGGGCAGCGAGGGGCACAAAAAGGAAAACAGGGGAGAAAGCAGACAGAATCACGGGCACAACGACAATGGGGCAGCGAGGGCACAGAAAGGAAAAGGGGAGAGAGCAGACAAAATCACGGGCACAGCGACAATGGGGCAGCGAGGGGCACAAAAAGGAAAACAGGGGAGAAAGCAGACAAAATCACGGGCACAGCGACAATGGGGCAGCGAGGGGCACAAAAAGGAAAACAGGGAGAGAGCAGACAAAATCACGGGCACAGCGACAATGGGGCAGCGAGGGGCACAAAAAGGAAAACAGGGGAGAAAGCAGACAGAATCACGGGCACAACGACAATGGGGCAGCGAGGGGCACAAAAAGGAAAACAGGGGAGAAAGCAGACAGAATTACGGGCACAACGACAATGGGGCAGCGAGGGGCACAAAAAGGAAAACAGGGGAGAAAGCAGACAAAATCACGGGCACAGCGACAATGGGGCAGCGAGGGGCACAAAAAGGAAAACAGGGGAGAAAGCAGACAGAATCACGGGCACAACGACAATGGGGCAGCGAGGGGCACAGAAAGGAAAAGGGGAGAGAGCAGACAAAATCACGGGCACAGCGATAATGGGGCAGCGAGGGGCACAAAAAGGAAAACAGGGGAGAAAGCAGACAGAATCACGGGCACAACGACAATGGGGCAGCGAGGGGCACAGAAAGGAAAAGGGGAGACAAGCAGAAAAAGTATCACTTGTGTCACCTGTCGATGCCTGGCCGGCGGCCACTTGAGTCTAGTCCTTGGCACAGATGGAGGCCCCTTCAAATTCTTGGACCCCCGGCCTCTCTATCACTCTCATCATGATCCACCTGTAGGCGGGTGGTGTCGATTCTTTTAAACCACTAGATGTTTCGGGCTACTGTTTCTCGGCCGTTCTTGGCTGTCACCATAGTCCCATTGACTTTTGCAACAGTCCAGACCCCTGGTTCATACAGCGTTCTAAACTTCCACCCTGGCTTGTGATTTCTGGTGACCACTTTGTCTCCTGGTGAAAGTGACCGTGTCTGCACCCTTCTTCTTTGGCTCATGTGGGTGTTTTGCTATGTGAGCACCGAGCTTGTGTTCCTTTGATATCATGACAATGTGGCGTCCACCTTGGATACGTTGGAATGGTATCCCTGCGGGTCCGTTGAACATTAAAGTTCATGGGGCTTGTTGGGTGGTGCAGTGGGGAGTCCCTCGGTATTCATGGAGGAACAGCTGGAGGTGAGACTCAGGATTGACTGGGTCGACCACTGCAATTCGGATGTTCTTGTTCAATGTGCGCATTAACCTTTTGGCCTTGCCATTGGCCTGAGCGACTGAGGGGTGATGCACCGATGGTGTATCCTCAGTTGTTTGAGGAACTCCTTGAATTCCGCACCCTGGATTATCAGTCTTGATTTCGGTTGGTAAGCCAAAGGTAACATACGTTTTATTAAGGACAGGGGCTGCACGTAAAAATGCTGTCGACTAAATCACTTCAACAATGGGGTATGGAATAGCTGTCTATTAGGACCGTCGTAGTCCTTTCATCTGGGAAGCTCCCGAAATCAAGGCTTAGCTTAGACCGAGCATGGTGCACGGTCTCTGGAGGGCTTGTCAGTTGGCATGCCGGGCATTGTCGGAACTTCTACCATGTATTCGAGACCTGGGAACCATACCTTCTCTCTTATGCAGGCTTTAATTTTCATGGTGCCCTAGTGTCCCCCATGCGCTAGCGGTGTTACGTGACATTGTAGGACAGCGGGGATCACGATGCAGGTTCCTCGTAGAAGGAGTCCGTCTTGTGGGGTGCTGAATTCATCTCGGATCCTCCACATTTTTGTTAGTCAATCTCTGTCTTCACTGGGCCAATCGTTGGCATCCCTTAGGAAGTTCTACCACATCCGAGTTTTGGACTGCGGTCTTCACACGTGCTAGTATCGGGTCTGACTGCTGTCTTCATCAATGTTACTTAGACTTAGAGCTTTGGGACAGGCGGCTTGTGAGACCATGTTGAGGTATTCTTCCACTGCATCAATGTTGTCGGCGGTTTGGCTTTCTGATGGTACTGGGTGGCGGAGAGGAAATCGGCTGGATCTTTGGCTCCAGGGTGATAAACCACTTCCTTTTGATATTGCTGCAACTGGATTGCCCACTTCTCAATTCTTGGCAGTGGATGAGGGACTGATCCCCAGAAAAGTGGGACAAGGGGTTGGTGGTCCGTGATGACCTTGAATGATTGTCCACTCACATACAAGTGGAAATGTCCCCATGCCCACTTGATCGCTAGGGCCTCTCTCTCGATCTGGGCGTAGCATGCTTCAGTCTTCGTCAACGCTTTGCTGGCGAACACCAGCATTGCCCATCGGCCTGGTTCATGTTCTTGAGTTAGTAGAGCTTCAAGTCCTATGGACTGGCGTCTATCAATATTAGCTCCGTGGGCTTGGGCAGATCGAAGTGCGCCATGGTTGTGTTGTTGAGAAGTGCGTCCTTGATTTTCTGGAATGCGTCATCTTCTTTGTGACCCCACACCCATGGGCATCTGTTTTCATCAGTGCTCTTAAGGGTTCCGCTAGGGTGGCAAGGTCCGGAATGAATCTGCCACAATACATGGCCATGCCGAAGAAGATTGGTACTTCTGGAACAGAGGTCGACGCATGAGCCTGTTTGATGGTTTGTAACATTCGGGGGTCGACTTGCACCCCATCTTGACTGAACACGTAGCCAAAGAACTTAATAGACAGCTGGAAAAATGAGCATTTGTCTTGGTGTAGTGTGACTCCATGCTCCCAAAGTCACTTCAAGGTGGCCCTGAGGTGTCGGTGGTGCTCTGCTGCTGTCGCTGAGCGGATGAGAATGTCATCACTGACATTCATGATGCCATGTAGTCTGGATAGTGTCTCCCGTATGGTGTTCTGAAAGACTTTGGCGGCTGATGATATGCCGAAGTTCAGCCGCTTACATCGGCGCAGCCCTAAGTGAGTGCTGAAGGTGGTAATATACATGCTCTCTTTGGCTTGGAGTAGCTGGTGGTATCCAGTGTTTAAGCCAAGTCTGGAGAACCACCGTGAACCATTCACATCCGCTATCATGTCATCCATCATTGGTATTATGTGGCGCTCCCGCTTGATGGCCCGATTTGGGAGTCACATATCGATGCACAAGCGTATCTTCCCTGGTTGCTCCAGCTTCTCCACTATAACCATTGGGGAGACCCACGGGGTAGGTCCTGATACCTTCTCCATTACACCTTGCTTTTCTAGTTACTAGAATTCTTGTTCTGCGAGAGGCCGTAGTGCAACAGGACACGGCGGCGACATAGTGCTACTGGTGCGATGTTGGGGTCAATGTGTATCTTTACAGGTGGGAACTTGAGGCCCCCCAGTCCGCTGAATAGCCGAGGACATTGATACAGCAGGCCATCGATCTGATGTGACTTTACACTCCTGGCGAATGATACCAGACCCAGATCCTCTGTGCTGTGACTCCCCACAAGAGTGTTGCCTTACTTGTTGATGATGTGGAACGTGGCGATGACCTCTTGGTCGTTGGACTGTACAGACATGGTCATGCGTCCTTGGAGAGGTAGGGGCGACTGGCTCCCATTCGCAGAGATTTTGGTATGTGATGGGATCAACAGTGGTTTTGGCTGAAGGCAGTTATATTGCTGAACTCCCTTTACATAGACTGAGGCTCCTGTGTTTGATGATAGCTTTGATCGTGGATCCAGCAACTTGGACGACGCAAGTAGGTTGCGGCCTTCAATGCTATTTTAGTTCTCTCATGAAAGAAATGAGGAACGTTTCCTCTTCGTCCTCATTGGGGGAGGAGTCTTCTACCCAGGGGTTGTGTTGCGTTGATGGTGTAATTGTCTCTGGTGATGCTAGGCTTTTCACAGATAGTTGGTGTATTGCCCTCGTTGGCAATATCCCTGCCCGTGCACTTCTGTTCCTGGCCTTTTTTTGACAGACTGACGCAAAGTGGTTGCTGCTGCCACAGTTGGAGCACGTGTGGCCTTGGAATGGGCATTCACTCACTGGGTGTTCTTCATGGCTGCAATACCCGCATCGAGGACTCGTGGGTGGAGAGCTTCGCATTTTGGCTCTATCTGTCTTGCCCTTCATGCAGATGGTATCAGCCTGCTCTGTCTTGATGGCCATGGTCTTCTCTGGAGCTTGGGTGATGAGCAGATCCATCTCCTGGGCTCTGGCTGCGGACAGGTCATGAGATCCGGTGAGAATCAAGATCTTGTTCAGTCTAATATTTGGCTGTCTTAAAATGAGCCTGCGAAGGGTCTTGTTGCGGCACCCCTGGATGATTTGGGCTTGGATTTCTTTGAGCTGGTCGTCCCCTGTGCAGGTGCTTCCTAGTTCACGCAGCCTCGTGTAGAATGCATCAATCGATTCTCCTTCTCGCTGGCAGAATTGCGGGTCGAAATGGGCATTGAGTGCTCTCACCGCTGCCTCATACAGGGTAGGTGTTCAAGTAGTTTATTTCTTTCTTCCCCTGCATAGTGGAGTAATAGGGATCTCTTGACAAATAAGAGTTCAGACAAATTTGTTGGTATTCCAAGTAGGAAGCAGCGTGATTTTACTTTAAGAATCAGAAAAGGCATTGTTAAACTTGCTCCTTTACGCAGCATGAGATTAAAACATAGCATAGTATTGCATTGAGAACTCACAAATGTTCGTGTACCAATCACCACTCTCGGGTAGGCACAGAATGCCAATAAATATATGAATAGCAAAGGATTATAAAATCTGCATACGGCCTCCTGATATAGATAAATCACATATTTAGAAAACCCAGGAACCAGGTAACTGTTGAAGCACCATCCCTGTTTGAGGCACCAGTGACCCAAACTGATCACACTCTACGAAAACATAAAACCATGGGCAACCCAGTAGTAGGGCTAAAAGGACTGGGCCACCAGCAGGTCAGCCCTCCTACTAACCAGCCCCATACCCACCTGAAATATAAAACCATGGGAAATCTCGAGGTAGGGCTAGAAGGCCAGGACCACCAGCAAGTCAGCTCTCCATCTAAGCAGCCCTGTACCTATCTGAAACTCTCATGAGGAAATTTGGGATACTTGGCTGTAGGTTATAAAGTTGGATTTTTTTTGCCATTCTTTCAGCTTACAACCAATTGAATCTATAACATTTAGTGGGTCATGGTGGGTGGGCTTTCAGTGGCTTTGGTGGTGATGTCCCTGGGGATCGTCAGACAACGAGGAAGTACTCAAGCAAGGAGACCCAGGTTTGTATATCCCATTGCAGGTCCCCTGCTGATGACCACATCCAGGGCAAAGACAATAGAATACTAACTTGTGGTGAGGGGGCAGTGCGGTTGTACAGGAAGCAGCCAAGACATGAAGATGGGCAACTTCCTTCACGCTGAGTGACTACGTGCACACCTCCACTATTTGTGAGTTGCTTTTATCATAATTGAGTCTGAGGCAACCATCTGAAGGACTGGTGCCAACAAATAGGTCATCTTAATTCAGCCAGATCACTCCGATGTCAAATTATTATTAACCTTTATACAAAAAACATGGCTGTGAGAATAATTTCTGCAAAAATCCACCCTCTGCATGTTTAACAGTCCCAGAAATTCAGATAGAGGGATAACCTTATTTAATGCAAAGCCATATACCACATCACTCCAGAGATCACATCTAGTGCGCTCCCAGATGTTTCCCGCATTATTCAATAGTACCTGAATGTTTATTTTGAATGATAATGATGCCTTAATTTGAGTCTTTGGACTTCACAATGTTAAAGATACTTTTCAATGTTTAGGTTTCAACTCAATATTTTTTATGCGCTTAGTTATCAGTATTGAAGGTTGGACCCAATGACCTACAACTGTGTGGTTCATTGCAAATACAAGAGTTCAAATGCCCTTGTTATTCCATTTTATTTTTGCTGTAGGTATCAATGCAATCATAATGGTTTTTCATACACAAGCTAAGGGGGAAACTGTGATCTGCATTTGCATGCAAATGTAACTGTCAGGCACTTTAACTCCCTCTACTATAATGGGTGCAATCAAGGGCACTGAAGCAACACCAATGAAAGTGCCCACATTCCTGTCTCATGAGCTAGCATGCAAAGCCTGCTGAGGCTTGCCTATGTGCTTTGTGCAGGGCCTGTGCATCCCCTTTAAACACTATCTGGTACCCACGTTGCTGACAAAAGGCTGGTGGATGATCAGACATTGGACCAGAGAACTGCACACTGCCACAATCACTCCAGTGAACACCAATGATCAAGCATGGCAAACACATCATGCCCAGTTGCAGTTCTTGCTGAAGGCCACCCCATATATACCTTAATGCGTCAAAGGAGCTGTGCAGCTGCTGAGAGTTGCTCATGGGACTCAGGGATGAAGGTACAAGCAAGTAAGTGATACAGGAGCTCCGTGACAGTAGTCTAAATTCCTCTTGGGCTGAAAGAAGCCTAGCAGCTCAGAGAGGGCAGAGGCACCACCTTGGGCACTACATTTAGGGAAGAGATGTGCTGATGAGGCAGAGCTTGTAGGAAAGTGCCCCTTTTTGCATGGTTGCCCCCCACGTTTTGTCTGATGTTGATGCTCCTTGACCTAGTGTGCCCTGGGTTCCTGCCAATTAGGTACCCAGGGCCTATGTTCTTTCCCTAAAAGTGTACTGTTGCGAACCCAATTGGCAACTGTCTGGCCACATGTAAGTCCCTTGTAAAAGGTACCATAGGTACCAAGGGCACTGTGACCAGGGAAGGCCTCTAAGGATTGCAGCACATATTGTGCCACCCTTAGAGGCCCTGTACCTTACCACACACACACTGCCCTTGAAGGCTGCGTGTTTTGGTGCAAAGAAAAGTGAAGAGTCAACATGGCACACATCCCTGTGTCCCATGCCTACAACCCACTGCCTATGGTATAGGTAAGCCACCCCTCTAGCAGGGTGCACTATACCACTGGTGAGGGTACAGGTGCATGAGACCTGTAGCCCTACAGTGTCTAAGTCCATTCTTAGACATTGTAAGTGCAGTAAAGCCATAAAGAGTATATGGGCTGGGAGTTTGTCATTACGAACTCCACAGCACCATAATGGCTTTACTGAATCCTGGGAAGTCTGGTATCAAACTTCTCAGCACATTAAACCCACACTGATGCCAGAGCGGGATTCAATGCCAAATGCACTCAGAGGGCATCTTAGAGATGCCTCCTGTGAAAAACTACCTAACTCTAGTGTCCTGGCTGAGTGGCTGCTCACCAGCTGCCACCACCAGACATGTTTCAACCCGAACTTTGCCTCCTTAGACAAGCAAGAAGAAGAAGGACCAAAGAGCCGTGCTGAAGGAAGAAGAGGAGGAAACCAACGGACTTGGCCCCAGCCCTAACTCCTGTCCTGACCTTGACCTGCTCCAGCAGAATCCCGGCGTGTCCTGCAGCCAGCAGCCCCCCAGATCCTGGAGGACCTGCCCTGCCTTCCCTACAAAGACTCTGTCTTCCGTGAGCACCGGACTTGCTCAAGAACCAGACTCCGGCTCCAGCCGAATCCGCAAGTCTGCACCACTCTGCACCCGACGCCCCCGGGCCAAGTGGCCCAACACCGCGAGAAGGTCTCCCCAGCGATCCTGATCTGGGGTCTGGCGATCCCTGACCTGCCTCAAGTCTCCCGACGACGCCTGCAGCCTCTATCTGGAGGATCCCACCAACCGCGACCAAAGCTGGTAAGGAAAACCCGACGCCTTAAGACACCCCTGCACCCGATGCCCCATGGCCTTGGGTGGCCCAACCGACGGTGTCCAGGCAACCCCCAGCATGCAAACTTACCTCTCCAACCGGTGGTCGCCTCCAGAAAGTCTTCGTGCCCGAGCCTGCAGTGTTTGTTCTGACCGGAGCTTTCCCATTGAAACCAACAGGACACCCAACATGGATCCCGCACCCTGCACCCGGCCTCCCCTGTGCTGCTGTGGGTGCACCTTGTGTGCTAAGTTGGATCCCCTTTGCCCTGAGCTTAACCCTAGGGGCTTTGCTCCCTCAACCTCGTGGCCTGCCCGAGAGCAGCCACCAACCGACGGCCACCCAGCCCCATAGGCTAACATTGGGCCTCAGCACTCTGTAGCCGGCCGCCCTACTGCCGCTGAGGATTCTTTTTGAGTGCATCCTTGACCCTGGGGAAACCCTTGTTCTAGCCCCAGAAACCCAACCCTACAGACTGTTTACTTACCTGCAAACCAGTAACCTCCTTTTTTCAATAGGATTGCATTGACTGTTTTCCTCTGAAAAACATGTGTTTTGAGTGTATTTGTATGGAAACATAAGAAACTGTAGTTTTATGAAAACTGTATTACTTACCTTTTATCTAGAAAAGGCCCCAGTGTGATATCCAAGCAAACACAAGGAGATGATGGACGGAGCGCTAAAACTTTTCAGACACTCACCCCCAGTCACAGATCTGGGTTGAATCCATCATCGTTCTTTAGCTCACTCTGCCACCCCAGTTCAGACACAGCTATATGCAAATCAGTCTTGACCCTGTGCCTCATGGGAACAGTCCAGCCCGAACTGCCAAGCCATGTCTTCCCTGGACCAGAAACAAGCATCCTGGGACCGGTTTCGGGCTAACAGCCCTCATCAGCCAGGCTAGCTTGAATCCAGTGGCAAAGTCGGCAAGGGACCCACGTCTGGGCATACCCTGCCAACTTAGGGTGAACAAAGCAAACACAAGGAGATGATGGACGGAGCGCTGAAACTTTTCAGACACTCACACCCAGTCACAGATCTGGGTTGAATCCATCATCGGTCTTTAGCTCACTCTGCCACCCCAGTTCAGACACAGCTATATGCAAATCAGTCTTGACCCTGTGCCTCATGGGAACAGTCCAGCCCGAACTGCCAAGCCATGTCTTCCCTGGACCGGAAACAAGCATCCTGGGACCGGTTTCGGGCTAACAGCCCTCATCAGCCAGGCTAGCTTGAATCCAGTGGCAAAGTGAGCAAGGGACCCACGTCTGGGCATACCCTGTCAACTTAGGGCGAACAAAGCAAACACAAGGAGATGATGGACGGAGCGCTTAAACTTTTCAGACACTCACCCCCAGTCACAGATCTGGGTTGAATCCATCATCGTTCTTTAGCTCACTCTGCCACCCCAGTTCAGACACAGCTATATGCAAATCAGTCTCGACCCTGTGCCTCATGGGAACAGTCCAGCCCGAACTGCCAAGCCATGTCTTCCCTGGACCGGAAACAAGCATCCTGGGACCGGTTTCGGGCTAACAGCCCTCATCAGCCAGGCTAGCTTGAATCCAGTGGCAAAGTGAGCAAGGGACCCACGTCTGGGCATACCCTGCCAACTTAGGGCGAACAAAGCAAACACAAGGAGATGACACTGAGTAGAAAAAGTAATCGAAAAAGTACTGTAAATACTAATCAAAAGTAATCCAAAAGTAATCTCAACTGTATTTGAATATTTTACAAATCTGTAACAAAAGTCATTATTCATCCAGCTTGCTTGTTGAACAATCTGTCTTGAAAAGTACAATCCACTTACATGTACCAAGTCTTGCTTTGTTCTAAAAATAAAATACAACAAAGAAATATTTGTTATACAAACAATTGGTCTGAGTTCAGTGCGACATCATTTCTTCCCTGAGTGTGTACAACAAATGCTTAACACTTCCCTCTGATAAAGCCTTACTGCTCATCCACACTACCACAAATAGAGAGTAAGGTATTATCTACTTTTACCTCTGTAAGCCTTTGGGGATCCACTGGACTCTGTGCGCACTATACTTTACTTTGGTATAGTATATACAGAGCCAGCTTCCTACAGAGCTCAGCTGTGGTACAGTAACCAAGAGACCAGGAGTATATGTGCTACAGTGCCCCACTAGATTTCCTGTCTGATCTTCCTAGGCAATTTCGCTGGGCAATATGCCTGCATATCCTCCATATCAGCCCACTTAAACCTGCTCATTAGGCCAAATGCTCTTCAAAACTACAGCTTTATATGCCTTCCAAATGTGTCTGAAAATGTTACTGGTGAGAGAAGCTGACTTTGAATTAGAAAAAGGAGCTTTGGTGCTCAGTGGATTTTTAGGTGCTAGAAAGATTATGATTTTATTCATTTGTCTTAGGTTTTAAGTCGCCCTATAAAGGAAACACTCTGGGGCAGGCTGCTTACATGCACATATATTGTAGAATTATGCACTTGTCTGTTTCCAGCCATTCTTTGCCCTTTGTGCTTTTCAATTTGCCTCATCCACTAGTGCCCACAGTGAGCAAATGTATTCTAAAGTTAGAGATTTTAGCACTCTGACACATCTAGCTAAGGACCTAAAAGTCTCCATGCTAACTCTCCTAGGATGGAATCTATACCACTACCATGGTCCCTCCCAGAGTTATTTGTGGTATAATGGCTAATAACAAATCAGAGAGGAATGTCGTGGGAAACTTATTTTGCCTTTCATCTGACAAGTCAGCTGTTAACTGTTGTTGCTTGCGTGAAGTGAGTTACCAATCTTAAGCCGAATGCCTTTGGGCAAGTGCCAATTTGACAAATTAAATCGAATGCAAATGACTGCAATAGTTATTAAAGTATGCCGGTCGGCTCACAAGATGTGGGACACGTGGTTACTAAGGTTTCTTTTCTGGATTAAGACTTGTTGGCGCTCTGTAGAGGGACCATATAAAGATATCATAGATCAAGGGTACAGTGGCGGCTTCCTCTGAACAGGGGTGCTGGATGGAAAAAAAACGTACCTTCTCCGCCACCGCATCCGCTGCCACACGCCTCTCCCGCTGCCACACGCCTCTCCTCCGTCTGCTGGCAGGACCGGAAGCACCCAGGCTTCCAGGCTCTCCCAGAAAATCACGACGCTGCCTGAGCAGCCTTGTGATTGGTCTGAGCGGCCTGTTTGGCTGCTCAGGCAGTGCCTTGGGAGGCTGGGCATGTTCTCCACGGGGCAGTGCAACACAGCCCAATGGAGAACATGCCAAGTCGCTTGACGGTTTGGTCGGCCCTAGAGGCGCGGTCAAGCCGTCATGCGTATGTAGGGAGGGAGTGCAAACCACTCCTGCTCCCTCTGCGGGGAGCCAGTCTCACCCCGCCCGACCTGGCTGAGCAAAGAAAAATAAAATGATAATAACTTCTTGTTATTATTATTTTCTTTTTCTTTTGCACTGCTCAGGGAGCCTCAGGGAGGAGCTGCCACTGCAAGGGTATCCAGCATAGGTTGAGAATGCCTGATCCATGCCACATTTTAAATACATCATCATGCAATAAAGGTACATTCAATTATCTGATTCAAACACATTTACCCAATCGCGGTTGTCCTCAAATTCTGACATAGATCTGCACTTCCTGTAACTACGCTGGACAAAGCAGGTGCACTATCTCTTGCAGAGCAAGTTTCCTTTAATGTATTTCTTGATATTTCTATTCTTTATAACTCCTTGTTTGTTAAGGTGAGAATATTTTTTTTGTTCAAAATGGAATTTGTTCAGTGTTCAGACAGATTGATGCTCAGGTTGTGTCTGGAGATTTTGTTTGAAAATCTGCATGTACGGTTATTTTCGCTAATGGGAAACTCAGATAGCAGAAAACAGCTAGTGCTCTACCCTGAGGGTAGTAATAATCCTAACATGAATAGAATATCTGTTTAATTCGGTTAAATTGCTGTGTTTATGTGTCAGATCTCTCCTTTCCCAGCCGAAGGTTTGATTTGCATCTTGAGCGTCAAAAGTACATAAATTGGAAATGAAACCTACATATTACAATTTACTGAAATAAAATTGCCTCCAGTCCTAATACTCTATCTCTGCTTGATATGGTATTTCAAGTGACTCAGTGTGCTTCGAAGTGGAAAATGTACTGTGCAACCAGTATAGATGTGCAGAAATTGTGGAATGGGTGGATTTTAGGGGTAGAAAGGGTTTTTAAGGTCAGGGATGGATGGAGTTTATTCGTGGTGAGGAATTTTTAGGGGGTGGAGATGGATGATGTTTAGATGTTGTGAGGTGATTAGGGATGGGGAGCGGTCAGTGAATAAGAGCATCAGAAGTCGTTTTTTTTTTTACAATATACAAAATATGAATCCAAATTAATGTACCTTGAAGTAACAGACTGAAATAAACACAAATGTTTATGAAAGCAATAACTGCAGCCACTGCATTTACACTTTAAAGAATAAACATGCAAAAGTCAATTTTGAAAAAAAGACATTTTTTCAATTGGTTTCTATGAAATCATAAGTGCTATACATCCTGCAAATATCCATGAAACAGTTTTGGTGAAATGGTTACTCAGTAATGGTATACCTTGAAATAGTTTTCCTATAAAATCCCATACAACCATCCCAACTCCTGCCTTGAAGCCAGGGCAGTAACTCTACCAGCATTCTCAAACTCCACCCTGCCCATGAGTGAAGATCAATATTGGAATATACCTAGGCTTTCAGTGTGGGAGAGTGAGAGACATTGAAATCAAGGGGTTGGTTATAAAAGCAAATGTTTAGCAAAGAAATAATTGTAAAGAGGAGAACAGGATTAATTTTTGCTTTGATGAAAGTGGAATGCAATATGAAATGTGGGAAAGTAAAGGATGGCATGTAATACATGGAATGGAAGATCACCAAGTGTACATAACCAGAGTATTAAAAGTCCCCCATGCTCTCTGGCTCTATATGACACCCACCTCCCCTGTACCTTGCAGAATCCTGATAATGCACTATTGGGGGTACTTTTTCTGGTATACAGTAACATCTAGTCACAGCACATACTTTGTCTGAAAATATTTCCTAGCCCAAAAGAAGTAATTACAAATTTATTTTAATATTGCACTGTTTTACTGTTGATTTAACTGACAATAGAACAAACATTGCCTGCAGTAAACTAAAATACATGCAGTCTCCTATACCTTCCAAAAGACTTACATAGCCTGTCTTTAGAAGTTCAAAACTGCCCAGTTTGCAAATATATCCACTTTTTTTAGCTTTCGAATTCACTAATGGGGCCATTTGTAGTTAGGTGCCCAGGCCTATTTTCTGTGCCAGTCTCACCCTGTTGGCCATAAAAGACACAGGCCCCAGTCTGCTACTTTGTTCAGATTTGTATAAGGCAGACCTGTTTATGAGATAAGTGGAAGATCAAATCATGGTGTCTGCAGCGCTTGCACATTACTAAGTTGGGACTTAGCGCTGGTGCGCATCACAGAAACATAGAGATAGTCTGAAATTTGCTCAATTTGCTTATGCATAATCACTCAAAATTTCACGAAAATTACACGAAATTACTTGTAATTACATGAAATGCAAAACCAGATTTTGATGCTATATTTTAACATGAAGTGCTTCCTTGTGTCCTTTTTTGTCTCTAGGGCGCATTTTCACTAAAATAAACAGCGCACAAAAACACAGCACCGCAAACAGCAGCCACTTGCATTCTGGCCATTCGTATTGTTTCCGTGCGCTCGCACTAATGTGTTGCCACGTACGGCTCATTAACTGCATGATGTGGTGTAATAGTGTAGTTTTGGGAATGGTGCATAACAAGCATAACGCGAAACCAATTAAATTCTGCAAGATTACGCCAGTGTAACGGAAATTTCACCCAGGCCTAGTAAGCACATGATGTGCCATTTGTTATTGATGCACAACATTTAAATGTGATGTTAAAAATCATGCTTATTGACTTATTATGCATTATCTTAATATTTGCACGTGCTGAGATCTCATAATATACATTAACATAAAACAGAAACCCTGCCTCACATTTTACTCTCTGCATTGTGGAATGGTGTTTTCTTTTTACCATGAAAACTCGGAACTTCGCAATTAGAACACAGATCTTTGTGCATATAATAATGATACACCATATTGTCAACCGTGCTACGTAGTGAGGGCCACTGGTGGGGCTCGCGGAGCTCAGCTGCACATTTGAAGGACCCTTTATTGCAGTGCACATGCCTGCTGCAGTTTTAAGTTGTCAGCCGCAGATGCAGGCTGGCAATAATGAAGGCTTCAGCCCAGTAGTTGAGGAAATCATATATAATTAAGTAGCTGTGAATATCAATCAGTAAGTTACTCTCACGATTCTAAAAGCACATTTTTAGAAAAAGGCAGGCAAGTGGAAGGGACATCGGCACAAGATGTGAGGCTTAACGAAAGGGAAATTATTTAATGATGTAAAAGCTTTACTTAAAAGGCTAGCGATTTGTAGTGGGGTGTGAAAGCGCTGATCCTCACTGTTAAGATTATGTTCTTTCAACACCCATTTTAAGTCACCTGGCCAATCTATTCACATTTATAATGTACTCGGAATTCGGACCTGTGTGCTATCCAGATAGAAGCCAACTCCTGTTATTTACAGAGCTAAGAAAGAGCAAACCGTAGCTAGGGTTGCATAAAAATTCATCATGACCGAGCTTGTTATTACGATTATTAATATTACTGGAATACAGCTCTCCGAGGTAGCTGGATGGTGATATGTAAGTTCTTTACTAAACCACCAAATGAAACAAGCATTGGCATAGCCAATAGGTCTCGCCTTTGGGACCTTATAAGTGATTAGTTATCCAGCACAGTATCCTTGGTGCAACAACATCAAGTGTTGCATGGCTAAACACTTATAAGGTCCCAAAGGCGAGACCTATTGGCTATGCCAATGCTTGTTTTAGGGGTGGGCGGCAAACTCCCTTCCGCCAGCGGAGTTTTGCCAACTCCACGCTCTGCTGGGAGCACGGAGTTCAGCAAAAAACTCAGATTCCACCACGTGGCAGAGTTTGCCCCCCTGCTGCCCACCCCTACGTTCTAAATTCTGAAGTTTGCAGCACCCCAGCCCTCCTCCCCTTGACCGCGGGCCCGCTGGAATCTGAGAACCTGCCCCAGAAGGTGCCTGGCTGTGGCCGTGTGAGTAGGTGCTCGTCCTGCTGCTGCCTCTGATCTCCGCCGGCTAAAAAAACAGAACTTGGGCCACACGCTGCCCTCCACTCTCTTGTTAGGCGTGGGCCAGTTCAGCTCGTCATCATCATCTGACCACGTGTGGAGCCTGCTGATTGGCCAGGTCTACTATGACCCTGCTGAGCAAAGATTAACCGTTGTGGCCGGTGTCGGTTGAAGCGAAATGGCTGGGAATTCCGGAGCCGAGGCTGAGACGACGTCTGAGCAGATGGATGAAGGTGATGCCAGGCTGCCAAGTGCTAATGGTCCAGCAGCCTGAGGACGGTATGCAGCCCTCAGCGGTGTGCTTGGTTCTGGTGTCGCCGCAGCCCCTGAAGGGTCGGCAACACGTGGTGCTGAAGTCTGTAGATGGCTGCTGCCTCCTCAGCTGGACAACCGAGAGGAGGCGAGTGCCGCCGAGCCTGCCCCATGGACACGCTGCTGCTGCCCCCAATCTACGTGTCCGACATTCAACTGTCCCAGATCTATCAAAACTGCAAGGTAGGTGGTACACAGTGAGGAGTAGTGCGCGTGGAGAATGCATGCACGTTTGTGGTGTGCAGACCAAGCCAGACTTTCCCTTTGTGATAATGCCTTTACAGAGAAGCCAGGAATTAGTTTGAATGGGAGAGCAGAGTATCCTGACTGAGGTCATATTTAATGTGTCATTTGTTTTTTCATTTAATGGTTATGTGCTTGTATAGGAACTGTTTGAACGCCAGGGGAACTGAAGGCGGCTTGCGAGCCGTCGCACGCCAGCACTGTAGGGCGGAGCGGGACTCCGCGGAATTTCACTGAGTTTTAATGCAACGCCATGGGATTCCGCATAGTGCAACTCTGCGAACCCCCCGGTTTTTTCATACGCATAAAGAGGCAAGGTTTATACTCGTATGTATTTTTTGGAGAGGCTGACGGAATAGAGGTGCACAGAAAACTGAAATGCTGAGCCAACTAGTACTAAATTACACCCTCCTGGAGGACATGCATATAATGCTGAAATGCTGAGCTAACCATCTCCAACTAAAACATACTTCGCTTTCCTGGAAGATGTAGATATAGGAATGGAATGCTGACTGCACAATCCACAACTAAAAAAAAGCCCATCCTTCCTGCAAGACGAGCATAAGAAGCTGAAATGCTGAGTCCATTTTCACCATTTAAACACCAACCAATATTGAACATCACTGTCGACATGATTGCAGTTGAGCTCAGTCGACACTTGATGCAAAATGTGGTTTAACATACGGCGTCAATATTTTACTTTTTCATGGGTTACCATTTACATACTAATCGATTTATGTGCACATGTGGTACCATACTTTCAAATGAAAGCTGTGCATTCTCTATTTAAATGTATAAAACTCAAAACACGTCTTCAAAATGAGAAATCCATCAAAATAGTTGTTTAAGAGCCATGCCACCTGTACTGTGATTTAAACCAGAATAGACAACACAGCGAAATCAAATTTGGACAACAAGACCATTGCATCTGCAAGTTTCATATAAATATTTGTGTACTTTCCCCATGGTAAACTTCTATGACAACCCTGATGTTACAAATTAATTGGGGAGTGCGGGGGGGCCAAGCTTGTGAAAAATACAAATACCCCCTATGCTGAACTTCCAATGGATCACGTTATTTGGCTACTGAACTGCACCATCGTATT
The DNA here is from genome assembly GCA_963921515.1 of Calotriton arnoldi. Classification (NCBI taxonomy): domain Eukaryota; kingdom Metazoa; phylum Chordata; class Amphibia; order Caudata; family Salamandridae; genus Calotriton; species Calotriton arnoldi. The sequence goes on along the minus strand of CAWUFW010007754.1, from coordinate 799,515 downwards.
TCAGTCAGTCCAAAAGGTATGAAAACATGGACTGTCTGGATTTTTAAGTCGAATGTTTGACACTTAACCTTTTGAGCAGCGAACCAAACAAAAGCCACTCACTGAATGTTAGATCAAAGGCCAACATAATTCTGTTTTATTCTATTCTACTGTGGTGACAGATAACTCAGAATCGTCTGTTACCAACACCTTTGTATGTGCAAGCGGGTGGAGTTGGGATATGTTATTAACCTCCACCTGTGTTTCCATAGGTGCAGTCTATCTACATGGGTGGAATGTACGACTACGGCTGCCAAATAGAGTAAAATCAATCAAGTTACATCTTCCACCAAAAAAATAAGAATACCAAGCCCAATTCAAGAAAGCTACACTGTTCTGGTGGACAATCACTTCTGTCAGCAGGTTACATACATGTGCTAACATTGACTGGTTGATGCCCGATAATTAATCGTAGTCCATGGTTAGAAGTAAGAAAGATGTGGTAAAACACCACAAAGTTGACATAAAAGTACCTTCTTTGTATTCACTCAAAATTGTCATCCTATGATTTAAAGCTCCTTAGGTTTGTCGTCTTGAACCAAAACAATATTATTCATTTTGAATAGACAATACACAGGAACACAACCACACATCCACCCACTGCAAAGAGACTGCATAATACACAAACATGCTGGGAAGGGCTAAAACCAACACAATCAGGCTTGGCAACTCGTAAATGTCTACTTTAGATTGACAGAAGTTTGACAGAGATTTCCAAACATAAATACGTAGGAATTGTTACAATAGACGGTATTGGAGACTGTATGGGCTAGACAACATAAAGGATACCCAAGCGCGATCCAGAACAATTAACAATACATGGGACGTAAAAGAAGGTTAAAAATTACAAAAGGTCATTAAAAACTGCAGTAATAAATATTGAAGTAACAATAATGTTATTTACATAATGGGTATACTTAACACCAAAATCATAACAAAAGCACGTGCATCAAAGTTTTTGACAAATGGAAGCAGGGGCTCATACCAATTTAGAGTCAATTTAGGTTATTAATATAATTTCACAAGCGCACTCACCAACGCCCCATACATCAGAATCATACAAATGCATGCATTTTACACGCAAAGGCATTCTTACCCAATTCAGATTGTCACTCCAAGGAATATACATGCCATCGTCACTAAAAAGATCAGTTTTCCCAAAAATATATTAAAAATGTCGTGCAAAACTTTTCCATGTGCACTACCTTTCTTGAGCAAAGTGAAGTTACAAATAATGTCTTAGCTTAGTTTCATTTTTTTGGAGGGGGTGCTTGTGGGAGGAGTAAAAGTGTGACGCACGCAGTTGTATGCAATTTTACTAAAATGGTGACACTTGCACGACCATCTTCCGACTCTCCACCTTTAAACAGTCTAAAACTGCGACCGCCCAGCAGCTTTTCAAGTAAACAGAAATACTAATTTCATTTTCCGAATGAAAGAATTTTAAGACGGCTCTATGATAAAGACGCGACATAAACCAGATTCCTGACATTCCGAAAATGTGAACCGGTCGATGAATTGTTTGATAAATTTAAGAGAACAAAAACCAGGCACACGCGTTCTCACAGGAACAAAAGATATGGCATGATTTCGGGGCTGGAAAAAAAGCCTTCAAGTACGATCGCTTTTTGTTTTATATATAACTTTAGATATGTCCCCTTGTGAATGCGTTCTTAGAGGTAATGCTGAATTCGAGAAGGTATGGTCTAACCAATATTATCGACAAGTTAATGCATTAAATGGCCAATGAGTTGACGGCAGTTTGCACCGCTCGAGAATTGAAATTTACAACAACAACAAAAACAAGTGTGCGCGCCTCGGAACTGCCGAGGGTTTAAAAGTAGGAGGCACACAAAGCGTTTCCCTTGCGGGAGCGAGCAAGCATATGTTGCCAAAGCTCGCTCCCGCAAGGGAATCGCCAGACGTGCACGCGTTGCCATTGAAGGCAATGCAACGCGTGCACGTTTTTGGCCGCAAAGCTGTGTTGATGGCCAAAGGTCTTTTTCCTATGCAGCGCATGCGCGCTGCGTAGGCGAGACCTAAAAAGGACATAAATAATGAATTGCATTTCATCAAGGATAGAATTTTCTATGATATTTTATCGATGAGCCCGTCATTTCATTAATTTGTTGTCTTAAGTTCCAGCTTTTATAGTACAGGACAGTAGAGATCCTGAAGCAGGAAATTCATTCACCCCTTGTATGGAATTTCGTTAAACTTAGAACGACAATGCTTCTCTCCACTTAGGACTTTCCACAGAGTCAAAGCTCAAGGTATCAGTGGGCCGCCATATTGGGCGTCATCATTCACGATGGGAACTAATTTAACAATGTAGGCGAGTTTAGAGGAGAAAATGTTAAATCTCTCATAACTCAATAAAACAAATAAGGCCTCTTACTACATTCTCCGATCTTAATTCGGATTATCAAAATCAATCAATCAATCAATCAATCAGGGAATTGTAAGCGCGCTACTCACCCGTGAGGGTCTCAAGGCGCTGAGGGGGGTCCGCAGATCTGTTTAGCCGAAGAGCCAGGTCTTGAGGGTCTTCCTGAAGGTGTTCAGGGAGGGGGCACATCTAATGTCTGCCGGTAGCTCGTTCCAGGTCTTGGCTGCAATGTGAGAGAAGGATCTTCTGCCTGCTCTGCCTCTGTAGATGCGTGGGGTTTCGGCCAGTGCGAGGTTGGAAGATCGGAGGTTTCTTTTGGGTACGTGGAAGTTGATTCTGTCGTTGAGGTATTTGGGTCCGTTGTTGTGTAGGCATTTGTAGGCGTGAGTGAGGATTTTGAAAGTGACTCTTTTCTCCACGGGGAGCCAGTGGAGACTTCGTAGGTGTTGGCTGATGTGTTTGTGTCGGGGGATGCCGAGGACGAGTCTGGCGGTGGTGTTCTGTATTGTTTGGAGTTTGCGGAGTAGGGACATGTTGATGCCGGCGTAGAGTGCGTTTCCTTAGTCCAGTCTGCTGGTGATGAGTGCATGGGTGACTGTCTTCCTTGACTCAGTGGGGATCCACTTGAAGGTCTTGCGGAGGATGCGGAGGGTGTTGAAGCAGCTGGAGGTGACGGCGTTGACCTGTCGGTTCATGGTGAGTGATGAGTCGAGTACGATGCCGAGGTTCTTGGCGTGGTCTGAGGGGGTAGGTGGGCTTCCAAGGGCGGTCAGCCACCAGGTGCTGTCCCATGCAGAAGGGGTGGTACCGAGGACGAGGACTTCTGTCTTCTCAACATTGAGCTTCAGGCAGCTGTTGGTCATCTGGACTGCGACGTCTTGCATTCCTTTCTGGAAGTTGAGTTTGGCAGTGGTGGGGTCCTTGGTGAGGGAGAGGATGAGCTGGGTGTCGTCGGCGTAGGATACGATGTTGAGGCCGTGTTGTCGGAGGATGGCTGCGAGGGGGGCCATGTAGATGTTGAAGAGGGTGGGGCTCAGTGATGAACCCTGTGGGACTCCGCAGGTGATTTTCGTGGGGTCGGAGAGGAAGGGTGGGAGTCTGATCCTTTGGCTTCTTCCGGTGTGGAATGATCGGATCCAGTCCAGGGCTGTTCCTTGTATGCCTGCGTCGTGTATTAAGGTGACTAGTGTGCGGTGGGAGACGGTGTCGAAGGCCGCTGATAGGTCGAGTAGGATGAGGGCCGCGGAGTGGCCTTGGTCCAGGAGGGTGCGGATGTCGTCTGTGGCGGCGAGTAGGGCGGTCTCTGTGCTGTGGTTGCTTCGGAATCCGGATTGGGACGGGTCGAGGACGGCGTTCTCTTCAATGAATCGTGTCAGTTTCCTGTTGACTGTTTTCTCTGCAACTCTGGTGCTTTAGTTTGAGACCATCACTGACGATAATACATAAATATATGTAACTGTGGCCAACTTCTAGGCAGCTACCATTTAATTAGAGGTACTTAAACATAACAGGTTCAGTGAACGTCAAACATTTAGTTTTGGTTGTATTTATAATGATGCTATTAGTCATTGGATAGGCTAATAACCCGTACTGGCTCATCTGTAATCCACTATCCTTATTATTAACACATTATTTGCGTAATAAGGAACCAGTGTGGAAAAACTCCAAGTCTGGGTGAATGAGCATTAATACTACATAGCTGGGCATCCAAAGCTAACAAAGGCAGTGGAGGGGCAAAATACATCCTCGTTTGACTCCTCCATTGGTTGTAAATTTTGGTAACAATGTGCTACTATTGGTTAATTACATAGTAATTTAGCTCTCCCTGTGAAGTGCCTGAATGGGCTTCAACAAGGAATGCTCAATTCCCATACGCATTAGCTTTTTCCACAATCAGGGGAAGATTTATAAATATTTCACGCAGTGCAGCGCAGAAAGGCACCTTGCTGCGTGAAAGGGCAGGAATGTGTCATATTTAACATCTTACGGCGCATTCCTGTCCTTTCTTTGCCCTGGCACACAATGTGCTGCCTAGTGCTAATGCAGGCACCCTTGGGCCCTGGTGCAAGTGTGCCTGCGTTGCAGACAGGATTGTTTTTCTGCACAAAAACAATCCTCAGAGGCATTTTCCTCTTTCTATGTGTGCTGCAGAATGCAGCACACATAGAAAGAGAAACAAACTAGGAGAAGTAAAGATATTTCTCCTCATTACGCCTCAACTGGGGAGGTGTAGCATTTTGACGCAGTCCCAGGTCTACAGTAATGGTAAATCTGGGAATGCGCCAAAATCCATGGGTGGATGCATTGAAAGACCCATGCGCCACCCATGGAATGCCTCCCTGGGGCAGAGTAACGCAACGCATCAATTTGCGCTGCATTGCGTTGCTCTAGATTTATCAAGCCACACAAGGCCACTCAAGGTGGCCTTGCATGGCTTGATAAATCTGACTTAGTAGTTGATTTGCCCTTGTGCCTCCTTTTGTGGCACAAGGGTGACACAACTCATTAATAAAATTCCATTTAAGTGTCTAACTAATAAAACAAACAGATTACAAATTCATGAAACTGCAACACATTGAGACCATTTCTTTTACTCAATGCATTGCAGTAAAAAAACAGATGCTCTGCATTTAGGGTATCTAAAAATAAAAAAAAAACGTGCTCAACCTTTAGGTCCTAATATCCTAGATATTTTCAGAGATGTAATACCTCCAACAAGATCCCTTAAAAATGAAAATAAGAATTCTCAGAGATATTTAGATTACCAAAGTCAAGAGTAGACCCTGGGCAATACATTTGATACGCCATTCTCTAGTAGTTCAAATGAAGAAACGAGGATTGCAAATCACAAAGACAGAAAGTTACCACCCAGGGAAAACTGAGTAGGAAAAACCTCTTTATATTTTTGTCACCAAATGTTGCAGTAACTACTGACCTCACAGGGATATTGGAAGGCCTCTAATGATGTCACTGAGCTTTGATTGGACCACAGGTCAGCCCCTCAAAAAGCCATGAATAAGGCATCCAAAGTTAGAAGCAATTTAAATTATAGGAGGTCCTCACACTAGCTCCCCCTGCTGCATATGAACAGCCATTAATTTCTTTGCCCCGTCTTTTGCTTACTTGAATTTGCCTGTATTGTATTGCCTCATCACAAACTGTCTGTGTCATTTCTTCCTGTGTTCTTGTATTTGACTGTCGCTTTCTTCCTCATTGTACTGAGCCATTCGCAGCTCTCCTGCCATTTTCCTTCCCGCCCACCATCTCAGCACCCACCCCCCTCCCAGGACCTACTTAATGAAGGCCACAGTGTAGCCGCATAGTGGGCGTGTGTAGTGGGCTCACCGCTGGCGCACCAAGGGCAAGCCCGTCTGCACCCATCCACGCCTGAACCACACCCAGCAGCATGAATCCTGGCTCTCCCGTCACTCAAAGATACACAGCCACTGAGTCATGGATACCAGGCTCCACAAAAACTGCTGCTTCTGCACCTTGACTGGATCTACAGTAGGACCTTTTACCTACCGGCATTGTCTTTTCACCTGTGTTGGAAAATGGCCCTCTCTGAAGGGTCACCAAAAACGTTTTGCCTTTCTCCTCTTCTTCTGACCTTCATTTTGTTGGGTTTAGGACTCTGGGCACTTTACCACTGTTGACCAGTGCTAACGTGTGTGTGCTCTCTCCTCCAAACATGGAATAATTGGTTTATGTAGGAAAGTGCCCCTTTTTGACATGGTCACCCCTACTTTTTGCCTGGTCATTGATGTGATTTCGATTGGAAGTGCACTGGGTTCCTGCTAACCAGGTTCCCAGCTTCAGATCTCTTTCTCAAAAACTGTACAATTGTTTCCCCAATTGGCAATACATTTAGCACTCTCTATAAGCCCCTAGTAAATGGTACCCCTGGCACCTATTGCCTGAGGTACTAAAGAGGGTCCACAAGGGATGCAGCACGAATTGTACCACCCTAAGGGTCCCCTCACCAAACTCATGCAGGGCTGCCATTGCAAGCTGCATGTTTTGGTGCAGACAAAAGTGAAAACGCGACATGACACACATCCCTGTGTGCAATGTCCCCTAACACTGCATGTAATATTTATAAGTTACCCCTACAGCAGGCCTTACATCTCTAAGGCAGGGTACCTTATAAAACATGTGAGGACATATCTGCATGAGCAGCTATACCCCTGTGCTGTTCCTTTCCATTGCTGCCAGTACAAGTGATTAGGGAAGCCATTTTAACACGTGCTGGACACTGGTGAAAACGAGTGTTAGAAATAGAGTTTCTGGTTGGCTAGGATACACACCTAAGCCAGGCAGAACCCACCATTCCTAGTCAGGGTAAGGGAGTTACACACCCAAGATACCCCTGCTCACCCCCTTGGTAGCTTGGCAGAGCAGTCAGGCTTATCCCAGAGGCAATGTGTAAAACGTTTGCGCAACACACACATACACACTAGGCACACCACAAAAAGAGACTCCACACAAAGTTATATTAAAATATCCTTTGTATTGTACAAAAAACACATTAGACCATAAATCACGGCGTAGCATGTAAACCACATTTAGAGCACAATCACATAAATTACTGTGCCACTAGGCACTTGTCATAAGGTCACAGTTGCATGAACCACAAACCACCTTGCCAACTAGGCAATAGTCATACACATGATAGGTAGTAAGTCAGGTAACCACTTATAAGTTTGGACATGTCATAAACATAATAGTTAGACCATAAACACATAAATCACTGCACCACTAGGTGCTTGTCAGGACCACTTTGCCATAGGGCCATTTGTCATAACACGTAGTGCACTGGAACAGTGCTCCTAGGATGTGCACGTTACCCGAACAGCATAGAAACAGTATGCATGAACTCCATCACGGGACACGTAGGTGCCCCTTCTTAACAATGGCAAGGTATGAGCACAAACACCACGTCAGGCAGGAAACCAGGCGGTTAGCATGAAGCCTAATGCACAGTCCCCAGATAGGGCGCCTGGGGGTGGGAAGTCATACACCGCCGCCTCATGCGGGGATACCTCCTTGGCCCCCCCGCGTGTCATACAATAGGGTGCAGCAGCCTGTGAACACGCAGAGCTGCTGTGGTTAATTGCAGCTCCTCCTCAATAGTTGCTAAAGAAAAACCATGTCCAAGGTGCGGGTTGGTATGAGCAGCTGCTGCCATCCGTGCAGCATTTCCGAGATCGGGGCATCTGTGGGGGTTTCTCTCCACAACACAAACTGCACCATGCCCCCAACAGTGAGGAAAGGTGCTGCGGCCCACCCTTACCTCCAACGCTGAAAATATTCCATTTGAGTTCTTTCTACAAGCATGCAAAGCATAATGACAGTTCGGTTCACACGTACATAATTACACTGACAAAATGTTTTTTTCTTATTTCTTTATTTGATATTTTCTCCCACTATCACATGTTGCTCTAAGAGCTTTGCTCCACCCATCTTGTCCCCTCTGCTAGCCTACCCTAGAAGGTCCTGCTTCTCCCTCACTTTCTGCCCAGTACATGGGGCAGGACGTTGTATCCAGTTTTCAGGGTATGGACCTGGGAACGCTCCACACTGAATGGTCCTAGTGTCCTCACGACATGACAGGTGCCCTACATTTTGAGCCAACCAATCATGATGGCACAAAGTATTTAGAATGTTCAGAAGTTCATAAAGAATGAAATCATTATGTATGGTTCTGACTGGGAGCTAGTAGCAGAAATACTACATTCTAAATCCAGTTATTCCTTGCTATTCCGACACAGAAGTGTACAACAAAAGATACTATGCTGGTGAACTTTTTCAACCTGAGCAAACACTTCTCTTTAAGAAGTCTCGCGAGATACTAGCAGAAGACTGGTTCACACCAAAAAGTTCCACCAAGAAACATTTTCTGCTTGATCAAAGTCTCCTGCTGGTATGTACCTAGATTTGGTTTATGCAAAGTGTGAGCTTAGAGAAAAACAGTGACGCGATTTTGGTATATTATATTTTGCTATAAAAGAGCAGTTTTGTGGACTTTTCATGGCATTTTGCTAAATTTTGAAAAAAAATATATACAATTTTCCACAACTCGTGCAATAATGTTGTTGAGTTCTAAGCCACATATACAGCAATACCCAATCTTTTGAGCTCACGGTTTTTCTCGGTGCTCCAATTTCAAGCTAGAAAACATTAAGGCGCTTATTTTCAAGCCCATTGTGCTGCTGGTGCATCACTTTTTTGACGCACCGGCGGCGCAATGGGCTTGCCCATATTTACAAGGTCACGTAAAATCACCCTGCGTGACTTTTCATGCCCTTGTAAATATGGTCCCCTTTCACGCATACTCTGCGTCAAAGGGGCGTTCCCTGGGTGTTGCTGTGGGTGTTCCCACGCAGCATTCATGGAACTTGATGCATTTCCAGATTTACAACATTTTGTAAAACTGGGAATGTGTCAGAATCCTATGCCTCCCCAGGGGAGGTGTAGGAATGGCGCAACGAGGAGAAATACTTTTATTACTTCTCGTTTTTTTCCTCTTTCTATGCGTGCTGCATTCTGCAGCACACATAGAAAGACAAAAATGACATTAATGATTGTTTTTGTGCAGGAAGGTCTCCCTCCCTGGACAAAAACAATCATCCTCGCAGCGCAAGCACCCTTGCAAAATGACGCAAAGGTGCCTGCACTGGCGCATGGCAGTCAATTGTGCGTCAGTGCAGGGGAAAGCACAGGGATCCGTTGTATTGTTGTTAATACAACGCATCCCTGTGCTTTGAAAATGACGCAGCATGGTGCAGCTAAATGGCTTGCAGCGCCGTGGTGCGTCATTTTCTTGTAGAGGAGTCCCTACACTTACTTACCTAACTCACAGTAAAGCAGCACATCTACAGACATAGATGCAAATAATAACCCAAGATTAAGCACAATTTTTTTGATACACATATAGACTTTCTCTCCCTTGGGTCTTTCTTTTCTGTGGACTTAGGCCTAAATGTACTAATATGTGACGCAACGTTTTGCAGCAACCTCAGTTACTGCACAGCCTTGCGTCAAAGGGAGAAAAAAAAAGCACCATATCAGCTAACATATGGCACATGTTTTCTCTTCCCCAGTGCTGGCACACTTTTGGCTGCCATGCGCCAATACACACTCCCTTGGCTATAGTGCAAGGGTGTGTGCGTTGTCTAAAGCATAGGTTTTGTACTGGAACGGGACCCTACCAGTACAAAAAAACATTCCCTACTTTGTATGTGTGCTGTAAAATTCATTGCACATGAACATTTGGGAAAATAAGGAGAAATCAAAACCTTTCATCTCGTTACGCCTGCCTCGAAAAGGTGTAAGGTTTTGGTGTAAATCCCCGTTGAATGTTAGTAGATAGGGATTTGCATCAAACCCAAGGGTGGTTGCATGGTAACACCCAAGTACCACCCATCAAAAGCCCTTTGATGCAAAGTAGAGCATAGCGCAACTTTGCATTACTTTGGGGATCTTTGCAATACATATCCTGTTCTGGGCCGAATAGTAAATCTCCCCTCAATACTTTGCACTGTGTTTTGCGTTATGTTTGTGACCAAACCTAGATTAGTAAATCTGGGCCTTAATCTTTCAGTATGGCTTCAAGATTTTTTCAACAAAACCAATGCATAATAAAGTCGTGAGGACCCAATTGCTGGAGTGATGGTTGCGTTATTTAGAGGATGAGTCCGTTTAAGGAAACATTTTCAATCATCAGAAAGGTTCAAATGAAGAGACAAGGTAGTTGAAATCATAGTCATTTATATGAGGAGGATAAAGTCTTGTGAGCATGGCCAAGTAGGTAAAGTAATTTGTAAAGTAATTTGTACTGCATTACGCAGAATGGGTGTCTGGAATTCCTGTATGAATGCATGATTTCCAAGGAGTCTGGCATTGCAAAGTGGAAGAGCTAGAAGACTATGGAATGCATATTTTGTTGGTCAATATGCACAAAAAAAAGTTTTTACGACATTCAATTTCATAGCCTGTGCATATGGTTGAATGTATTGCAAAGCATGTCCTTGGAGTGCCAAGGCAGGGTAACCATTGGCGGTGATCTGCACGCAGAGCCCACTGTGCATAACCCAATGGGAATGGCATATTTATACATATTAACCTTCCTGAATCATTTTATTTTCAAGACAACATAAATAACTATATCACTGACAGACATCTGGCGTCTGCATCTGTATTTTTGCTAATAAAACTCAAATTTAATAAAATGCAGATAGCTTTATAATCTATTTATGACGCAACACATATGAGCCCACAATGATCTTCTTTGAGGAACCTGGAACTGTAGGTGGTGATACCAGACCTCACAGACAAAACGTGACGAACATGGCAACAAACATCTAGGCCTCATTTACAATGCCGCAAGTAATTTTGCAGCGCTGCGCTGCATCCTTCTAAAAGTGCCGGAATGTGCCATATTTACAAGAATACGGTGCACTCCTGTACTGACCACTGCGTCAGTGCTAATGAAGCAGCCTAGTGCCAAAGTAGGGTGCCTACATTGTGGTTATGATTGATGTTTGCAGGAAGGTACAGCTTTCTGCACAAAATCAATAAATGGAGGCGATTTCCTCCTTCTATATTTGCTGTAGAATGCAGCACACATACAAAGAGCAAAACCAAGCCAAGAAATAAGGCTATTTCTCCTCATTGTGCCTTACTAACACCACCCCTGGGGTGGCATTAGAATCTGACGCATTCCCAGGTTTACAATTCCTCGTGAATCTGGGACTGCTTCAGATTCCATGGGGTGTTACATGGGAACACCCACAGCAACACCCAAGAAACGCCCCTTTCACGCAGTGTTCTGCGTGAAACGGGCACATGTTTGAAAGGCCATGAAAAGCCACGTAAAGTGGCTTTGCGTGGCCTTGTAAATATGCGGTGGCACATTGCGTCACCGGAGCGTCAAAAAAGTAACACTCCGGTGGCGCAAAACTGCAGCTAGAGCCTCGTAAATGAGGCCCCTGGTCCGCAAGTCAAGATCATTCAAACAGAGGCATGTAAGGAAAGCGAGAAGCAGACACAGAAGACTTAAAGATGGGACAGAGAGGGAATGAGAACACAGACACCAAAACAGAATCAGCATGCGAAGCACATGGAGACAGGCAAATAGACATGGAAAGATTGTTAAGTACTTCAACTAATTACCGCCACAAGAGTAAAAATGATTCCTAAAACGTATTTGACTAAAACTTTCAGAAGAGGCATTAAATAGTCGCTCCTAAAATTCTTATGTGAGAGACTACCACAATGATTGGTATCAGTTCTGGAGGCCGCTTGTCCAAAAAGCTAACGATGAGTTTGCCAATGTCCAGGTGGGAATTAGCAGATAGTTCAAGTTCCACTTAGAAATATTAAGAGGGCTGTGACCAATAAACCGGTAGGTGCACAGTGAGGATAGAGATGTTCAAAGATTCAGTGATATGTAAACATAATGTAGGGAGCTGAAACTTCAGGACAAGTGTCTGAACGTTATTCCTTTTAGAAGGCGATTTGGGATTTCTTAAGGATGCTTTAATGGAATAGTGATGAAAAGTATGGAAAATTCTCCTAGAAGTAGTCTCTAAGCGCTAGATTATGATTAAAAAGGGCTGCTAATTAAGACGTAAGACCATAGTTCTCATTCAGAGGGATTTTATGGTGGTGCAAGACCACGCCATTGCAGCTAGAATGGTGAGGTTGCCCTTTACTGCCCACCATAGTAGTGCACCATGGTTTCAATGTCCTCATTGTTTCTGAATCACAGGCAGTCCAGCATGTCAATACTTACTGTTAGCTTTCTTATGTGACCACAAAATAATCGAATCGTCTGCCTAGCTCATATTCAGCAATAGCCCTCAGTAAGACATCCCTAGAATTAGGTTCGAGGTTACCGGAGGGTCAGAATACCCATTTCTGTTTTATATCACTCATTGCACCTTAATACAGGATTATGAATGATTCCGCCCAGAGTGAGGACCTTGGAAGACCGGTGCAATAGCCCCCCCCCCCCAACCCCGCCCGGCTCGAATCCTGTGTCCAGATCCACATCGATTTACCACTGATTTTGAGGAGCTTATAAATGGGTGTAGAAATTTGTTGAGGCCTGTGTGGTGCAGGTAGCAGGGGATGGCTGGAGGTCAAAGGAGGGGATAGCTGGGGGGACCATCTACAAACCCACCACGCTGTGCCGTAGCAGAGTGAGCATGGCCACGCACAGCAGCTGCCGCAGTAGCACCACCCAAGTGTCTGGATCTTTGGGCTCCAAGCCAAGAATTATTGGGTCCCGAATTTGTGGAGCTGGCAGTACTAGGTCTGGTATTTACAGACTGGGTAATCCTGGGCCCAGAGGCATTAGGTAATTTGGAATAGCCTGGGTGGTCTGTCCCAGGATACTGCTCTGGGCCACTCGTAATGAGATTCAAGGTGCTGTCTACAGGGGGCTGAGGTAAAGAATTCCTCCTCCCATTGGTTAATGTAAGCACAGACTGATGCAATGCAGAGAGCCAGGATGTTGATATTAAACCAGTCAGAGGGTGTGCTGTGGATGGAACTCCTTTTTGTACTAACCTTCACCAATCGAGAACCGACTCATAGGCGTGATGCATTCAACATGAAAACACATTTTAATTCAATATAGGTTAAAGTTACCTCTGATGCCAACCTTTTCCTCTTGAACAGAAACAGGATTGTATATAAAAGTTTAATTCAGTGAAGCAGCACTCATTGTCTAGCTACAAGTCTTTGCTGAGCTCTAACTTCAGCCATTTTCTGCAGCGAGTCTTTACCAGCTGTTTTATGCTCAAATGCTCACACACATATTAACCTGGGAGAGGAAAATCCGATTTTAACTGAGGGATGTGTCTTCCTTGAGGTTAGCGTGCTGGTCCAAATACCTACTGCCCGATGAACTTGTACATTCCTTTTAACTGTATATCAAGCCACATTAATTATAGAGTGCAATTCATTCTGCTCTAATTATTTGGAGGCAGAGTCACTTATTCCAAAGGAATACTTTCTTCTCAACATACATTTAACAACTGTGCAGACCCCTGCTACGTCTGTTCACAGAACTGTCACCCAACCGTGATATTAATATTTCATTGTTTATTAAGTTGATAACTGGCAAACTGATTTCAAGTTAAAGGGCAGGGGCACATCCCACAGGGCCAATTCCGGCGCGTCTCCTCATATAAAAACATTGACCTAATTATCTTTTGTAAAAAAATAATGCTGCCGCCGAATAATTTCTAATGTATGTTGGCTAATGATGCTTGTTTGGGCTTACCAAATTACTGATTTGTTTAATTAGCGCTCCGGTTTAAGGTTACGATTCTCAGTCTGCATCTGGCTTCTTGGGGAGGGGGTCGCCCCCTGATTGCTTCCACAAACTATGATTCTTCCTCGCGCCGTTTCATTTTATGATAAGAGCAGGCTGGCCGCGCGCCTCTCATTGAGATGTGCATCATTGACACAGGACGGCGTATGTAGTCGGGGATTGACAGTACTGTGAACGCCCATTTGTTTGACAACTGAGGCTCGCTGTCTTCTTAGAGAATTAGACCTTGCTCTTCTCAGCAAACATGGGAGCTCTCTAGAGATCATAGCACTCTCCATCGAGAGCACACTGCTTCCTTGTTAGCGATCATGAATCCTAACTCAGGGTTCTCGTCCCTGTTCTGTCAGTGCTCCCATTCATCCTCCAAAGGTTCCTGCTGTATCAATACCTCTACATTCATACCATATACAGACCTCTGACTGTAGACACTGTGGGGATACAATACCTCTAGATACAGACCTCCGACTGTAGACACTGTGGGGATGCAATACCTCTAGATACAGACCTCCGACTGTAGACACTGTGGGGATGCAATACCTCTACATGCATACCACATACAGACCTCTTTCTGTAGACACTGTGGGGATGCAATACCTCTAGATACAGACCTCCGACTGTAGACACTGTGAGGATGCAATACCTCTACATTCATACCATATACAGACCTCTGACATACACGTTACATTACTCTACCCTTTGGCTTCGTATCTCCCGCAGCAGCAGATTTGGCCAGGTCTTTATCGAGCCTGGCGTGGCCCGTGGCCCCCGGCCCCCGGCCCCCAGACTCTCGGTGGTTGTCCTAGTTGGAGCCTGCTCCGGTGAGGGGGCTGCTGTGGAGCCCGTGGCCAGGAGCGGAGGATTTCAGTCGCCAGCCGCCGAGGCCACTACCCGCCGTTCATCACCATCGCCGCAGTGAGGAGCAGCATCTTGATGGCGTCCGGAGTCAGGCTTCCGCAGAGTCTCCGGGAGGCCGCAGAGAGGCAGCAGAGAGGTACGCTCGAGGCATACGAGTGGAGTACACCAGGGGAAGTGGGGACGAGCGTGAGACCTGCTGCGCCCCCCGGGCCTCTCTGGGCCCACTGAGGAAAACTCTGAGCCGGTGATAACTGACCTTGGCCCCCCACCTTTTGTCTGGCCTCCCGGTGCGGATTTGCTTGTCTGGCTTGGTTATCGTCACCGACCTGTGGCGGGATACCGGGTGGTCCACAGGGGGCCCGTGGTTGCAGGAAAACCGAGGGGGAGGCCCCAACCCTGTTCACCTTTGCTGCTGCAAGCTGAGTGCACCCGGGCCCTTGGGCGGTGGTGTGACTCGCGGGGCAGTAACCAGGGGAAGTTAACTGCCCAA
Source organism: Calotriton arnoldi (assembly GCA_963921515.1). Taxonomy (NCBI): domain Eukaryota; kingdom Metazoa; phylum Chordata; class Amphibia; order Caudata; family Salamandridae; genus Calotriton; species Calotriton arnoldi. Next base: position 784,398 of record CAWUFW010007754.1, on the reverse strand, counting down.
AGACTATCCAGCCACCCCGCCAAGACCCAGGGCTTTGAATCTTAAAACTTGAAACTTGCCCAGTTTAAGCCCTAAGGACGAAGGTTAAGCTTACAGCGTCACTACACAGTCACTGACAACTGGGCACCTCAATTGAAGGATGACAAAAAAAAAAGGGCCTCCCAATGTCAAGAAAACATTCTAGCAAATTCAATTCTTCCGACTCAAGGAACATCCAGAATCTTAAGGAGCACAAAGAATGCCGTCCCGACCAAAATTTATTTTAAAAGACTCCAACAGCAGGTCTTATAACCCAATTTTTATACAAACGTCACCCAAATTATGAGAATTCCTCTGCACCGACTGACCGATCAGCAAGGGTCAAGGCCAAAACTGGTATGGATCACTCCCTTGGGAGCCTTCCCAATACTAATCCCCCTGCAACACAAGAACAAAGTAAATATTCAGGGAGACGCCGGCCTCAATCCTGTCCTTGGCCGCGTTGCTCCCCAGGAAACAAACACAAATATGTAAGTGACCGTCCGGCTGACACCACCGCTCCAACCCTGGGAAACCACGAGCAGGTTATCACAGCCCAAATACACTGTCACCAACAACTCACTCTGCAGTTTCCCGTTCAGCCAACTCTCTCAGAGCTTTTAGAACTCGGACCAACCAAGACTGAAGTGTCAGATCATCAACAAAACTTTGGGTACCTATCACCGATATTTCTTCAAAACTTGGAATCAAAGATACAACGAACTTTGGAGTTAACCCCTAAGCTCTTCAGAACGCCCAACGCATCCTGTCTTTCCCCTCCTCCCACCCAAAGTTTTCAAAGCCAAAGTCTTCACAACAGCAGTTTCACTAATGACTCGGGAACAACACCAGCCGGTGAAACAAACCACTCTACGGCAAGGGCATTACTCTGGCAATCTAACAAAATGGAGTTACAAATTGACCTCCTATCCACTATTGCACAATGCCTAGTGGAACTGAGTAATAAGGTGGACCTTATAGAGAATAAGCTCTTTGATAACCAGAATAATCGGTTCTGCACCTGCTCGTGTGCAGTACTCATCGATAAATGGGCAATACTTCCAAAATTTTTAACAGATTTGGCGGATTCATTAAGGCCACAATCAGAAGGCTCCTTCCGCCTGTCAAATAATAGTGGCATGGCAGCTACTACAAACTGTGCCGACCTTCAAGCCAACTCAGCCACAAACAAACTGGGCAATTTCTTAACAAAGCCCGACAATCAACTTTTAGTTGAATCTACCAAACTTTCCACTAGCCCACCCAGACTCAATTCCATTACCCGTATTCTACACTCTGGGAAGGATCCTGAGGGCAATGCTCCCACTCAGTTAAGAAAAGATGAACCTCTTTCGAGGAGGGCCAAGAAAAAATTAAAGAAACAAGAGAAAAAGGCCAAAGCCTCAAATAAAGTCGCCCTCTTATTATCTACCCATACTCATATTTCGCAAATCAACAATGACAACACACGGATCTACCCTATCTTCATTAAAAAGCAAGCCTCAAGCAATTTAACCTCTACAGCACCAAACCCATCAGATGCCAAACAAGTGGCCGACAGGTCATTACAGCCAATCCCCCAAACCGGAGAAACGCTCAGCCTTTCAGGCCCGGCAACAAAAATTCAACCACTTCCCTTCCTAAATTCTACAAAGTCAGAGCATAAAAGCTATCAATGCTCGCCCCAGGAACAAGGATCCGGCACCGGGGCCCACCCTACTCAGGCCCTTTCCCCCCGGACCCTCAGAGGACCCATGACTCAACTGCTCTGCCATCTCAAAGCTCCATTTTCCGTCCAGAGTTGTGCCAACGGGAAAAGGGCCCAAGTCTCAATTTAAGCATTGCTCAGTCTGGCTCAAGTACCCAGCCTAAAGCAAATCAAGTCAGTAAAACCACCCATGAGGTAATCCTAACACCTAGATACTTTATTAAAGGCCATCATGACATCTTAAACAGGGGCAACATACTTCGACTATTCAAGTACATCCCGTCTCTGACAGAAACACACTCGGGCGACCTAGCCTGGGTCAAGTTTTTGAGTCTTTCTAGTGATTCCCATGGGGAATCAACCTCGATAGGGCTGAGTCGTCACACCCGTGTGGGGCTAACACCTGAAGAAATATCTCAAATGGCAGACTGGGGTATTGATATTGCATTCCCCGTACCTGAGAAATATCCACATGTGTTAGCAGCATCACCGCCAATGAAGGAAGTCCATTCGGTCCTAAGGGGGACCATGAGCAACCGCTCTGGGAAAAGTTTAGCCACAGAACCAAGATTTTATAACGCCTACAGGATAACAAGTACTCTTAAACACAGGACAGTCCATACTAGTGGGCCAAGGCATCCCCTCAGGCAGGATACCCGGACCTGCCCAGAAGGCCAGCCACCACAACGGCATTTCTAACAACATAAAGGCTGCTCGTCATCTGACCTGCAGCAGAATTCCGGGAAACAACATACAGCTGTCCATCACATCCTGGAACGTCGCTAGGTTAAAAAGACTGCTTTGGTTCAACTCAGCTAGCAATTTCCTTCGAGAAAACGACATCCTGTGCTTACAAGAGACATGGGCCACCGAACCATTAACCCTCCCAGGTTATTACTAACTTCACTCTGCAGCCATAAAACGTAACATCTTCGGGAGAGCATCTGGTGGGCTCTCAATCTTTATTAACCAAGCTCTCAGAATTGAGACAACCTTAATAACAACTAACACCTTAGACCTGCAAGCGGTACTCATCAACGGATTAAAAAGTAATAACAACTCAATTCCTCTTTTGTTAATTAACTGCTATGTAAACCCGGCTTCTCAGCAAAAAAAACAAGTTTTAAAAATACTGACAATAAAAATGGATCACCTCATAAACAAATATGTCTCACAATTTCCAATTATTGTCGGGGACTTGAACACCCGGGATTTAGGGAACTTGAAAATGCACTCTCTACCTCACACCGAAGCTGCCCCTTTGCAGCGGCTCCTTCACACTCAAAATTTGGTTTCCGCCCACACCATCAGAAAAGCAGTAGATCCTCGCTGGCTTCCTCTCCCCACTTTGAGGGATAGGTCCACAATAGACTATATCTTTATTTCGGATCACCTGGCAACATACCTTAACACCTTTGAAGTGGTCAACAGGGAGGAGAGCGACCATAGGCCACTGAGGGTAACTCTTCAGCTAAATGGGAAAAACGCAAAACAACTGGAAGCCCTGGGAGCTCCAACTGGGGAAGAGCGTCACGAAGTACTGAGCAGAATAAAATGGTCGATAAATCTCGGACCAAAACTCCTGGAGTGGATTACGTATAAAGAGTCGCACCCCATAGACACAAGTGCTGGCTCCCCCCTGGAGCATTGGAAAACACTCCTTGTAGAACTAAAATCACCCCTAGGGGGACGAACCGGAATCTCACAAGTGCAGGATAATAATCCCTTTTGATCATTTACACAAATTAAGCCAAGGGCCTTAATTCACACGAAGCGCCGTCTCTTAAAGGCTCTGAAGGCAAGAAGAAAGGGAGATAAAAATCCCCAAACACAGGGAATAACTGTGCTTTGCACGGATCATAGAAAGAAAGTTTGGGAAATACGATCAAAGAAAATCGAGGCGGAATGGCTGAAAATATTTACCCTTCTCAAAGAGAGGGGACACATTCAACTTTGGAGATACATGAAGCAACATAGTCACATCGGTCAGACTAAAGAAAATGGAGTGGCAGCCACTGAGTGGGTTAAACATGCAAAGCAGTTGTACTCAACCCACCAGAATATGACCTACACCCATCCACAACAACTCCCCGCAGTAACACACAAAGTCGACAAAACATCTATCATCACTGTGGCCGTGACAATCACCCTGATTAAAAAAATGAGGTCGGACGGCGCTCCAGGCCCTAATGGAGTCCCCGCATCAGTGTTTAAAGCCGCACACGGATTCTGGGCTGAACAGTTAACACCACTTTATAAATATGCTTTCGCTACCTCTACCGTTCCATCGTCGTGGAAAGGTTAAATACTTTTTCCCATTCACAAAAAAGGGGACAGTACGAAACCTGAAAATTACCGGCTTATTGCTCTATTAGATGTAGAAGCGAAAGCATATGCTAGAATACTGTTGAAAGACTAGAAGCCTGGGTAAAAGATCACAACATCCTTCCCTTCTTTCAATCCGGCTTCAGGCCCCAAAGCTCCACTACAGACAACATCTTAGCACTGGGACATCTGTCATTCCGCGCGGCCCAGCCATCACAATTACCCCTTTTTTGTTGCTTCATGGACTACAGTGCAGCTTTTGACCATGTTGATCGGGGGAAGCTGTGGGTAAAACTGGACTCATGGGGAATCCCCCAACAGTTGCTAAAGGCAATAACCTTACATCAGGGGACCTGGGTCCATATCAAGACCAGCCAAACGACTGTAACAGCTAAGGTACCAACTAATAATGGCCTAAAACAAGGGTGTGTCTTAGCCCCTCTACTTTTTAATCTTTACACAGCTGATTTGGGAAACGCCCTGGAGGGGGCTAGTCTACTAACACCAAGGCTGGGGAACGTGAGGCTTCAAATTCTCCAGTACGCAGACGATATAGTAATAATGGATATTCAAAATATCTTGGCAGAAAAAGACGTACTCAGGGGCTGGGGGATCCGCGTAGACACATGCCCAACTGAAAAGAATCCGCACATACTACTGCAGAGGCTGCAAAACCAACCGCAGCAGTACCACGCAATTGCATTCTAAAGGGCATAAGATCGATCCCGAGTCCACACTGGGATAACAACATCAAAATCAAACTTATGAAGGGGGAAGCCACTAGACAATGCATGGAGACAAGAGCGACTCAGGGCACCACCACAGACGGCTCTGCACACTAAAGGGAGGACAAATCCCTAGCACACAAGTAGTAAAAACAAGAACAACCCTCAGATTAATAAGCTGGAATGTTGCAGGCCTCAAATCAAACTTAGCAAACAAGGAGGCCATAAGCCTACTCAAAACAGGAGACATCTTATGTTTACAGGAAACATGGACAACATCACCAACCCACATCAAAGGCTTCCAGGCAATACACACCCTAGCATGTAAGAAAAACATATTTGGAAGACCTATTGGTGGGGAATCAATCTATGTAAATTTGAATTTGCAAGTACAGATGGAGGAATGGCCCACGAATTCACCTGATATCCAGATCGTCAGCATAAAGGGAATAAGGTTAGAGGGAATTCCAACCACAACTGCAGTAATTAACCTATACATTAACCCAAATAATAAGACAAAAACAGCGAGCACAAGGATGGTCACCAGCCTAATTAGAGAATATCTCTACGAAAACCCAGGTCACGAATGCATTATCACCGGGGATTTCAACATGAGAGACCTGTGCAACTCGGCCAGCCACCGAGGAGATAAAGGCCAGAATATTATGGAAGCTTGCATCAATGAATTCAGCCTGGTGCCGGCAAATCAAGTGGTGCAGCCAAATACGAAACCACAACCAACTTTCAAAAACATCTCCATGCTGGACTACATCTTTTTGAGCCAGGACCTACAGAGGAGGTGCAAAGATTACAAGGTGACTAACACTACCGCGAGTGACCACAACCCATTAACCATCCTTGTCAATATAAGCACAACAATGCACTTTGAACATTTAACTGCGGGAAAAACGCTCCATACAAACATTGACACCGCACCGATAAAACGTATAAAATGGGGTTCTATAAGCCAAGAGAAATATAACTCCTGGAAACAGGCAACATGCATAACCAGTCCACATACGAATTGGTCGGAAATCATTTTGTCATTATCCAAAGCTATGACCTCAGGAAAACAATTGGCACATAAAGGAAAACGTCGCAATTATGGGCCAGCCAACCTTGCTGACTTTAAAGAATTTAAAGAGAGCAAAAAGCAGTGTCGCTTGGCGGAGCAACAGCATCGGAGGAAAAAAAGTTCAATCACAGAGTCACTATTGAAAGCAGCCAGAAGATCGCATAAAAACACGATATGGCAGTTGAAACAGAACATCATAGACGACAAATGGAAATGCATTTACGCATTGCTTGCCCCCAGTAAGAGCAGGGGATTCTGGAGCTATGTCAACAATCTCAACGGTAGAAGCAACATACACAATGCAGTACCCGCCAAAGAATGGGCAGCCCATGCAACAAAGTTATACGTCGACCAGGATAAATCCAGGTTAAAAACAGTGGTAGTTGAAAACCTTTGCCCAGAGGGAAACGAGAATAAGGCTCTCATTCTCAGCGAAAAAGAAATCCTGCTCACATTGAAAGGCATAAGGAAGGACGGGGCCCCAGGTCCTAACAGGTTTCCGGGAAGTGTCTTTAATGAAGATCGGGCCTTTTGGGCCCCCCATATGCATTGTCTATTCAACTACTGCTACAAAACTTCTGGAGTACCAGACTCGTGGAAAGGCTCCATTCTGCAACCAATCTATAAGAAAGGCAACGCCTCACAGCCAGAGAATTACAGACTAATTGCTCTTCTAGATGTGGACGGGAAGGCATATGCAAAAGTTCTTCTGAAAGAGCTAGAGGAATGGATAACAGGCAATCAAATAATACCACAATACCAGACAGGATTCCGGCCGAACTCATCAACAATGGATAACGCCATTGCATTATCATACCTGGTAACTAAGGCCACAGAGGGTGTAACCCCACCCCTATACGCCTGCTTCATTGACTATACTGCTGTTTTTGATGGCATCGACCGCAACATATTGTGGGTAAAACTTGCGAAGTGGGGTATACCAAGGAAACTTCTGGCGGCCATTATGTCCCTCCACACCGGTACATGGGTCCGCACTAAGCTCACACAGACACACGCAACCGCCAAGATTTATACGAACAAAGGGTTAAAACAGGGTTGTGTGATTGCACCGACACTGTTTAACCTATACACTGCGGACCTGGGAGTTGCACTCTCAAAAACCAATCTCTTCCCACCCAAATTGGTTCACCTTAGAATACCTATTATGCAATACGCGGACGACCTTGTCATCCTGGACCAAACCAGAATAGGCATGAAAAGGGCTCTGGAGACTCTGCATCTTTACAACACAGAAAATAAACTCCAAACCAATGCAAATAAAACCAAAGTATTGGTTTTTGGACATAAACCAAAAACATCCTTGCTGGGCTGGAACATCGGACCACTAAGAATTGCAACCGCAAATAAGTATACCTACCTGGGTGTACAATTCTCAGATACTGGTAGAACAATACCCCAGGCCAAATCACTGGAGACAAAATTGGCTACGGTCACACACGCCCTATGCAAAATACACCAGAATCTTGTGAGCCATTCAACGGAGGGTATCCGAAGAGTAATACAAGCCAAGCTATTTTCAACAATTAGCTATGGCCATCTGGCCTTGCCGGGCTTATTGTCCGAAAAATTGGAGCACTTATATATCATGGCTTTCAGGAAGGTCTTTAGGCTGCCATTCTCGACAAGGTGTACACTGATCCGACTTGAATTTAACTTAACATCAATGGACATAGAATGCAAAAAAGACATAGTGAAGCTGTATCACCGTGTGAACAAGGCTAACCCGGGTACCATGAGGGAAGCACTTCAAATACTCTTCACGGACCAAACTAGTCGATGGGCTAGGTACCTTGCTTCAGCTAACAAAACACTATGCCTGACAGCTGATCACACAACGATATTACAGCTGCCAACAGCTAGCCTAAAAAACCTGTTAAAAAAACAGGGAAAGATCATCTCAAGGAACCAGGACATAGAAACGATCAAAGCTATCCGTGGCGCAGAGGGCCTTGCCAAATCACATGAAGCCACACTATGCCAACCATACCTGAAAGCCGGCCTGGGCAGACAAGCTCTTCAAAATGTTCTGAAGACCAGGCTGCTAACTCTACCAATAAAGGACTATAGGGCACATTGGAAATCCACACCAACTGGAAATAGAGGATGTCGCCTGTGTCAATACCACACAGAATCAGCAGAGCATGTCATCTGTTGTTGTCCAGCCTTGGTAAGCCCGAGGCGCAAATACTTAAGGGCAATGTTCAAGCTAAATAAAGTAAGAACATGCAAGGAGGCTTTAACGCACATATATACTACGACAGTACCAACGGAAATTGCACGTGCCGGGAAGTTTTTTGCCGCTGCTGGAAAGATCTTATGTCAAACTCAATGTACGAAAAATAACAGCATAATAACAATCTACATGCCGACTGTCGATGAGCATCTACATCACCATTAGTGACTCTGGGCTAAATCTAATGGTCAAGAACAGTGCTACTTTCGTTGAGCAATTAATGACACAGCACGTTATGGCCATCAGTGATCTTGCACTAAGCCCGACAAGTTAAGATGAACTAATATTAGGGCATTGACTGATCAACAGATGCATATGTCTCTAGATGTTTTTCTCTTTTAAATACCACCTCATTTTAAATGCTTTTTTAGATGCTTTTTATTAACCTACTGTTTTAACTATGATAGTAACATGCATTGCATTTGTAAATGATTTTAGGTAATCATACAATAAAGTATTCATTCATTCATTCATTCATTAATTCATTCATTCATAGTAATAATGGATCATACCAGGACCGGCCTACAGAAAGCTCTAGATACCCTGCATAGTTTTAATTAAAAAAAACGACCTCCTGGTGAATTGGGAAAAGACCAGGATTCTTATTTTTTGGAAGTACCATCGGAAGAAGACGGCACAATGGCGCAGATCAGAACATGCACAAGTTATAATTATTTTGGCATCAGGTTATCGGAGCGGGCCAAACCCACAGCCCACCTGAAACATCTCAGAAGCAAGGGGGCCGGCATTATTTATAGTCTGAGAAGACTCAATCAGCGACTTCATAGTCCGACCGCAGAACCCATTTTGAAAGTTTTAGAAGCGAAACTAGTTCCTTCTCTTAACTACAGCCACTTAGTCTTCCCCGGTGCCTTTAACAAGCTCCTCATGAACCACCAAATTTCTGCTTATAAGAAGGTTCTAGCTCTTCCACGACAGGCCAGGAGAGCAAGAGTAAGGCTGGAGCTGGGACTCATCTGCCCGGACTTCACCTGCTCAGGGGATATCCTAAAATATTATATTAGTACACTGCGTGCCCCAGCATCTTCAGTGAAAACGGAAATTAAAACAATTTTTGAAGAGGGTGGCTCTCCATGGCAGGCTCAGTTGGCAACAGCCACAAGATTACTGGATATAGATGTCCAAAACCTGCACAACTTAGATATCCCGGTAATAGCCTGGAAAAAAACTGTGAACACTCAGGTCAAGAGAAAATCCTACGAAAGGGATCTGGAAAGTTTACATCATCATTTCGACCTCTCTGCAATAGACAACTCCTACATTATGGGAAAACCACAGCCCTATTTTGAGCAAGCCCTGACAGTCCTGGCCCGGAAAAGAATTACCTATATGAGACTTCTTGCACTGCCTATAGCGGACTTTAATTCATCCTGGGCCCGGCAGGACAATTTAGTAGCTTGTCGACTTTGTAGCTACCATCGTGAATCCTGGCTTCATTTACTGTGCTGCTGCCCAAAGTTAGCCAGCGAGCGGCACGTTTGGTACTCCCTATTTGTAGGTCCCACGGCCTTGGATGATGCAGAGAAGTTTTAGATTTGTGCTTCTCTGATAACACAGTTCAAACTATCGCCAGGCTAGGGAAATTCACTGACGCAATCCGGACCGCACTGACGCCGAAAATTGAGACACAAAAAGTAACTGGGAGGCCACCAAGCAAGAGAGACTATGAAAAAATTCAATTTTAAGTTTCACGCACTCATATACCATTTCTAGTTTGGACAAGTTTTAACTCTTTTCTAGTTTTAGCAATCTGATTGAGACTTTAATTATTGTTCTTCCTTCTAACAGCATACTGAAATGATAGTATATTGTAATGATTTTAAGTAATTGAACAATAAAGCTTAACAACAACAACTACAGACCTCTGACTGTAGACACTGTGGGGATGCAATACCTCCACATTTATACTATATACAGACCTCCGACTGTAGACGCTGTGGGGATGCAATACCTCTAGATACAGACCTCTGACTGTAGACATTGTGGGGATGCAATACCTCTACATTCATACCACATACAGACCTCTGTCTGTAGACGCTGTGGGGATGCAGTACTTCTACATTTATACCATATACAGACCTCCGACTGTAGATGATGTGGTGATGCAGTGCGTCTCGATACAGGGCTCTGACTGTATACACTGTGATGATGAAATACCTCTATATTTATACCATATACAGATCTCTGACTGTGGACGCTGTGGGGATGCAATACCTCTACATGCAGAGCTCTGACTGTAGAGACTGTGGTGATGCAATACCTCTACATAATACCATGTACGGACCTCTGACTGTAGACATTAAGATGATGCAATACCTCTGGATACAGGGCTCTGACAGCAGACACTGTGGTGATGCAATACTTCTAGATACAGGGCTCTGACTGTAGACACTGTGGTGATGCAATACCTCTACATACATACCATGTACGGACCTCTGACTGTAGACATTAAGATGATGCAATACCTCTGGATACAGGGCTCTGACTGTAGACACTGAGGTGATGCAATACCTCTACATACATACCATGTACGGACCTCTGACTGTAGACATTAAGATGATGCAATACCTCTGGATAGAGGGCTCTGACTCCAGACACTGTGGTGATGCAATACCTCTAAATTCATACCATATACAGAGCTCTGACCGTAGACGCTGTGGTGATGTAATATCTCTACATACATTTCGTGACTGTAGACACTGGTGATGCAATACCCCTACATACAGGGCTCGTACTGTAGAAACTGTGGTGATGCAATACCTCTACATACAGGGCTTGTACTGTAGAAACTGTGGTGATGCAATACCTCTAAATTCATACCATATACAGAGCTCTGACTGTAGACACTGTGGTGATGTAATATCTCTACATACATTTCGCTGACTGTAGACACTGGTGATGCAATACCCCTACATACAGGGCTCGTACTGTAGAAACTGTGGTGATGCAATACCTCTACTTTCATACCATAGACAGAGCTCTGACTGGAGACACTGTGGTGATGTAATACCTCTACATACATTGCCCTAACTGTAGGCCCTGTGGTGTTGCAATGCCCCTACATACAGGGCTCGAACTGTAGAAACTGTGGTGATGCAATACCTCTACATTTACACCATATACAGACCTCTGACTATAGACACTGTGGTGATGTAATACCTCTACCTACATGGTTCTGACTGTAGACACTGTGGTGATGAAATGCCCCTACATACAGGGCTCGAACTGTAGAAACTGTGGGGATGCAATACCGCTACATTCACACCATATACAGAGTTCTGACTGTAGGCACTGTGGTGATGTAATACATCTACATACATGGTTCTGACTGTAGACACTGTGGTGATGCAATCCCCCTAGATACAGGGCTCATACTGTAGAAACTGTTTTAATGCAAAACCTCTATATTCATACCATATACAGAGTTCTGACTTTAGACACTGTGTTGATGCAATACCTCTACATTTACACCATATACAGACATCTGACTGCAGACACTGTGCTGATGCAATACCTCTACATACAGGGCTCTGAATGTAGACAGTGTAGTAATGCAATACCTCTACATTCATACCATATACAGAGCTCTGACTTTAGACACTGTGGTGATGCAATAACTCTATATACATACCATATACAGACAGATCTGACTGTAGACACTGCGGTGATGTAATACCTCTACATACATTTCACTGACTGTAGACACTGTGGTGATGCAATACCTCTACATACAGAGCTTGTACTGTAGAAACTGTGGTGATGCAATACCTCTATATTCATACCATATACAGAGTTCCGACTGTAGACACTGTGGTGATGCAATACCTCTACATTTATACCATATGTAGACCTCTGACTGTAAACACTGTGGTGATGCAATACCTCTACATTCATACCATATACAGAGCTCTGACTGTACACACTGTGGTGGTGCAATACGGCTACATACATGCCATATACAGACTGTAGACACTGTGGTGATGTAATACCTCTACATACAGAGCTCGTAATGTAGAAACTGTGGTGATGCAACAGCTCTACATTTATACCATATACAGACCTCTGACTGTAGACACTGTGGTAATGCAATACCTCTACATAAAGGGCTCTGACTGTAGACACTGTGGTGATGTAATACCTCTACATACAGAGCTCGTAATATAGAAACTGTGGTGATTCAATAGCTCTACATTCATACCATATGCAGCGTTCTGACTGTAGACACAGTAGTGATGCAATACCTGTACATTTATACCATATACAGACCTCTAACTGTAGACACTGTAGTGATTCAATACCTCTACATTTATACCATATACAGGCCTCCGACTATAGACACTGGTGATGCAATACCTCTATATACAGGGCTCTGACTGTAGACACTGTGGTGATCGAATACCTCAACATTCATACTGTATACAGACCTCCTACTGTAGACACTGCAGTGATGCAGTACCTCTACATACAGGGCTCTGACTATAGACACTGTGGTGATGCAATATCTCTAACTACATACCACATACAGAGCTCTGGCATTAGACTCTGTTGTGATGCAATACCTCTAAATACAGGGCTCTGACTATAGACACTGGTGATGCAATATCTCTAACTACATACCATATACAGAGCTCTGGCATTAGACACTGTTGTTATGCAATACCTCTACATAGAGAGCTTTGACTTCAGACACTGTGGAGATGCGGGAGGAGGCAATCATCTGACTCCCAGGATCTTTCTATCTCATCTCAGTTTAATTAATATGGGTGCAAGGGGTGCATTTGAAAAAGGACCCAGCACTATAAGGGGTGTACTGCACCCCGATTATAACTGCATTTTACTAACCAGTGAGGCGGCAGTAGACCTGGTCTCCTTGTTTGCATTATGCAATACCACTGAAAAGCCTACCGTAATTTCCAATTCTGTCATTCCCTGATTCCTTTCAAGGTCAGCCCACACTTCCTCTAAATCCAATTTCCCCTTCCTTCCTTCTTCTGTTACCCAATGTCTACCCTCTCATGTTCCTCACCTGGGTCACCCCTTGCTATATGCATGTATGTGTGTGTGTATGTACTGTTTTTAGCAACTATGACACTGAAGATATTACATTTCTATCTGGGGAAAGAGTCAATTTGCATCTTCCTAACAGACACACTTTTACATTTGAATTCATATTTAGAAGAATATGAAATAGTGAAACAAAAATAACATTCCCTACATTCTCATTAATGCAGTTATTACAATAAGAGTGCCCTGAAATAGAAATGCAAATGATGGGTGTATATCGAACCTCCAAATCCTCATATATGTCTAATATTATCACCCTATAGTACTAACCTTCTCAATATAGCAATAACTATGCAAAACATAGCTGAACTAATCTTTATTGATTTAATATTTACCTCATTGCTGCTCTGAGCTATAATTACTTGTTTTGTGTCTATCAATTTTTAGCTCCCTAAAGTACTAGAAATTTTAACTTTGTTTGCAATGTAGACTTTACTCATCTTGGGATCTATGGCAATGGACAGCATGTGCAAGACCAGCAGTAGCCCTACATACTACTGGACAGTAGTTAAAACTCATTTTACACAAAATAATGGCACTAAGTAGTATCATATTCTGGTAGAATCTTGCCCTCTGGATGAAAATACTGATTGGATCCGTTCACACATACTCAGAGATATGCTCCATGAAACGCTTACCTTCCTTTTTGGGACTGGGCAGTCTGTGGCGGGAGGGCTCACATAATCTAAATGTAGATTAGTATTTTGTTTCTGAAATTCTGGGTGGTGGGCACTGGGGATGATATTTGGCCTAGATGGCTCCCAGAGAACTTTCATTACCAATGTGGATGGGTTATTGAGGCCTATCTCTTAGGGTAGGAGCAGACAAAATGTCTCTTCACTAAGCAAAGGTAATTTTGTTCCAGGTACTAAGAGAAGAAATAAACTGCAGTACAAAAGAAAAGGCCGTTTTCAACCCTGATATTGGTTCATTTTGTAATTCCTCCATGCTTTGGTTAAGTCCATCAGGAAATATTACTGTCAGTCCCTAGAGGTGGTATAAGTTCTGTATTTTGGGGCCATCTATCATAGACACACAAAATTAGGCCAATAGTGCACTTAGACAAAGTCATGTTCTTAGATGTCATCACAGGATGGACAGGAGGGCAAACCACACCTGAATCATTGCTCTTTGAAGAATCCCAACACCTCCTTAAAAGCTTCCTTCCTATATCTTGTTCTATCCATATCTGAAAACCAGTGCTCTAATTGTTGGAATGTGGTTTATTAGTAGGTGTAGGTAGGCACCTACCACTAGTAATAAGGCCACAATCACAGTATAAGGTCCACTCAAGGTCTCAATAAATTATTTCCGTGCTCAACTCTTGGTAGCTGGCTACGAGCAGGCAGGCTTAACTTAGGAGACAGGTGTGTCAGTCAGTCAGTCAAAATCTTTATTTGGCTGTTTACCAGCCATAAAAGAGTGCATCATAAAAAACATTTCGAAAAGAATAATACAGTAAAATACAAACAATAAGTGATGATTCCATGACAGTAACAATTGCAGATATCCAAGTATCGATCTCTTAGGACAGTTTATCCACAGGCAGGGAGCCATAGTGCAAAAAATTAATCGGTGGATAGAGAGAGGAACATCTATACACAGATTCCCTATAGGTAGTTGTCACTTTCACTTGTCAGGATCAATCATTGTAATATAATAGGTCACTAAAAAAAAAAAATAGACCTAAGCACATAATCATAATAGTCATTTTCCAACAATATTCCGGAGCCGAACAGCAGAAGAAATATACTTGTAGACCATAAGGCAAATAAATTCATCTTTTAAAAGCAGGAGATAATATAACGCAGCCCGACACTTTCTGATATTTAAAACTCTTAAGAGTGGGTTTAAAAATGCACGTCTTGGATTAATATAAAGTTTACAAAAAACATAAAATGCAAGGTGCTCTGGACTGACTCTGAGTCACATGGGCACAAATCCAGTTTGGCATCACAATACACATCACGAGGATATGAAACCAATAGGTGGGAGATGCCCATCCTGAACCTTATAAGATAAAACATTTTAACATGAGTAAAATAAAAGGAAAGATAGGGTTCAGTGCCTAGAGAGCAAACTAGCAATGAATGATCAACAACCCTTTTCTTTACCAACTCTTGATTGTCTCTGGTCAAATAGGAGTGTGTTAAAAATTCTCTTTCAGCTTCACTATTGATGTTTTAACTATGTTTGCGGGGCTGTCCAGACAATCCGACAGTCCCAGTTTCTCCAGCTGATCATTTATATAGGTAATCCAGGGGATTTTTTTTGCACAGTCCAATTTTAAGCAATCTAAAATAACAGCGCAGTTCAAAGCTGCCTCTTCTTTTGCCCAAATGTTGTGCCATAGTAATAAAGGTGCCAATTGTATACGAAAAGACAGCGGGATGACGCCAAGTTCACTATGACAAATGGTAGCAGCAGTGCTTTTAGGGACTGTCAACAATCGTTTCATAAACGTGTTCTCAGCTCTCTGTAAGCCCATGGTATTACACGAGCCCCAGACTCCAGCACCATATAAAGTGACAGCACACGTGCTGGCTTTGTAGATATCTGTAATGGCTTTTATGGGCCGAGAGCCTAATTTTTTAGTAAATCTGAAGATGGCCTCCACACTCCTTGCCTCTACTAAATGGGACCAAGAACTATTTTGGTCAAAGAGAATACCTAAGTAAGAAAAGGTAGGCACGTAGGACAGTTTTTCATTGTTTACAAAACATGTCTTTAGAATCTTGGGGGATTTACCCACCACCATGATGTGAGATTTCGCTACGTTAGTTTTTAGGCCAAGGTCGTTCATAAAATTATTAAAACTGGTTAAAAGCCTCTGCAGCCCCACCCCAGTTCTAGACATTAAAACACAATCGTCTGCATATAATAATGCTGGTAGCGGCCTACGATCTATCAGGGGGCATCCACATTCCTGCTTTTAATGTGACTTTCTAAATCGTTTATATATAAACAAAATAAGAAAGGGGCGAGAACGCAGCCCTGTCAGACCCCGCAATTGTTGTAAAGTCATCCTGTGCCCTGGGCACCCCCCAACTTTTTTGCTGACTGGAACTGGTGGTAACTGACTCCGACTGACCCTGGGCTCTGTCTAACTAGGCCCAGGGCCAGTGCCAAGCTGAAAGGAACACATTAGAATACAGTTAAGACACCCAACATACACTAGGGTACACTATGGGATGGTGGGGTACCCCTGTAATTGGCATGACCTACCCCATAAGCCCCTAGTATATAATAGGGCAGGGGATTGAAACTACCTAGAAGTCCCCAGTATCCTGGGGCATGGCAGTTTAGAGGCCAGCAGCCTTTTGCACTTGCATGTGTGCCCTGCTGAAGCCTGTGGTCAGTTTAAAAGCAGCCCTGGGCGCCAGGATTGCTCTTAAACATGTAAATTGTGGCCAAACTCGACTTTGGGGTTTGGGGCACTTAAAACTGGTCAACCTAAAATGTTTTGGCATAATAATGACCCTCAGGGTCTCCCCTAGGTATCCCAGGGGTGGGGGGTCAGGTATCTATAAGGTAGACCCTTATTAAATGAGTTTATATATGCCCTGGGTTAAGTGAAATTCACATTTCACTCTCCCCATTGTGTAAAGTGCTGCCCAAATTCGACTTTGATGCTGGGGGCACTGGGCATGGAGGATCTGCAATATTTTTACAGATTCAGCACCCCTAGTGTCTCCCCTAGGTGACCTATGGGGTGGGGGTCCTGTGAAAATAAGCCAAGTACTTATAAAATATGTTTTTGTAAGTCCTGGTGCTGGAAAAATGGCCCATGTCATTTTTCCCATTGCAAACCCCTGCCCCATAGGTTAACATGGGGAAAGTTATTAAACAATAACTTCTGATAGGAGAGGGATAAAGATTCCATTCAAAGACTCACTAGAATGGTATTGATAAATCCTACAAAATGATGTTATTGAATTTTTCCCAAAGTGAACAGACAAGAAGTTATAACACTTTCTGGGTTTTAGTTCCAAATCCAGCCTTTCCAGTGCTCTGCCCTGATTGGTCAGAGTTAAGGGGATTAGCCAGCCTGCCTGAAGAGGTGATAAAGATCCCCTGGGGCCAGCCAGATGGACTGGGAGGGCAGTGAGCTGTTCTGCAGGAATGCCAGGCCAGGGGAGGGGTCGTAAACAATGAGCTTCAAAGGGGCAGAGCCCAGAGCAGTGTCATTAACAGCTTTGAACCCCCACCTCAGCCCGATGGCAGGATTAAGGAAGATATGTGCAGATGTAGGGAGGAGAGGCTAGGTTAATTAGCCAACTCAGTGGGAGTGTTTAGCCAGCTCTTACCTCCTTGCTGGAAAATCAGCCATTATGGATTTGGAAGCTTTGTTGCACTCTGCGATAGAATAATGCCACACTCTGCAGGAAGGAGTCACTCAAGTGGGAGGTTACCCTACTCCTATTGGTGAAGCTTGACCTCCTGGATGACCCAGAGACTGTGGAATAAGTATCTGAGAGAGGCCCAGCCCCTCAGATCTGCTGCTTGAAACTGAATGAAGCAAGAAGTGCCCTGCTGAGAAGATTTCTGCTGTGCAAAGATTTCTAAGGCCTGACCTCTGAGAACTGCACCATCTGAAACTACAGCCCTGTGGATTACCTTGCTGGAAAAGAATTAAAGAGTGGACTCCTGAAAGCTACAGGTTAAAGAGCTCAACTGGAACTTCACCAACTAAATCTACACCTTGGGGACCCATCAGTGGATTTCTAAGGGTGACGTCCCAGTGGATTGTGGGAATTGAAGTCCTCAACTTTCAAGGACCAGCTTGGAGCTTCCAGACCCTTGGAGTAAGTTTGAGACACTTTGGGACCCTTTGAGGAACTTCAGGAAGAAGTTCAAGAAGTTTGGGGAACTTTGGAAGAACTTTGGAAAAAAGCTCCATAGGGGGACCGACTCAACCTGGTCAGCCAAGCCGCCTGCCTTCAACCGCGAGTCGGCCAAGCCCACCAGGTTCGTCCCGCTAAAAGCTCCATCGCATCGACTTCCATAGATTGACCGGGACTAGAGAAAATCAGAAGCCGGCGAATCCTAACCGGATCCGGCTACATGAGGAGCATCGAGAGACCCCGCGAGAAAAAGTTCCAGAAAAGCTTCTAAGTCCGCTCGTAGAAAAGTCGACCGGGAGCAACCGCGAGCGCCAATCCGCCTGCCTTCCATCGCGTGTGGGCCTGGGCGCCTGGGTTGCCCCGCTGAAGCGCTAAAGAAAAAGTTTCTAAGTCCGCTCCAGGGAAGTTCACCGGGAGATCGTCGAAAGGCTATCAGGCGAAGCCGCACTGGATCCGGACTGACTGAGAGCGTCGAGGGGCCTCGAGGAGAAAACCTCCAGAAAAGTTTCTAAGTGTGAAGGTAAAAACTTTGACCGGGACCTTCCGCGTGGGGTATCCGCTCCGGGCTCCATCGCGGTCGGCCTTAAACTTTGACTTTGGCCCGGTCTATCGCGAGCCTATGTCCCAATATGGTGCTATATGCTTCTAAGTGCTATATTTTATTTAAACTTTGAAAATTCATATCTCCGGTTCCCTACATTGGATTTTTGTCGTTTTGGTGTCATTTTAAAGATAAAAATATTTCCTATCTTTATAAATTGGTGTTTGATTTTTATTATGAGTTGTGTCTTAATTATTTACTGAATTGGTGTTTTTAAATGCTTTACATACCTGTCTTTGAAGTTAAGCCTGCCTGCTCGCAGCCAAGCTACCAAGGGTTGAGCATAGGATTATATTTCTAAGACCTATGCTGGGTCCTATCAAGTGTTTGTGATCTTATTACTAGTGGCAGACCTACGTTTGCCCCTACCAATAACCAACTTTCCAACAGCGATCCATCTTTATTGGGGCAGTGAGTTCACCACCTGCTCCATATCGGACTCTTCCCGTCACTCCCTGATGCATTGCTGCTAAAAAATGCACAATAGGCGGTTCAATGCCCAAGGTCAACATCTTCTCCCAGAGTCTTCCTCTCTGCACCCAGTCAAAGGCAGACGTCAAGTCCATGAACCCAAGATAAAGGGATCCAGGCTTGGCTAAACTGTACTTGCCTATGACCAGGTGCAGATTAAGGCACTGTTCAACCGTGCCCAGGCCTCTCCTGAAGCCATATTGGATATCAGAAAACTTCATATTTTCTGTTACCCAGATCTCCAACCTCTCCAATATCACACGGCCCATGATCTTACAGGAACAATCAATTAAAGATATGGGCCGGTAACATTTGGGATCCGACCTGTCTCCCTTTTTAGAATATGGGGACTATTGTGACTGATCTCCAAGAGTCAGGGGGACCCTGGGCCACATAGCATCTCAAAATATTTGTTAGCAGCGGGAGCCACAAGGGAATGTTAACTAAAAACAAGTCCGCGGGTATACCGTCAGGGCCGGAGGCCTTGTTCTTCACAGTCTGGGACAAGGCCCTTTCCACCTCATCTAATGTCGGGGTTGTTAAAGTTGATACTCCATATTGAAAATTAACACTAGCATAAGGGTCACTACCACTTTTATAAAGAACAGCGAAGTGATCTACCCATGTCTCAGGCATGATAGCTGCATCAATGTTACCAATATTAGTGCCATTAAAATACTCCTGATTGACAATTTGCCAAAAGAGTCTAGAGTCTTTGCTCTGACAGGTGTGTAAAGCATTTAAAAACACCAATACTTTAAATAAGTAAGCCAAAACACACAATAAAAATCCAACACCAATTTATAAAAATAGGAAATATTTCTATGATTAAAATGACACCAAAACAACAAAACTCCAAAGTAGGGAACCAGAGATATGAATTTGTAAAGAATAAACACTTTCTAGTGCCTAAAAGCTAAAAGCACCACTTTTGGACATCTGCTTGCACTTGACCAGGATAAAGTTTCAGGCTGACCCTGATGGAGCGCGATTCATATACACTTAGTGGTAGGGCCCAGTCAAGTTTTTACCCTCTGAAGCTGTCACTTTTTTTGGAGCTTTTTCTCATAAGGTCAAGTGAGGCTACTCGTCAGGCTGGCTATGGGTTCGACAACGGCAGCTTGGCTCAGCGCAATGCAATGCGTCAGTCAACTCCTAGAAGTCTTGTCGATGACAAAAAGCTACCGGGGCTTCTGTGGGGTAAACCTGAATCTCAAGCCGAGCCGTGGTAATACATCGCCGTCTTGACTCTCGTCTACGGGTTGGTCACCATATGGAGCTTTTTGAAAAAAAATATTCCAAATTTCTCAAACCTCTGGATTTTCTTCCAGAAGGTCCTTTTGGGGTTCTAAAGTGTCCACAACACCAATCCAAGGTTCCAGAAACTCTGATTTGCTCCTTGGGATGTTGGGACTGACTAAATCCCTTAAAGTCCAGCTGAAGGTTGTCAGCTGGGTTCTTCTTGCTGGAGATGATGCAGGTGGAGCTTTTTTAACCTGCTGCTTTGAGGGAGTCTACTCCTTCACGTTTCAAAGCAAGGCAAAGTCCTTAGGTTTGTAGTTCAAAAGTGCGCAGCAGGTGCAGTCGTTCAGATTGCAATTCTCTTAGTGCAGGCCAGGGTTCCACCAAGGCAGTCCTTCTTCTTCTTGTAGTTTCAGGCAGGGATCTGAGTTGCTGGGCAGCTCTCCCATATTTATCCAGTGTTCTTGGGTAACATACACGGGGCACCCTTGACCAATGGGGTACAGGGTGCCACCCAGAAGTATGACAGGTTTCTCCAATGTGTGTCATATTCTTCTCCCAGAAAGCACTGTTCTTTTAAAATCCAAAATGGAGAAACTATCTCCTGGAGGTTAAGGTCTGGCTAAGCCAACCCACTAGTTTGGCTAAGTTTCCCTAACACTCCTCTTCCAGCTCCTCTTTTAGTTCAATTACTGGGGCTCCTGTCTGGCTGGGGGGTGCTTGATGTGGGGGTGAACTTGTGTCCTGTCCTAACTGTCATTCCCTCTTTGAAGACCAGTTTGGCTACTCCACCCTCATCCTGCCTTTTGCTCTGAAGCTTCAGATCTCCTCCCACCAGATGTCCTTTGTCTCTATGCAGGCCACTTCACACCTCATCAGAGCAGTTTGGCTCAGCCTGGCAAAGGCTGGCCAATCAGGAGAGGCTGCTGGAAGCCTGAATTTTGGTTTATTAGAAAATTAAGTTCTATAACTTATTTACTGTGATAGTTATAATACACCCAACCTTGGCAAGTTGTTGGATTTATTCTATCATTTTAATACTTTGAAGTATATTTGTAGCTCACTCCTGTTAATAGTTATATTTTGCTAGAGTATTCACATGTTAGCCTATGGAGCCAATGGGCTACAATGGGTAAAATGAAATTGGCAGTTTTTCCCTCACCAGGGTATATAAAACACCTTTTAAAATGTCCCTGCATATAGTTACAAGGCACTCTACCCCTGGGGCACTTAGTGGAGACCTTAGGGATGATTTATTTGTAAAAATAAGGTAGTTTAAGATTTTGGAAGTTGCCTTTAATTCCAAAGTCAAATTCGCATATAATTTAATTTTAAAAGCAGCCTGCAAAGCAGGCCTGCCTTGAAAATGACAGCAGGCAACACAGCAGTGCACACTTAAGTGCATTAAATCTTCTGGGCCTCTAAACCCACATGCCCTACCAAATACTAGGGGCTTACAGATAGGTTGTCATACCAATTGTTATTACACCTAATTACCATATACCTTTTACACAGAGCTCTGGCCCTGGGTCTGGTTAGCAGAGCCCAGGGTACAGTCAGAGTCAGATGCCACCAGTATCAGTCAACAAATGGGGGTGATCAGGCAAAAAGGATGACTTTCTCATATCAATACTGGCACATTTGTACTAATCTGGACCCATGACAAGCCTGTGACCCTATGCAGATCTCCTCCTATGAGAGCAATGAATGAGCACCTAAGGCCAGTTCTCTTGCACCATAGAATGCTTGGGATATCCTTTTAAAATATCCCTTTGAATTGCTGCTCTTTGATTAAGTTACAAGAGAACTTGATATACAGTCATCTCAGAATGAAATTATGAAATGTATTATAAAAATGTATCAAGCTTTTGTACTTTAAAGTAAGGGACCACGACATTGCCTAGGCTATTAAAGAAAAGCCTCTTGAATGGCACGGTGCTTAAACTGTGTCTAAATATTGATTATCACGAAATAACCACAGGAAATGGCAGAGTTCGCCATTTAAAGGATCATCTCCTGAAATCTAATTCATGCCCTATCTTTCAAAAAGCTTTAATATCATGTGAATGTTAAAGTAAATTCGATCTCAAAGGAACCTTCTTTTTAAGGGGTTTAAACAGAGTTGTTTACTTGTAAGAATGGTTAATAAAACATTGTGCCTGCAGTCCAACATTAATTTAACTTTGGTGTGGAGTCTTCATGTTCATCGTAGAGCAAGTTATCCAAGTCTCCACTACAGATCAGATGGTACAGTAACACCAGGTATTACCTAATTTCTACCAAGCTGTCCTGTTCCACAAACTTGACAGTGGCCGGGGATAATTGGTGATGTGCTTCACTGCAGTAATCCACTGCAAGGGATTACCACACTGGGATTTTTGAATGATAGTGAATTAGATTTAACTCCTGATATTAACTCTGTGGTTAAAACATGCTTTAAAAAACATAGGGCCAGATGTACGACCATTTTATTTTGCGCCTCGCAATTTGCGACTAATTGCAAGTCGCAAAATGCTAGGCGCGAAATAAAATATACAACAGTGTGTTTAACACTTTTTGCGATTCCCAATGGGGTCGCAAATTACGAGGCTCATTAATATTAATGAGCCTCTCGCAATTTGCGAGCCCATTGGGAATGACAGGCCCTCCCAGGGATGGTGGCCTGCTGGGCTCAGCAGACCACCATGTCTGGGACTGCTTTTAAATAAAACTGTTTTTTTTTAAATGCAGCCCGTTTTCCTTAAAGGAAAACGGGCTGCATTTAAAAAATAAAAAGGAAACGTTTTTGTTTAATTTTTAGGGCAGGCAGTGGTCCCTGGGACCACTGCCTGCCCTAAAAAATATTTTGCATGCATTTGCAAATGGGAAGGAGTCCCTTGGGGACCCCTTCCCATTTGTGAATGCATTATCACCTACTTGAAGTAGGTGGTAATTGCGGGTGTTTTACGACCGCAATTGCGGTTGCAAAACATTAGTACATGGTTTTGCGACTCACTATTTGGAAGGGAACGCCCCTTCCAAATAGCAAGTCGCAAAACCTATTTAGCGAGTCGCAAATAAATTGTGACTCGCTAAATAGGCTTTGTACATGGCCCATGATGTTTTTACATGCGCAAACCAGTTCGCAAACCAGTTTGCGCATGCAAAAACGGGTCATACATCTGGCCCATAGACTTTTAATAAAGATCTTGCCTTCATTCCTTCGAGATATTCATACTTAGGTAGTTAACGCAACCATTAATTGCAGACTTGCAAATGAATGCTACCTAGGCCTTCCAGGAAAATCATTGCTTAAACTGCAGAGGTTAAAAAATCATGCAATGAGAACGAGTATGAATCTCAACAGATGTGAACATGTATATGAAGCTCGGAGTACTTTACATTGAGTACTTATAGAAAAACATATTCAATTTAAGGCCCTCTACTACTATTAAAGAGTGTACTATAGGAAAGATCCCAAGTTTTTCCAAGATTTGCTTCCAAGTTCTGTCTGTCATCAATCTCTCTAAATTGCCAGCTACTATTTCCCTGGGCCCGTTCTTTCCTCTCCCCTGACACCGTATCCCTTGCTCCCGTCTACTAAACCTTTTATTGTCTATGCAGCACTACAAGACCCCATACTGATAATGCATAATCTTCTGATAGGGCTACAGGTGATGCGCAATTGAAACAAACACAAGATGAGAATAGGAAAGGTATGGTCTCAGAAGAATAATAGCCATAAATATCGCAGAAAACATGTACCTGCGAGAGAAGCATATCTTTGGTTCACTGCTCTTCTCTTTCAGATCACTGAAGGAACAGTGTTTTCTGCTCATGGCCTACAGTTAATGGATAAAGAAGCATATGACTGCAATGCATCTAGGTGGCATAATAGTTACTGACAGGGGCATGACAATGTAAGCTAACATAATGGCACAAAAAGGGCTAAAAAAAAGAGTGACCATTTAAATATAGTCTGCTGCTTTAAGCAGCAGCAGCAAAGGCCACTATGAACCGGTAAGCACGTTTTGGAAAAGAATAAAACAAAATAATAATTTATAAAAAGAAACTATAAGTAAAACAATGATTTCAAAATAACGGAAGCTTTCAAGCAGGGTATGAAGAAGCCAGACAGTCCCTAATCAGCGAGCTATACGTTTGGTTAACGTGGGCTACACCGTTTATCTGAGTTGCAGAGGTTTCCTGTTTCTACACCAGATACTAGCGATGACTTACATTTACAATATAAAGTCATTACATTTCTAATTTGCTTACACCTGTTTGTGATTTTCACTCACCACCTGTGCCCTTGTCTGTCCATGCAGTACACTTCTCTGCATAAGTAGGTCTTTATCAAACCCAGAGCAAAATGCGGTAAACTCAATCAACTACACAGGCCCATGCCCTCATAGTCTCTTTCCAAAATAGCCACTACTGCTTTCTAAATGTACAGCTGTCATATTTAGGTCTACTATGCTGCTGATTGGTTTAGTCTTACGATTTGCATTATGTGGCAAACATAGGTTTCAACAAGCATGTGACTCTGCGCAATTTAATATCTTTATCGGCCTGCATTTATTGCATGAAAAGAAGTGAATACCAGCCAAAGGCTAACTCTAGGGCCCCCATTCTGTCAGTTGTCTTTTCGATTATTATATTCTCATAAAATAATTTTCATATACTTCTATCAGAGGCAGAGCGACCTAGGATAGAACATGTATTTTAAAACCATGGTACATAAAAAGGGATTAAGGGTCATGGGTAGAGGAAAGGTTGTAGGACCTCCAGAGAAGTGGCATTCCATAGAGAACATTAATGCACACACACAGTGCTGTATGGAATCACACAGCCACATGTGCCTTCTTCCCCACCTACACCACCAAAAGCAAAAAGTGAAATGAAAGACATTGCATGAAGTCTGCTCATTTTAATTTTCTCCCCCCCTAAGGTATTTCAGTAGCTACTCCCAGAAATCATAAGTAAAACAACATTTCATTGATAATAAGTTATTATCAATTACATTTTGTCTTACTCATGATTTCTGGGAGTTATATTTTTGGCTACGTCCACTGTGTTTGTTTCATGGTCAGAAGTGTGTCTAAAAGAGTTTACCTGGATTGTCATCTGCTCCGTATACTGTCAGCTTTTTGTTCTCCTATTAAGTCATATTTATCAAGCCACGCAAGGCCACCTTGCATGGCCCTGCGTGGCTTTATAAATCTAGAGTAACGCAACACAACTCAAATTGCTTTGTTGCGTTACTCTGCCCCAGAGAGGAGTTCCATGGGTGGAGTGTGGGTGTTCCCACGCATCCACCCATGGACTTTGGTGCATTCCCAGATTTACCATTACTGGTATACCTGGGAATGCGTCAAAATGATACGCCTCCCCAGGTGAGGTGTAACAAGGAGGAATATCTTTATTTCTCCCCATTTTTTCCCTTTTTCTGTGTGTGCTGCATTCGGCAGCACACACAGGAAAATGCCTTAGAGGGGAATATCCTTTACCCCGCAGTATTTACAATGACCAGCCTTTACAACAAAGTAAGTACCCCACATGCGACGTTACCACGCGTTACTTTACCACGCATGTCGTTACAACGACTTTCTGTAGGGGGCGCGTTGTTGGACTGTTGTTGGATTTTTTAAGTCCAACACCTTCCCTACTGTTGCGTAGAATAGAGTTGGAATATTAATTTATACTATTCCAGAGTCCCCCTAAAGCAAGTCATTGTAATGACTTGCGTGCTAAAGTGACGCATGGTAACGTCGCACGCAGTGTACTGACTGCGCTGTAAAGGTTTGCGGGGTAGATGCTTGCGAGGTTCCATCAAATAACTCCTCAGAGGATTGTTTTTGTGCAGGAAGGTGCCCCTTCCTGAAGAAAAATAATCCTGTCTGTAACGCAGGCACCGTTGCACCATGGTGCAAGGGTGCCTGCGTTGGCGCTAGGCAGCAGTTTGTTCGCCAGTACAAGAAAAGAACAGGAATGCGCTGTATAATGTCAAATACAGTGCAATCCTGCCCTTTCCCTTTCACACAGCACAGCAAGGTGGCTGGCTGCGCTGCATGAAAGTTTGATAAATCTGCCCCTCTAAACCTATTCTCTGTTATCGCGTAGCCACAGTAGGAAACAAGATCTGTTCCTACATCAAAAAGGAACTCCAGGCTGGTGTCACAGGGCTCCCTAAGAGCCTGTCAGTGCAGCAGTGAGCACAGTTTGGGTCGGGGAGGGGTTCAAGGAGAAATGAAGGAAACAAAGAGTGGTGAGGTAGGTGGCTGGAGGCCAGGTATATTTTTGGACATTTGGGACAGGAAGGAGAGACCATATTTTGTATGTCCCCATGCTACAAATGTGATTTCTATCACATTGTAAGTATATTACAATATGGCTATGGTCTCTAGTTGGCAGAAGTATGCACCTTTGTCGAAACAGGGACCCTTCTAGTCAGGGTAAGGGAGTTACACACTTAGATAACCCCTGCTCACCCTCTTGGTAGCTTGGCACGAGCAGACAGGCTTATCCCAAAGGCAATGTGTAAAGTATTTGTACACCAAACACACATTAACACAGTCAAAAACCACAAATGGACACCACACCAGTTTATAAAAATAAAGTATCTTTATCTAAACCAAACAAGAACAAAACAACAAAAATCCAATATACATGTATCAAAATATGACTTTTAGAACAGTTATCTCAAAAATAGCACTTGTAGAAAAAAACAGCTCCAACTGGGGCTATTATGACGTTGTGCCAGGCGTAAATTCAAAGTACGGCACCGGCCGCGATGTGCGCGGCGTCGGGCACAGAGTCACATGGACCCTCAAACAACAGTACCTTGGAAAACTAAGTCTATGGATGATGCATGGCGTCGTGGAGGAGAGGCGTCAGTGCAGAGGACAAGGCTGGTTCCCTGGTTGCCAAGGGGGAGGCGAGGCTTCTAATCTATGAGGGGGCGAGGCGTCGAATCCAGGTTAGGGAAAGTTAGGCGGCGTTGGTGGAGAGGCATCGATTCCGGTGAGGCGATGCAAAGTCAAAGAGTTTGTGAGATCCACCTCGTCGGTTATCCGCTCGGCAATAATGGGATGCTGCCGCTGGTGGTGATGGCGTCGGTGCGAGCGCTGGCATCAGGAACGCTAATAATTGCAGGCATCCGCAGGCGTCGGAGCTGCGGTGCAGGTGGGGCAGTGCATTATGCACTTCACAAGCGGTGACCCCGGCATCGGTGCAGGTCACAGCATCACTGGTGGCATCGCTGATGGCATCTGAGTTGTTTTCTTTGCATTGCAGCACAAACTACACAATTCTCAGGGCCCAGGAATTGGAATTGGCGCATTTTTTAATGTAGGAGTCCACAGAGAAGTCCAGGTGCTGGTTAATGGGTTGCAGGTGAAGTCTTTGTGGCCCTGAGACTTCCAAACAGGAGGCCAGCACACACAGGCCCTTGGAGATTCTTCTTCAAACAGGTTCACAGCAAATCTCTAGTCTTTGTCCTCTCCTTGGCAGAAGCAGCAACTGAAGGCCAACCCAGTAAAGCACAGACAGCAAAGAGGCAGTACTCCTCCTTACAGTTCTCAAGCTCTTCTCCTTGGCAGAGGTTCCTCTTGAGTCTAGAAGTCATCTAGTTCTCTGGGGTTTAAGGTCCAGTACTTATACCCCATTTTCTCTTTGTTCTCTTTGTGGCAAGGGTCTCTGAATCCAGCCAAACCAGTTCTGCCCTCTCTGGCCCAGCTTCACTACAGGAGGTGGAGACAGCATTGTGCAGAGGAGATACTGCCTATTCAGGTCCTAGTTAAAACTTCTCCTACCACTCCAAATGCAGCCAAAGGCTATTCAGCCCAGCTAGGAGTCACCAAGGAAAGGCAGGACACACATCAACCCCCCATGTGGCTGTCAACAGTAAATGCACATCCCCAGCTCCTGTCACCCCAAAAGCAGACAGTCAATACACAAAACAGCAGAGGCACACAAAATGGTTAAACAAGAAAATGCCTACTTTCTAAAAGTGGTATTTTCAAACACACAATTTAAAAACCATCTCCCTAAAAAGATGTGTTATTAAATTCTGAGTTCAGAGAGCCTAAACTCCATTCCTCTATCTTGTCCCAATGGAAACGTATATTTGTAAGATGTTACAAAGTAACTCCCATGTCAGCCTATGGGACAGATAGCCTTTCAATAGTGAAAAACGAAATACAAAGTATTTCACTATCAGGACATGTAACACACACCAGTACATGTCCTACCTTTCACATACACTGCACCCTGCCCATGGGGGTACCTTGGTCCTACCTGACGGGTGCCTTACATGTAAGAAAAGGGAAGGTTGGGGCCTGGCAAGTGGGTGCACTTGCCGGTTCGACATGGCAGTTAAAATTGCATGCGCAGACACTGCAGTGGCAGGTCTGAGATACATTTACAGAACTACTCATGTGGATGGAGCATTCAGTGCTGCAAGCCCACTGGTAGCATTTGATTTACAGACCCTGGCACACTCAGTGCACTTTGCTAGGGACTTTCCAGTGAATCAAATATGCCAATCATGGATAACCAATCATAATAACAGGTTACACAGGGAGCACTTGTACTTTGACACTGACCGGCAGTGGCAAAGTGCCCAAGGCATCTAAATCAAAAATACAGGAGGTAGAGGCAAAAAGTCAGGGGAAACCACGCCAAGGGTGCCAAGTCTAATAGGCTATATATGTCAAGGTGACCATGTTTGGAATTACATAATGTGCCAAAAAATAAACCAAAAGGATACTATACATGAGAGTACAGAAAAACTATACATCACATTGTAATCAAGCTCTAATGGGCCAAGTCATATAAAAAAATGAAAACAAAAGTAAAAATAAAATAATAAACAAAATATAATAAACCCAATTGGGTTTTTTCCAAGGAAGAGGTTTTAAAGTCCCAACCAAGTGAATGTAATAAAGTAAAGGTAACATACCCAAAAAGTACAATGGCCCACATAAGTTTATTTGTTACAGCAAACAAATGATGGACGGAATGCTGACAATGCAAACATTTTCCCCAGTCAAAAGATCTGGGTTGAATCCATCGTTCTTTTGCCCACTACGCCACCCCAGTTTGGACCCAGCCATATGCAAATCAGTCTTGACCCTGTGCCCCATGGGAACAGTCCAGACCGAACTGCCAGGCCAGGTCCTCCCTGGACCGGAAACAAGCATCCTGGGACCGGTTTCAGGGTATGTCACCCTTCTTCAGCCAGGCTAGCTTGAATCCAGTGGCACAGTGAGCAAGGGACCCACGTCTGGGCATACCCATCCCACTTAGGGCTGAAAAGTGTTACAGCAAACAAATGATGGACGGAATGCTGACAATGCAAACATTCTCCCCCAGTCAAAAGATCTGGGTTAAATCCATCGTTCTTTTGCCCACTACGCCACCCCAGTTTGGACCCAGCCATATGCAAATCAGTCTTGACCCTGTGCCCCATAGCACAGGGTCAGACTGATTTGCATATAGCCATGTCTGAACTAGGGTGGCGGAGTGAGCTAAAGAATGATGATGGATTAAACCCAGATCAGTTGACTGGGGGTGAGTGCTTGCAATGTTCAACACACCGTCCATCATCCCCTTTGGTTTTACTTTGTTCGCCCTAAGTTGGCAGGGTATGCCCAGACGTGGGTCCCTTGCTCACTTTGCCACTGGATTCAAGATAGCCTGGCTGATGAGGGCTGTGAGCCCGAAACCGGTCCCAGGATGCTTGTTTCCGGTCCGGCAGTACGGGCTGGACTGTTCCCATGAGGCACAGGGTCAGACTGATTTGCATATAGCCATGTCTGAACTGGGGTGGCGGAGTGAGCTAAAGAATGATGATAGAATAAACCCAGATCAGTTGACTGGGGGTGAGTGCTTGCAATGTTCAACACTCCGTCCATCATCCCCTTTGGTTTTGCTTTGTTCGCCCTAAGTTGGCAGGGTATGCCCAGACGTGGATCCCTTGCTCACTTTGCCACTGGATTCAAGATAGCCTGGCTGATGAGGGCTGTGAGCCCGAAACCGGTCCCAGGATGCTTGTTTCTGGTCCAGGGAAGACATGGCTTGGCAGTTCGGGCTGGACTGTTCCCATGAGGCACAGGGTCAGACTGATTTGCGTATAGCCATGTCTGAACTGGGGTGGCGGAGTGAGCTAAAGAATGATGATGGATTAAACCCAGATCAGTTGACTGGGGGTGAGTGCTTGCAATGTTCAACACTCCGTCCATCATCCCCTTTGGTTTTGCTTTGTTCGCCCTAAGTTGGCAAGGTGTGCCCAGACGTGGGTCCCTTGCTCACTTTGCCACTGGATCCAAGATAGCCTGGCTGATGAGGGCTGTGAGCCCAAAACCGGTCCCAGGATGCTTGTTTCCGGTCCAGGGAAGACATGGCTTGGCAGTTCGGGCTGGACTGTTGCCATGAGGCACAGGGTCAGACTGATTTGCATATAGCCATGTCTGAACTGGGGTGGCGGAGTGAGCTAAAGAATGATGATGGATTAAACCCAGATCAGTTGACTGGGGGTGAGTGCTTGCAATGTTCAACACTCCGTCCATCATCCCCTTTGGTTTTGCCACATAAGTTTATGGCACATTACTTTGCTTCAAATGTATCATGAATGTTTCTGGGTATATCAAGTCTTTAATATGGCAGGCATTAGTTTATGGCAAACCTTTTGTCGTTGTCATATAGTGTAACTTGTCCAGCTTCACATTACCGGCACCAACAGGGATATGGTAATGATTCTTTTCCTTCAAATATGGTGGCACCAGTGCTTAATTTGTGAATAAAAGAAGTGCCAGGGCCCTAGTCGGTAAGTGACTGCAGCTGCACCACCCATTGCCCCGTCTGCGCTGGCAATAACAACTACTAACCATGATACTTTTACAAGGGTGACAATTTAGACTACTCCAGCCTGCCCAAAGCTATAAGAATGGCTTGGCGGCTGGTATTAGTGATTTTGAATTTATACATAATTATTAAACAACTGCTGTAGTGCTCATTTCAAAATCAGATAGACAGCGCCACTATGCGATGGACTGCCATAAGTGCCAGTGCTGGCAATTAAGTGCCAGTGCCAAGCACCCGAAATCACCGGCTCAATTAAGCACTGAACATCCCTTGTTCGTATTAGATGTGAATTCAATAAATAATCCCGTTTTAAAATCTTCTGTTTTCTGCGATTGAGTAGCATGCGGTATCATTCTGTGTGGATCAGTTGTGCAATACTTTGTTGCTAGTTGGTTACCAGTAAGTGAACTGTGGGATACTCTAAACTCCATTTCAGAAATCAAATTTGATGCAGCATCCATTCCCTATGGCGACCAGAGTGTCAAAGCAATACTAAGTGCAATACAAAAGAGGGATATGGTGCTTAGCTGAGAGATTGATGCAATATTATACCTCCAGAAGCAAAAAAACAATGTCTAAATTATGTTACAAATGTATTTGAAAGACACTATGGACAACGAATATTACAACACCCAATGTAGGAGTCCCATAGGGATAGGCAGATCACTTCCTGCAAGTTATGTACAACGTCTACGATGGAAAGGTCTGGAGTATTGTCGAGTTCTGAAAAGTTGGTGTAGTATTCATCTGAGCAAACTCTTAAATCAACAGTCAGCTTGTGTGATTGATATTCTTCAGACTTTACCGAATTTTCATCATTCTAATGAAAAGTGTTTTGGTTTATAAAAGTTCAGACAACAACAAAATCTATCTTCTCCAGAGAAGAGAGTAAAAAATTAAAAAGTCACAGAGATATGAACAACTCCACATCTATAGCAGGAGAATTAGACAAAATCTTTAAAAGACAGAAGCTGAACACTGTATGAGAAGA
Organism: Calotriton arnoldi; assembly: GCA_963921515.1. Taxonomy (NCBI): domain Eukaryota; kingdom Metazoa; phylum Chordata; class Amphibia; order Caudata; family Salamandridae; genus Calotriton; species Calotriton arnoldi. The sequence goes on along the minus strand of CAWUFW010007754.1, from coordinate 752,214 downwards.
GGATTTGGAGCATCCGTTTCATTGAGTTTTTATATCAGAAATGTAAGATTGACACAGAGACAATAAATTCTTGATATCATTTGAGGTGATGTAGCGATCATCACTCAAAGTTATATTACCAGGAGCAAGCTAAGAGTGGCAAAGTAATGGGCAAGTCCATCACCACAGAATCTTTTGAAAGAGATCAGAAAGAACACGAGGAATATTAGAGCACGTGTATCTTGTATATAGATCAATGTTTAACTGGGAAAAATGCTGAACACTGGCACAAATGTGTTTCTGTGTGGGACGTAAACTAATGGGCAAGTCCATCACCACAGAATCTTTTGAAAGAGATCAGAAAGAACACGAGGAATCCATATGGACAATGGCAGCTGTTCCTTGGCCTCTCAGTTGGCAGACACGCTGAAGGGTTTAAATCTGTTACAAAAGGTGTGTGCGCCTACCCATATAGCTGGCCATACACTGGATCTCATTTTCACTAATGATCCCAACCTGAAAGTAGAGGTCCCGATACCCCTAACCTGGTCGGACTATCAGTTAGTTCCTTTCAGTTTGACTGGCAAATCCTCGGGCAATAGTGCCAGGCCAACGTACGAGGAAAGGAGAAACTGGAGGAAGGTCTCCCCGGAGACACTGGGTCCCGTGTTACAAATCGCCCCACCTCAGCTAACCCTAGCAGCGATGTATCTACTTTCAACTGCTGGGTCACTACAGCCCTTGATAGAGTAGCCCCGCTTAAAACAACAAAATCTGCCAGGAAAAAACCCTCTGCCCCCTGGTTCACTACGGAACTACGAATGGAGAAAAGCTTATGTAAGAAGCTGGAACGTGCTTAGCGTAAATCTTACAATCCAGAGGCCAAGTGCGCTTACAGAGCGGCTCTAAAAAAATTCCATGGGCTGAAACGTAACACCATCAGGGAGTACTTTGCCAACCAAATCAAGTCTTCTGATAATTCAGCCAAAGAAGTCTTTAAGATCGTTCAAGGTTTTATCAAACCGAAGGCTCTGTACAGAACCATTTCCCCATCGGCTACCCTCTGTGAGGACTTATCGGTCTTCTTCCAGGAGAAAGTACAACTTATCTATTCCTCCTTTTCTTCGGCTGGGCCATCAACTACGCTAAAGTACACTCTAGACCCTCCTGGCAACTGGTTCGAATTTCGCCCGTTTTGCCCAGAAGCATCCCTGATAGAATTGAACAAATGTAAATCAGGTTCGCCTAGCGATCCCTGCCCGGCTAAGTTTTTTAAACTGCTGGCCCCATGGCTCAATTCGCAGCTGAACCCAATGTGGAACTCCTTTCTGATAACGGGCACTTATCCAGCCACCTGGAAATTGGCCTATGTTCTGCCGATTCTCAAGAAAACAGACGCAGATCCAGCAGAGCTCAAGAATTTTAGGCCTATCTCCCTTTTGCCAGCACCGTCCAAAATTCTTGAGAAGGAAGTCCAGAAGCAACTATCCAACTTCCTGGAGTCTAACAACTGTCTCCATGACTCCCAATCTGGTTTTAGATCAGGTTACAGCACAGAGACAGCTCTTCTGGAAGTTGCGGAAACTGTACGTGAAACCTTAGACCGGGGCAGCTCCGCAATGCTTGTGCTGCTGGACTTATCGGAAGCATTCGATACGGTGTCTCATCGGATTCTTTTGGAGAGACTTGAGCATCTGGGAGTGACGGGAACCACGCTCGCCTGGTTCCGCTCGTTTCTAGATGGTCGATCTCAGCAGGTATTTCTCCGCCCCCATGTTTCCTTACCAAAACCCCTCGTGTGCGGGGTTCCCCAAGGCTCGGCTCTGAGCCCTACATTATTTAATGTCTATCTAACCCCCCTTGCATCGTTAGTCGAGCAATGGGGAGTGAAAGTTGTATCCTATGCTGATGATACTCATCTGTGTTCTTTTTTAGAGAACACTCTGAGGCAGCTTTCGCCAACTTTAAGCACTGCCTGAACAACATGTCGGCTTGGATGACGGATAGCTGCTTGAAATTAAATACTGATAAAACAGAGGTATTGTTTTTCAATCAATCCTCTCCTCTGCTATCTGAACTCTGGTGGCGGTCAGAGCTAAACCCCCCCAATCCCAGTAGATTCAGCTAGGAATCTGGGGTTCAAATTTTACACAAACCTTTCTTGCAAGGCCCAGATATGCCAAGTCTCCTCGTCCTGCTTCTGGAAGCAGAAAGCCCTGCAGAGATTTATTAATCTCCTACCTATGGACTGCAGGAAGACTGTGGTCCATGCATTGGTCACGTCCCAGCTATACCTTCCAATAGCCTATATATGGGTCTACCAGCTGATCTGATCTGAAGACTGCAAATTATTCAGAACGCTGCGTCCAGACTTATTAGGAATGTGCCGTTCCGCCACCGCATATCCCCCACCTGCGGAGCCTCCATTGGCTGCCTGTCAAAAGGAGAATCGAGTTCAAGGCGCGTTTCATTGTCTATAGAGCCACCAGAGATAGGGGCCTGGGCTACCTGAAACAGAGACTCCAGAAATATCACTATGTTAGGGCTTTGAGATCTAATCACCAGAAATTACTCAGGATACCTTGTTTCTCTAAAGCCAGGATAGGCGGTCGAGCTTTCTCAGTGAGAACTGCTTCACTCTGGAACTCAATGCCTGACCATCTTCGTAAGTTAGAGTCAGAACATGCATTTAGGAAAGCACTGAAAACCTGGCTTTTCAGCCTACCGTAGCTCCCCCTTTTTTCTCTCACTGCCAAATCCGTTGTAAGCACCGGGACACTTCCGTTGGAGGTAGCTGCGCGCTGTATAAATGTCCGATTGATTGATTGATTGGTTGAGGAATATGAGAGCATGTGTATCTTGTGTATAGATCAATGTTTAACTGAGAAAAATGCTCAACACGGGCACAAATGTGTTTCTGTGTGGGACGTAAGCATCTGAATAGCTAGAAGGCTAGGGCTCTTACAGATATTTCCACATAGACTCGGCAGCTGGGTTCCTGCTGAAATAACTACACATCCTCATGCAAAAACAAATACATAGCTCCATCTCTGTCTTTATACGTGTGTGTGTAGATAGATAGATAGATAGATAGATAGATAGATAGATAGATAGATAGATAGATAGACTGGAAATTACCCATTATGTATTTATGTATTCCCTCTGTAAAATAAAACACACATTGCTCCAGGTAGACTCCTGAAATGAGGGGGGTTGAGTGTAATCCCGGTGGAGCATATCGGCAGTACAGATGCAAATCCAAACAGTAAACACGCTCACTCAGGGCTGAAAGTTTGCGTAGTGAAAGTTTAATGAAAAAAGCAACTCAGACGCGTTTCGGTCATCAATCGGCCTATATGACATGACAGAATTACGCAAACCATACCCAATATATTGTAAAAGTAGAAGAAAATAGACTAAGTGAAAGTTCATAACATGATGAATGGGCGCCATCTTTGAGTGGTACATTGTTGCATAGAAAATATGACTTCATGCAAGAAATCTAAAGAGAATTAAATCAATGCATAAATACATCAATACATAAATCAAAAAGGCCTAAATAATTAACATATAATGCAGACTCTAAGAGTCTTATGAGCAATCTATCAGTAGGTAGGTTGGAGGGATAAACAGAAATGGCTCTCGTAGTATATCCCAACTGGTCTAAAGTGTATATGTATATATATTTAGTCATATATATATATATATATATATATATATATATATATATATATATATATATATATGTATATATATATATATATATATATAGATAGATAGATAGATAGATAGATATATATATGACTAAATATTTTTGACAAATAATACTATGAATAGTGAGAAATTTTGGGTGTAGTATTATTTGTCAAAAATATTTATATTTAGTCACCCATATCTAGACAAGTTCTGAACCAACTCAAACATAACACCAAAATAACTTATCTATGACTCATGTAGAACTCCCATGTGTGTCCTGGAAGAAAAGAGTAGGTGATTCCCGAGTGAAAAGTCCATCTCAGCATGTTGGGATCCCCTTTCTTTCCTCCTAAAATATAATGAACATATGTACAAGTTAAATGAGAAAGCAGCTAAAAAGGAAACTCACAGCATATCACAGAGAGGAAATATTTTGAAAAACTGGGCAATCAATCTTTCCCTAGATGCACTTTCAATTCCTCCTCTGTGTTTAAACCTCTGGGACTTTTAGTTTCAAGATATATTATATGTTTAGAGTATTTACTGCTAAGCATTGGTGTTCTATTACCTCCTCTCATGTTCTATAGTATCTGTTCTATTGCAAAGCATGTCAATTTGGATCTGTCTTGCCAAAGGGTATTGTGGGTCACAGTTATCAATTGTCCTTGTGTGTTCCAAAATATGCTTCTTAACTGCATGAATGGTGCTTCCCATGTATCTCTTTCTGCATGGACACTCAAGTATGTAGTCTACAAATTGTGAACTGCAGGTCAGAAACTGTGTCATATTCTTACTACCTTTGCCATGGGGGACCTCATATTCCCTTCTGCTCTTGCTATTGGTACATGTCTTGCAGCGACCACAGGGAAAGAAACCCTGCAACATCTGTTCTCTATTCCCATCCTTTTCAGTAATGTTACTGCTTACCAGGGAATTTCTTAAGGAACATCTCTTGTGGTATTTTATATTGGGTTTGTCACTTATCAGATTACCTATGGTGGGGTAATTTTTCAGAATGTTCCAGTTTTTTCGAATCACATTATGCACTGTTTTAGAGCCATTATTATATGTTGTAATCATACGAGTGGTTTCCTGTTCCTTCCCTTTTTTGTTTATTTTGTTGTCAAATAAGACTTTGTTACGATCATTCTACTTGACCCTCCTAATGACCTTGTTCAAGACCCATTGTGGATAGCTTATCTCCCTGAATCTCGACACCATCAGATTTTCTTCCTTCAAGTGTGTTCCTCTCTGGCCTCAGTAGCTCCCCCAAATGGAATACTGCATTTGAAGGCATATTGGTGACCACTGAGGGCACGTAGGAGACTTTTCCCCGCTGTGGGTTTTCTAAAAGGCTGGTCTGGATATTATTGTCCCTTATTTCTACCAGCACACCAAAAAGCTAAATCTTCTCTTTACTTATGGTGCATGTAAAGGATAAGTTTAGGGTATTCTTCCTTAATTTATCCACAAATCTCACAGCTGATCCCTCTGACCCTTTCCAGATTATAAATAAGTCATCGATATATCTTAGCCAGAGGACAGCCTTCTTCATATATTTAGCAGTGGTTGCATCCACAGACACCTGCTTCTCCCACCATCCCAGAAAGATATTCACAAAGCAGTCCACTGAAGATGTCTGTAGAGTGTACCATTGAAGAGGATAATTTTGTTGATGAGGCAGTACCTAATTATATCAATGATTATCTCTGCATACGCTAAGTACCGTATGGGCCTGGCTCTCAAGAAGTACTTACATGCCTCAATACCTGCATCATGCTCAATGATTATATATGAAGAGCATACATCCAATGTCGTAAGTAAGAATTCATCCTCCCACTCAAATCCCTCTAATCTGCAGAGGAAGTCCTTAGTATCTCGAACATACGATGGCAGACTGGTCACAAATTCTCTCAAAACAGAATCCACAGTTAGAAACATTTTCCAATGCACTTCCTATTGAGGACACAATAGGCCTGCCAGGTGGATGTAATCTATTCTTGTGTACCTTAAGCATCAAATAAAACACAGGCATACGTGGAAACTCTTTCTTAAGGAAGCAATTTTCCTCCCATTCCAAGAGTCTCTTGTCCTTCCATGTCTCTAATTAATCCCACAATTCCTTCATGCTCTTGTTATATGTTTCTTTCCAATGCTTTCATAACATGTCATGTCATTGAGTTGTCTCAATGCCTACTTTATATACATCTCCCTAGATAATATCAAAATGGTCCCACCCTTATCCGCAGGGAAGATGATAATATTCTCATCCTTTGCTAGAGAGTCAATAACTGCTCTTTGTTCCTCAGTTAAGTTCAATTTCTTAAAAAAACATTCTTTTTTCATCCCCCTAAAGATCTCTGATCATTTTGTCATGAAAGGTATCGAGGGCATCATGAGGCATCTGTGGATGAAAAGTGGATTGGAGTTGGAAATTGCTGGGACATGAACAAACGTTAACTATACCCAATGTATCTAAGATGGCTCCTACCTCCGTCACATCTATGCCCTCTTGTCTGTTTCTCACTAATTCATGTACAGTCACAAGCATGTCGATATCCCCAATCATTAAATGAGAGGTGTCTCTATTATTAGGTGTTCTATTCCTGTTTGCTAGGACATTCCTCCTTTCCCTAAAACTGTGCCACTTCTTTACCTTCTATTTCCTGACCAGTTTGAATAAATTAGTACACTTCTCTACATAATTAAAATTAGAGACAGGACAGAAGGAAAGTCCAAAACATAAAGTTGATTTTTTCACCTGAGTAAGTACCTTATTAGATAAGTTAATGATAGTTCTATTTATCATCTTTTTATCCGTTATTGCTCCACACGTGGGCTCTTCTTGTTGCTTCGCATTAGAGCCCCTAATTGTCCGCCGTCTTTTCTGATTTCTTTGATGGTTTCTTTCCTTCCTCTGCCTGTTCCTCCATGTCAGCATACTTGTCCTCGTCCTTTCACTCCGGTTCCTCTTTCTTTGCCATTGTTTCCTGTGGTTTCTAGGATTCATTTACATCCTCTCCCCATATTCGTCTAAAAAAGTGGTGTATTTTTGATTTGTATGTCAAAATGAGAAAGAACCCAACGGCGGACTTTCCAGCCTGTACCTCACGCTTAGTTTCGTAGATTCAAAAGTCCTGTGCACAAATCCTCCAGCACCTGCCGTTGTTCAGTGCCCCTGTGTACCAGATCCTTGGTCAATAAAGCATATGGAGGTGCATCAGGTAAAGAGGTCCAATCAAGCGTCTTGTATCAAAACCTTTATTTTTTCATCATCTTTTCTTTATTTACATACACTGTCCAGCCAAAGCGTTTCATTCCATAAACAGTAGGGACTTCATCAGGGCTTTATCTCCTTTGACAGTACGTGGAGTTCCAAGCAACGTTCAATATCATCGTTCCAGCTAGGTACACTGGCAACTTAGGGATTTCCCCGGTGCATCACCATGCCCCCGTTTGATACCCTGCTAAGTATACGTCTCGTCAGTCCAACAAACTCGGATTTTGTTGGACTGAGGAGATGGATACTTAGCAGGGTATCAAACGGGGGGCACTGTGATGCTCCGGGGAAATCCCTAAGTTAGGAGATTTATATGATGGTACTGTGTAGGTCTGTAGTCCTCTTGGGATCATACCCTTGTTGACATCGTTTTGTAGGAATGTACCCCCCGCATCATTTCAATTGTTGCGATTTGCACAAGTCTTTTCAGTCTCTTCCAGAGTTCTTCATTTTTACTGGGACCTTTTTGTGTGCCCATTCCCTTCAGGTGCATATTTTCAAATAGTACTTCTTCCTCCCTTGTCCTATGGGTTTCCCAATTTTCTGTGAGGGTTTCTAGACAAAAGGTGGAAACCAGTCTCTCAGGAATATCCTGGTACCATAAGAGAGCCCCCCATGTCAAATATCAGATTTCACTTGCCTCTAAATGTCAAAGAAGGTAGTTGCCAATACACCAGGTTACTCAGAATACTGCCACATAACAGAGACGTGAGAATGCACAATGAGGTCCACAGGGCTGAAATAAAGTTTAAAGGGAGGCCCACTAAGCCTTCAAAGGGCCCGGGGACCCCATCACCCAAGGCCGGCTGAGTGACTGTCTCCCAGGGAACCCACCACCCCACCCCCCAGGACCCAGTAATTTCTCTGCCCGCACCAGCGCGGGCAGGGAAATATGTGTTTGCTCCTGTCTGGCAGGAGTGTTTTTAAATTTCCTACCAAACGGGAGCAAACATGGAAGTGTGCTCCCCGCCGGTGGGAGATTTAAACATGTGCATGCCAGCTGGGAGCAGACTTGTGTTCTCTTTCCCTGATACAGGCAGGGTAACACAACACATACTGCTCACGCCCAGAGGGAGCAAGCATAAATAGCTTCTCCCGCACCAGCAATGCTGGCTGCCGCACCATGAGGGAAGCTGGCTGAGCCCGTAGGGGCCCTGTGGCCCCCCCTCACAGCACCTGACATGTGAATTGTGGCACCCAAGTCTGGACCTGGAGGATGGGGTACCCACGGCCTAATGAGGCTCTGGAAGGGGGGGCCGCGCGTACCAAAAAGAGCTCCCTACAGGAAGTTTTAAACTTCCTTAAATCCCAAAAACCAGTGGCTGCCTCTTTTTCTTTTGTACAGTTAGGGCCTCATTTATGAGGTCCATTGCAGCACTTTTGTGCCACCGGAGCGTCACTTTTTTGACGTTCCGGTGCCGTAGCATATTTCCTAGCCTTGTAAATATGTGTCCCTTTCATACAGAACACTGCGTGAAAGGGGCCCGTTATGGGTGTTGCTGTGGGTGTTCCCACAAAACACTCATGCAATCTGAAGCATTCCCAGATTTACGAGAAATCGTAAATCTGGGAATGCGTCAGAATCTAACACCGGAAGTCGCAACCAGTAGAAATGTTTTCATTTCTGCTCGGTTTTTCCTTTTTCTATGTGTGCTGCATTCTGGAGGACACAAAGAAAGAGGAAATCGCATGAAGTGATTGATTTTGTGCAGGAAGGTGTCCCTTCCTGCACAAAATCAATTAGCCCCGCAATGCAGGCACCCTTGCACCAAGGCACAAGGGTGCCTGCGTTGGTGCATGGCAGCCCATTGTGCGCCAGCACAGGAGAAAAGGACAGGAATGCACCATATCTCATAGATACGGCGCATTCCTGCCCTTTTGTTTTGATATAAGGAAGAGCAGCAAGATTCCTTGCGGTGCTGCCCTTCGCCAAAACCTCATAAAGGAGGCCCTAATTCTTTTCCACACCATGGAGAGCACAAGAAGCAAATGCAGTGGTGCAGTCTGACTTTAAGATAGCACACGGCCCTCTTTCTCTTGCATCAGTGGTCACACTACATCTCACTCCCGGTGCAAAGCTCTGTAGTTTGGGTGCATTGTTAAGGCACATTTTAACATTTCTGATAACTGGCTCAACAACCTCAGACCAGAAAAATTCTAACCCTTTTTTAAAGAAAGCAACGAATTGAGTAAATCACATTGTTAGAGATCGATTTAAAACATTAATCATGTCATTTAGAACCATGAGTTAGTTCTAACACGGACTCATGACAGAAACATAAGAAAAATGGGTGCAAAGACTGCATTTGCAGAGGCTGCCCCCCAAGGGGGCTAGAGAGATGGCGCCATAACTAGCGCCGTGCCCCCGGACAGAACTAGTTTGGGGCTGGTTTTGGCGCTCAAAATGACAAAAAAATAAGGAAAAACATCCGGGCCCCCCCGCGGCGGCCGCCAAAGAGGCGCGGCCCCCTCGGCCAATGGGGGCCCAGGCGGGATATGAACCCCCCAATAGGGGAAGACGCCTACCTTGGCTGGAAAGCAAGTGGGGGGGCATATAAGCGCTGCTCCCCTAGGTAAGCTCCTATCTTCATGGAGCGGGGGAGCAGCATCGGCGTCGGAACCTTTTGTGTGGAGTCCGTTTGTTGTGGGAAGGCAAAGCCCTGCCCGGCTGAAGTACCAGCCGATACTGCCCCAGTAACCAAGTATCCGCGGGCAAGAAGAAGACGACCGGGAGCCTACCCCGCTTCACCTTCGAGAGTTCGCTTGCTGCGACGAACCCCCGGCCCAAGCGAGAAACCGGGAAGAAGGCGATCCCGGAAGGCGACGAGCGAGAGCCCACCCCGTGTCACCATTTAGGGCAGGAAGCAGGAAGAAGACGAGCGGGAGCCCACTCCGCATCGCCGTCACACCCCGCGTCACCGTTGGGGAGCCAAAAGCAGGAAGAGGACGAGCGGGAGCCCACCCCGCGCCACCGGCTCATTCCGCGTCACCGTCTGGGCGTCCAAGCGGCAGGGAGGAGCAGCAGGTTGCCGCCGACACCGGAGGGCTGCTGGAGCCGACTGAGGTAGCGGGCAACAGACGCGGTGAGCAGGCGGGGCGCGGGTGCTGGGGGAACGAGGCCGGTGTGGCCCGAGCGCATTCCCCGGTCCATGCAGGCAGGCATACCCTGGACGATTAGGGGGGATTGAGTAGCACCGAGAGGGTGCACCTACGCCGTGTTGGGCACACTGCATGTGCGCGTAGGAGCTGGTTTGCCACGGGGGTGGCTGAGGACATCAGGAACAGCGCATCTCACCGCCGGCACTTACCGGGGGACGCCAGAGATGCCTGAGGTCTCCGCCTGGGGGCACAGGAAGGGAAGAGCAGCTGGGGGTTTTAAAGGGACACGCTCGAATAGCTAGGGGACCGGTTTTTGGTGCAGATAACCAGCGGCAGCACCCCGCTTTGGGCACAGTTACACGGTGCTAGAAGGCATTCCCCAACCAGCAAAAGGGGTGTTAATAATCCAGCAGCAGCTCTCCCAGTATAGTAGGTCAAGTTTGGTGCATCAGACGGCGGCAGCACCCCGCTAGGACCAGGAGACCGGTTTTGGTGCAGACACCAGCGGCAGCACCCCGCTTTTGGCAGCACAATAACAGAAGGAATGGCAAAGAGGGGGAGCAATGTGCAGCAGCAGGAGGACCTGAATGAGCTGCTAAGAAAGATCCGGGCAGTATCGGAGGTACACGGGAGCGACTGGCTGCAGCCTCACCTGCTGCACAACGCCGGCGAGGGACCAAGCAACCAGCAGGGCAGCAGCAGCGCACCGACAGCCAAGAGAAGGAGGAGGGCACCGGCGAAGCTCGCGGAGGCAGCGGCGCCCAGGAAGGCTCACCAGAAGAGGGCCCAGCCACCTGTAGCCAACACGGCGGCGGCGGGGCCAAGCCAGGGGACAGGGGACACAACAGCAAGTGGTGAGCATATCAGCGCGATTGTACAGGAATGCTTCAGAACTATGGCGCCGCTTTTGCTACAGGGCTTAGGCTTACAGGGCGCAGGGGCAACAGGGGCGCAGGCTGAGGGGCGGCAGGGGCTCACCCAGGGGGGGGGGATACGACAGTAACCCATGGGGAGGAAGAGACCTTGGGGCTGCCATGGCACCTGTTAGCCCCAGGCCTGGCGCGCCGGCACCGCATGGGGGAGCAGGCCTCAGCAGGGGTAAGGATAGACATAGGGTCCCCCACGGTGGCTTGGGGGAGCGCAACCCCAGCACCCACACCTTCGGCGGCAGTAGCGGTACCTGAGGGATATACACGGCTGTCACCGGGCCCCGCGTCATTGACTACCAGGGCCACAGGGTTAGCAAGTCTCATACCGCTAGCAGTCAAGGAGAGAATTTGGAGGAAGGAATTCATCGACATTTTCTCATTACTAGAGATACAGTTAGAAGGACTTGATCTGACAACCTGTGATAAAAAAGAGGAAGATAGGAGGGAAAGGAGGAAGGAGCGTAAGGAGAGGAACTTCGACAATTGGTTAGACGCATTTCGAATAATGGCTTGTATAATAGTCGAGAAATTCCCGCGCTGTGCAGCCGACCTGTGGCTTTACGAGGCCAGCATCCACAACGCACAGAGGCAATTCCCGGGCGACGCGTGGCTAGCGTACGATAAGGGGTTCAGGCTAAAAATGCAGACCCACCCGTAAATGGAGTGGAATGAGGAGGATGTCTCAGGTTTTATTCACAAAATGATGGTAGGAAGGGAGGAGAAGACATGGGTAGGAAAAAACGAGCAGTCCTTTAGAGGGTCATTTCACAGGGGGAAAGGGAGGCCTTTTCATAGACCCAAACAATTCAGCGCGGGGAAAGGAACACAGAACAGCGGGCCACTGGCAATATGCTGGAAGTTCGAGGCCAACGAATGCACATACGGGGCAGCGTGTAAATTCAAGCACATATGCTCATCATGTGGAGGAGGGCACCCGGCGGCAGGATACAGGCGCAGGAAAGAACATAAAGGAGACAAGAAAGAGAGAAAGAAGCAGTGAGTCAGACACTGGGGGCACCAAGGGGACAGCAGGACAGCAAACTTACAGGCTAGCATGGTCCCCCATTGACACGCACAAACTGCGCAGGCTAGCCAACGGATACCACGACCAGTCAGACGCTGAGATATTGGTCCACGGCTTTGAAGATGGTTTCCCCATCCCATTCAGGGGCCCCCTCCCCTCAGGCAGTGGGAAGAACCTAAAATCTGTATTACAGCACCCGGGAGTAGTGGCTAAGAAAATAGAGAAGGAGAAGCTATTAGGTAGAATAGAAGGACCCCTCCCCGCCCGGATGGGCAAGGATCTGGTGATCTCTCCGCTAGGGGTGGTCCCCAAAAAAGAGCAGGGCCAATACCGATTATTCCACCACTTATCATTCCCAGATGGTACATCAGTAAACAATGGAATTAGCACAGAGGTCTGCTCAGTAAGTTATGCCACAATAGACAATGCCATAGATCTGGTTAGGGCAACTGGCCGAGGGACCCTCATGGCAAAGGCGGACATTGAGTCCGCTTTCCGCCTACTCCCAGTTCACCCCTCAAGCTTTCACTTGTTGGGTTTCCAGTGGGACGGGAAACTCTATTTCGATAAAGCGATGCCAATGGGGTGCTCAGTATCATGCGCATACTTTGAAAAGTTTAGCACCTTCATTGAAAGGGCACTGCACGATAGGCACCCGGCGGGCGGGAAGCTCCACTACTTAGACGACTTCCTTTTCACAGGCCCGGCGGCGTCAGCGGAGTGCAGCGACACTCTAAAGGCATTCATGGGATTGGCGGAGGAGCTAGGGATCCCCCTTTCAGGGGAAAAAACAGAGGGTCCGGCGACAAAAATCACAATCCTAGGAATAAAGCTAGATTCCGGCGCCGGGACATCCAGGCTCCCTCCAGAGAAGGTGGAGGATTTTAGGCAAGACATTAGGAGCCTCTGCGGGCGCGAGAAGGCAACGCTGAGGGACCTCCAAAGGTTAATAGGCAAGCTTAACTTTGCAACCAGGGTAATCCCAGCAGGTAGGGTATTCGCCAGACGATTGACCCAATTGACCCGCGGGCTCACACAGAAGCATCACCACGTCAGACTCGGGACAGAGGTCAAGAAAGACCTGGTGATGTGGGATACTTTTCTGGCAGACTTTAACGGCTTACTGATCTGGAGGGAAGGTTGGGTAACTAATAAACAGATCGAGCTATACACAGACGCATCTGGCAGCACAGGGTTCGGGGCGATCCTAGGAGGCCAATGGTGCGCAGGTCATTGGCCCGGCAGCTGGCACAGACGGGGTATAACCAACAATATTACCTTCCTAGAATTATTCCCGATCATAGTGGCATTGACGATCTGGGGGAAAGAATTGCAGAACATGAAACTAACACTATGGTCAGACAACAAGGGCGTAGTACAGGCCATTAACAGGGGGTCTGCTAGGTGCCCAGACACTCTGCGACTAATGCACCGACTGGTTACATTACAGCTGGAAGGCAACATAGACCTACGAGCACGCCACGTCCCAGGGGTGGAGAACGAAGTGGCAGACGCCCTGTCCAGAGCCAGGACGGACAGGTTCAGGGAGCTGGCACCTGGGGCAGCGCAGGTCATGACCCCTTTCCCGAGACAGCTGTGGGACCTGGCGGGGTAGACCTGTCGGAGCTGGTCCACCATGCACTTGCCCCGGAAGCGGCCAGGAGATACAAGAAGTACGTGGGGACAGTAATGAGGGTAGGGGGCATCCGGTCTCTGAGCGACAGGGGGGCCACACGCAGGGCAACCGAACAATTCATTCAGTGGGCATTTAATGGCAAGAAGTCCAGGTCATGGGCGCAGGCCCACCTGGCTGCCGTGGCATACTACGCAAAATTAGAGACAGGGCAGGACCCAGTTGCATCCCATTACATCAAAGCGGCAATGAAAGGGTGGAGACGAAAGGAGGGCAAAAGGAAGGACACCAGGCACCCGATAGACTTCAAGAAACTTTGTTTGTTGTTGGGGACACTAGGGGACATAACAACGGACAGCTTCGAGCGCCTCCTGTTTAGGGCCGCATTCGCCACCGCCTTCTTTGGGGCTTTCCGCCTCAGTGAGTTAGTAGCCCCCACGAGTGTGGGCCCGGCAGAACGCTGTTTACAAGCAAGCGACGTAACCCCCAGAGCAAAGGGAGTAGAGATTCGATTAAGGCGGTCGAAAACTGACCAAGCCGGCAAAGGGGTAATGGTAAGGCTACAATGCATTGAGGATCACAACTGCTGCGCGGTGTGCTGCCTGCTCGCTTTCATGGCGGTACGGCCGGCCGACGGGGGCCCCCTGTTCAAACACAGAGACGGAACGCAACTGAGCAAGTTCCAGTTTACAGCAATATTGCGCCTCGCAATAAGCAGGGCAGGGCTGCCCACGAGGGGCTTTGGGTCCCATTCATTTCGGATAGGGCTGCCACGACTGCCGCTCAGCATGGGATGACCGAGGCCGGAATACAGGCAGTGGGGAGATGGCGGTCAAGGGCATACAAGACTTACGTGAGGCCACAGATGCTATGATCCACAGGACACACCAGGGGGAACAAAGGAGGGCGCCCGGCCCCAGGACAAACGGGGAGTGAATGTTTGTTTTCATTACTTTGACAGGAAGGAGACCGCGCCTGGTGTGGGTGGTGGGGCACTCGTTTATAACGCGGATGGAAGCCTGGTGGCGGCGTGGGGGCCACTCGATGGGAAAACCACCAGTGGGCACCTGCATACGGTGTTTGGCCAACCGGGAATGAGATGGGAACAGCTGCTGGCAACCCTCAGAGACTTGCAGGCAGAAGCGGCGTGGGATCCGGATGTTTTGATCATACACCTAGGGGGGAACGATTTGGCCAGACTCGGGAGGAAAGCACTCCTCCCCGACATCCAGAAAGATCTCACGGAGGCAGCTAGGGCCTTCGGGAACACCGCCATTATCTGGTCGGAGCTGATCAGCAGAAACGAATGGCGCGGGGCAGAATCTCAGAAAGCAGTCGAGAACTCCCGTAAGAAGCTCAACCTCACAGTGAGCAAATTCTGCAGAACAAATGGCGTGGAAACGGTCAGACACGGGCTCATCCACACGGGTCACCCGGAATTCTATGCCAAAGATGGAGTGCACCTATCCGAGGAAGGCATGGGAGTGTTTTGGAGCAACCTTTGGGGCGCCATGGCCTTAGCAGGTTGCAAATGAAGTGGCTCAGGACGTAGTTGGGGGGAGCCGCGGGAGACGGAAGCCTCCCAGACAGCGTGGCGAAGAACTACGCTGATAACGGATGGTACGGAGGCACACCAGAGGGCGGTGTGCCAGAATAGGTCCACTCACCTTGGGATGCCTCACGGCTGGGTGAGTCGGCCTAAGGGCGGTGTGTAGGACCACTCACTTTGGGATGCCTCACGGCTGGGTGAGTTGGCCTACCA
Source organism: Calotriton arnoldi (assembly GCA_963921515.1). Taxonomy (NCBI): domain Eukaryota; kingdom Metazoa; phylum Chordata; class Amphibia; order Caudata; family Salamandridae; genus Calotriton; species Calotriton arnoldi. Next base: position 736,812 of record CAWUFW010007754.1, on the reverse strand, counting down.
AAGAGGGGGGGGGGAGCAAACGGAGACGGCGCTCGCAGCCCAGCCCCCGCCGGACGGCAGGGCACAACAAGAGTCAGACAAGGTAGCGAGTTGTGGCCTAACTCCGGGACAGAAGCTACTTCCTCCCCGCGTAAAAAAGAGCGCAAACCCAATCAACCAAAGAAAACGACCCAGAAGGGCCAAGAGACAATACCAAGGAAGTTTGTTATAACATAACATGCAAAATATGCAAAGTATATACATGTTTCCTTGTATTCCTAATAAACTGCGGCCAACAAATGACCACCACAAGACAAGCGTGTATGTTGGCTTTTTCATGAGGAGGAATACAGTATGGGGAATGTTGCATATATGTGGGAGTGGGGCGGAGTGCAAGGGTTATGTGTTTTTCCATTTATGTACGCATGGATGTAAACAAGTGCACATACCACCAGCAAATATCACTTGCATCCCAGCGCAATGTTATGTTAAGAGTGTATTTGCGCTCTTTATTTACATATCTGTGTAACAGTGTACTACACCCATACGTCCTTGCACATTGCAAATGTGGATAATGCAAGAGCTTTAAAATGTGTGCCTACACCTATGCACAGGCCCGAGGCTGAGCAGACAAATCGCAAAGAATATTTGAAGTGATTTTCTCTTTCAGTGCCTTGGAAATTGGGTCTTGACCTTCCTTTTCCCGCCTACACATAAGAAATACCCCCTCCACTGCTCTTCTCCCTTTCTGGCATTGACTAATGTATGATTGGTTCTGGAAGAGTGTCTAGCCTTGAGGGCAGATAAACAATTTCTCATTTCAAAATAATCTCGATACGGTATTTGCCTGCATTTCCTAAAGGGCCTCACCATTGAAAGAAATATATCATGGACAAATTGGGCTCCTTTCAGGCCCAAAATGAATGTATGTGGGAGATTAAAGTCCTCTCCTCAGGTCTAGTGTCAGATATTGAAAGGCTCATTTGTTATGGCTGCCTGAAAACTGTATGTCACACACACGTGTGTGCAATGGAAGTGGAAATAAATGTGATCCACTAACAGGTTTGTTGAAGCACCTTTACTAATAAATGCGCATTACCAAATGATTACAGAGCAAAGCTCAAATTCAACATTTATTACCACAGTACAGCACAATGAACATGAGAAAAACACTCACAGACTGCATGTAACAATTTCTTTACTAAGAGAAACACCTCTCCTGTCTCTCATGAGGTCTATCGATGTTATTTTACTATACTGCACAATTTCAACCGCTTGCATCTTAGTTTAGGGTAAAGTACCTTTTGTTAAAACAAGTATACAAGGAAGAATACTATGACTATGACATAAACCATATATGCAGGTGGGCAGACTGTTATAAGCTATTTCTAAACATTTCAGGGAGAGGAGGGGCATCATGTTCCATCAAAATAAGCAGCATTCAGCACACTGTTTGCATCTGCACGTATACTATGAATAAGTATTTTAATTATTTCTGTATGTGTGCTAATTATAAATACTTAAAACACAAATAAATATATGACTATATATATATATATATATATATATATATATATATATATATATATATATATATATATATATATATATATATATATATATATATATATATATAATTATCTACTAGCGGTCGCCAGTAGATAGTTATAGTTAGGACCTATTTTCCATAGGAAATTCACAACATTCTATTTCCAATAACTTTGGCGCCGGTTGACGAATCATCGCGAAATTTTCAAAACTCGTGGGGCGCTCCGGTCCGCTCCTATCCTGAAAGTTTAGGGGTGATTCGGCAAGCGGGGGCCGAGAAAAAAGGGGGGTCCCAAAACATGTTTTCTCCATGTTAATTCCCATCGGAAATTTTAGACACGGCTACAGCCCGAACTGCGGAACGGAATTACACCAAATTTGGCAAAAAGGTAGCGCTTGGTTCAGAAAGCGAGCTTTTTTTAAATGGTGTAAATCCGTTCAGTAGTTGCGGAGAAATTCAAAAAATAAGAGTCAAAAAATCAATTTCCCATAGGAAACTTTAGACACGGCTACAGCCCGAACTGCTGAACGGAATTACACCAAATTTGGCAAAGAGGTAGTTCTTGGCTCAGAAAGAACCCTTTTTGTTAAATGGTGTAAATCCGTTCAGTAGTTGCTGAGAAAATCAAAAGTAAAACCACATATATATCTATGGCAGTGGAGGATCCGCGCACTCTCCCGATCACGAGCTGTATGCTAATTGGCTGTCAACACTCCAAACCAGGAAGTGTTGGCAGCCATCTTGTGCCTCGGTAGAACTGAGGCACAAGAAAAGAGTAAAACTAATGCGCAAAACGCAAAAAGGGGGCAGGGTAGAAACACCCTGACCCCCTAGGCCTGCTCAGGGGGTCCAACAAGGACCCCCAGGGCCCAAAAACATTTTTTTTTTTTTTAAATCGGCGGGATGCACGTAGGATGCGCGGATCCCGCCGTGAAAATAAAAAAAACGAAGCGCGGACTCCCGCGCTTCGTTGTTATTTGGCCCCCGGGTGGGCCAAGTCCCGGGGGCATGCGGGGGTTTATAATAATAATGAGTGGGGGGGCCTCTAAGGCCCCCCAAGCCCCGGGGACCGCCACCTCCCCGGGGCACTAAGAATTTGAATGTGGGGGTCCATTTTAGACCCCCGAGCCCCAGGGACCACCACCTCCTCGGGGCTTTGCACATGTTGGGAGGGGGGCCGCGCGGCCCCCTCCTGGAGCCCTTGATGGCCCTGGGGACCGCCACCCCCAGGGCCGACTCCTGCAGTGTCCCGGGGTGCTCACCCCGGGACACTGCTGTTTGCAATTGCAACTGCTTTGGTTTTGGAAGAGAGGCAGGAAACCTGCTCTCTCTTCCAAAACCAAAGACGATTGCTTTCCACACGGGGAGCTGCATCTTAGCAGCTCCCCATGTGAAAAGCAATGCCGGCTCCCGAGGGACGCGGGGAGCCGGCGGGACCGTGGGGGAATGGGGACCCCCACGGTCCCCCAACGGAGAGGGCCAGCCCTGGGGATGGGGTCCCGGGGCTACAAGTGGCCCGGGAGGGGGCCACGTGGCCCCCTCCCCAAAATTTAATTTAAAAAAACAAAGGCCGGCCCCGGGGATGGGGTCCCCAGGGCCATAAGTGGCCTGAGGAGGGGGCAACGCAGCCCCCTCCATAAGTTTAAAAAAAATAAAAATAAGGCCAAGCCCCGGGGGTGCCGATTAAGGCCTCGGGAGGGGGGCCACGCGGCCCCCTTCCAAATTTTTTGTTTTTTAATACGTTTAATCACTCACTTGTAGAGTCAGTCACGCACGTACTAAATCATCCATTCAGACACTTATACACCCACTCATTCTTCAATACGCCTTTCCCTATATATATTAAACATATTTAAACTTTACAGAAACACACAGTCACTGGATGATGTCATCAGTGATGTCATTTGAGATGTCATCAGTGATGCCATCAGTGATGTCACTGACCATGTCATGAGTGATGTAATATGTGACGTCATCAGCAGTGCATTACGGGCGCGAATTATAGTTAGCTGAACTAACTATAACGGGGAATTTCACAGGTTTTGTACGAGTGCAATGTCCAACTAACTATAACTTTCCCTAAAACCTATGGCTTTTTCAGTGAATTTCAAAGGTTTTTAAATGCTAATTTCTAACTATAACGTGTCTGAAACCTATGGTTTTGTCAGTGAATATATATATATATATATATATATATATATATAACTTCAATTTGGAAGTGTTGGTAGCCATTTTGCGACATGGACTTAACCGAATCCCAAACAAAATGATTACAAAAAAGAGAAGTGGGCAGGGTAGGAATACCCTGACCCCTAGGTCTAGTGCTAAGGCCCCGCAGAAACCTCACCAGGGCAAAAATGTGAAAATCACAATGAATCCCTGAAAAAACGTTTTTAAAAAAACAAGCGAGGTCTCCGGCGCTAGTTTGTATTAGAACCCATGGGTGGGCCAGGTCCCAGGGGAGGGGGCGCATGCGGCCCCCCTCCTCATTGCCACTACGGGCCTTGGGGACCGCCACCTCCCTGTGGCCAGACAATTTATAAAACATGAGGAGGGGGGCCAAGTGGTCCCCCCTCTATAGCCTTTTTACGGCCCCAAGGACCACCACCTCCCTGGGGCTTGATTGTAAAATAAGATGGGAGCTGCGTGGATCCCTCTCTTTAGTTTAAAATGCCCCGGGGACCACCACCTCCCCGAGGTGAAGTAAATTCACAAAAGGGGGAGGGGGCAGCGCAATCTCCACTGGGCCATATTTGGCACTGGGGACCACCACCTTCCCGGGGAATGGACAAATTTAAACTGGGAGTTGTTATTTGGCCCCCGGGTGGGCCAAGTCCCGGGGGCATGCAGGGGTTTATAATAATAATGAGTGGGGGGGCCTCTAAGGCCCCCCAAGCCCCGGGGACCGCCACCTCCCCGGGGCACTAAGAATTTGAATGTGGGGGTCCATTTTAGACCCCCGAGCCCCAGGGACCACCACCTCCTCGGGGCTTTGCACATGTTGGGAGGGGGGCCGCGCGGCCCCCTCCTGGAGCCCTTGATGGCCCTGGGGACCGCCACCCCCCAGGGCCGACTCCTGCAGTGTCCCGGGGTGCTCACCCCCGGGACACTGCTGTTTGCAATTGCAACTGCTTTGGTTTTTGGAAGAGAGAGCAGGAAACCTGCTCTCTCTTCCAAAAACCAAAGACGATTGCTTTTCCACACGGGGAGCTGCATCTTAGCAGCTCCCCATGTGGAAAGCAATGCCAGCTCCCGAGGGACGCGGGAGCCGGCGGGACCGTGGGGGAATGGGGACCCCCACGGTCCCCAACGGAGAGGGCCAGCCCTGGGGTATGGGGTCCCGGGGCTACAAGTGGCCCGGGAGGAGGCCACGTGGCCCCCTCCCCAAAATTTAATTTTAAAAAACAAAGGCCTGCCCCGGGGATGGGGTCCCCAGGGCCATAAGTGGCCTGAGGAGGGGGCAACGCAGCCCCCTCCATAAGTTTAAAAAAATAAAAATAAGGCCAAGCCCGGGGTGCCGATTAAGGCCTCGGGAGGGGGGCCACGCGGCCCCCTTCCAAATTTTTTGGTTTTTAATACGTTTAATCACTCACTTGTAGAGTCAGTCACGCACGTACTAAATCATCCATTCAGACACTTATACACCCACTCATTCTTCAATACGCCTTTCCCTATATATATTAAACATATTTAAACTTTACAGAAACACACAGTCACTGGATGATGTCATCAGTGATGTCATTTGAGATGTCATCAGTGATGCCATCAGTGATGTCACTGACCATGTCATGAGTGATGTAATATGTGACGTCATCAGCAGTGCATTACGGGGGCGCGAATTATAGTTAGCTGAACTAACTATAACGGGGGAATTTCACAGGTTTTGTACGAGTGCAATGTCCAACTAACTATAACTTTCCCTAAAACCTATGGCTTTTTCAGTGAATTTCAAAGGTTTTTTAAATGCTAATTTCTAACTATAACGTGTCTGAAACCTATGGTTTTGTCAGTGAATATATATATATATATATATATATATATATCCTTCAATTTGGAAGTGTTGGTAGCCATTTTGCGACATGGACTTAACCGAATCCCAAACAAAATGATTACAAAAAAGAGAAGTGGGCAGGGTAGGAATACCCTGACCTCTAGGTCTAGTGCTAAGGCCCCGCAGAAACCTCACCAGGGCAAAAATGTGAAAATCACAATGAATCCCTGAAAAACGTTTTTAAAAAACAAGCGAGGTCTCCGGCGCTAGTTTGTATTAGAACCCATGGGTGGGCCAGGTCCCAGGGGAGGGGGCGCATGCGGCCCCCCTCCTCATTGCCACTACGGGCCTTGGGGACCGCCACCTCCCTGTGGCCAGACAATTTATAAAACATGAGGAGGGGGGCCAAGTGGTCCCCCCTCTATAGCCTTTTTACGGCCCCAAGGACCACCACCTCCCTGGGGCTTGATTGTAAAATAAGATGGGAGCTGCGTGGATCCCTCTCTTTAGTTTAAAATGCCCGGGGAGGGGGCAGCGCAATCTCCACTGGGCCATATTTGGCACTGGGGACCACCACCTCCCCGGGGAATGGGCAAATTTAAACTGGGAGGGGTGCCTGGCGGCCCCCCTCCTGGGCCATTTTCCACCCTGGAGACCAACGCCTCCCTGGGGCAGGCCCTAGAAGAACAAAGTAGGAAGGCATGCAGCCCCCCTCCTGTAGCCATTAATGGCCATGGGGACTGCCACCCTCCAGGGCCGGCTCCCTATGTCCCAGGGTGCCCATTCCAGGACATAGCTGTTTGCTCTCGCTTGGCGATATCAGTGATGTCATCAGTGATGTTATTTGAGATGTCATCAGTGCTGTCATGAGTGATGTCACTGACCATGTCATGAGTGATGTAATATGTGAAGTCATAAGCAGTGCACTGCGGGGGCGTGAGTTATAGTTAGCTCAGGTAACTATGACTGCTGAATTTTCCTGGTTTTGTACGAGTGCAATGTCAGCCTAACTATAATGGCCCTGTAACTTTTGTTTTTTACAGTGAATTTCTAAGGTTTTTTTAATTCTATTTCCTAACAATAATGTCCCTGTAACCTTTGGGTTTTTTCAGTGAATATATAAATATAAATAATTTATGAACTGAACCGATACTCAAAGCTTGCGAAATAATGCTATTATTTAGCGCATTCCCACACCACAGTTGACCCCACATGGAGCCTTATTAATAAATTTGTATAGTCTAATTACCAAAGAGGGAGCCCACATTCCCATATTAGTGTTTCTCATTCCAGTTTAAATATTGGACAATTTGAGTCTCTGTTAGTTGAATATATTCTTTGTGCCATTTCCAATTTGCACTAATATAACTCACAGGGTAAAGTATTGGACATGTATAATATGCCTTGGTATTAATGGATTGGGTTTATCATATTAATTTTTAATATGATTAATTTCAATGGAATTCATTATTATCCTTTTGTCTTTTAATTTAATTTTAATTTTAATTTATCACATGAAATGTGAAGTTATTTTAGAATTATGCAACAATGAATTGGTAATGCATGATTTCATAGACAATTTGGTTTTGTATAGTATTTTGTTTATGTCCATTATGTTGAGGCTTATTTCTATGGTGAGTGGAGCACATTGTGTAAACTTGACAAAGGCTCCTTAGCTGAAACTTGTTGTTTTGCACAGTTAATATTTGTGCCCTTCACTTGGTGTGCCGCAGTTATCATTCTGGATTGCTGGAATGGTTCTTTGTCCTCTATAATTGATGGTCGCTGCTACCATCGAAGGCACCCGCACTGCGAGGCAAGTTACGGCGTCCAAGCAGCTCACTGGTTACGGATATATATATATATACCAGTATATGTTCTGACATGCACCTGTGGCTTACAATATGTAGGCAGCACTAAGCTACAGGTGCATGTCAGAATTCTCCAGCACTTGCGGGCAATTGTAAATTCAGATGAATCTTATCCTGTGGCCAGGCATTTTAAAACTGTGCATCAAAATAAGTTAGAGTGCCTTACTTATTTTGTAATAGGTTCAGTACCGCCATTACGACGTGGGGGTAATAGAGAAAAACTTTTGAGAAGATTAGAATCACGCATGATCATAGAACTAGATTCTAAGGCCCCTAATGGTTTAAATAACAGTGATGAAATGTACAATTTCCTATGATCTGTAACCTATATGTCTGCTAATGACTCCAAATAGTGTCAGTATTTTCATTGGTATTTATAGCAGTAAGGATGAATTTAACAGTAAGTGCTTTATTTCATCCCATACACTTTTACTCAATTGTTCTGTGTAAAATCTACAGAAACACTTTGAAAGGGATTCTTTTAAGTTGAATTTAGGCAATTTTAAAACATGTTTTATTACATTTTAGCATGTTTTATTTTTGAATACTATTTATAATTATTAATTCTCTCCCTAAAAAATATATAAGTGACATTTGATCATGGAACATTGCACAGATTCATTTATTTATTTATTTATTTATTGACGCATATTTGCACATTGCGAGCGACCATTGGTGTGTTTCATCAGTTTTCTTATTCCGCCCGTGCATTTATAAATTTATAGATATCTAGATCTTTAAATGATTTTCAAATGATAATTATCCTGTTTTGATTTCATATCTCCTATCCTGTTTATACCAATAGTTGGAAAGGGAAAAACCTGCCCCTGCGTACTTGTACATTTGTTTATTTTCTTTGTATTTGCTCACAAACTATAATGAACTGAAAAAGATGAAGATTTTCAAAGTCCCTGACTAATAATAAGCAAAAATGTATATTCAATCATTCTTCTGCGAACATTTAATGAAGCTGCTAATTGTATTTCTCATTGAGTTTTTATCTATTGAGTCTAAATGGAGATATGAGTTTATCAGTCAAATAATCTCTTAATAGTTCAATATTAGACATTTGTATTATATGCACTAAGCACTTAAGGTGGACTTTACACATCAGCACTTTAGATATATTATTTTGTTGTTATAATGTGCTTTAAAAAAACAAAATGTGGATATGGAAAAACAAAGAGGTGGCAATAATTTCTATTGAAAAAGCATTGAGGCAGTGAGAAATTAACTAAAATGAGAGTAGTAACATGTTTAATAACAAATGAATCACAACATCATTGTGATCAATTATTAGAAATAGGATTATTAATAGGTGACAATGCTGTTAATGTATTATGCAGATATTAATTAAGAGTCCTCGTGATTGTGAGACATTTCTTTTCCTTTTTTTGTATTTAAATACACAATCTGATAAAGATTATTCAGGTATTTCAAAAACAGATGAGAATAGAGTGATGTATCTGAAGATATTACTAGAATGGGTGTCTTGCACAGCATAATAACCTTTTCCTTTCCATTTTTATGATCACGTAGTATTGTTGTTGGATGAAAATAAAATCTCCATAATGCTTGCTCAGGTTGCACAAACATAATGATAGAATCATGTTTTGTAAAATTGTAAATAATAGCCGCGCAATTGTAAATATTCGCATAGGTTTTTTTAACATTTGACATTGTTTCAATATTTGCACATTTATGGAGCACTAAGTTTGCACTGATCGAAAATGATATAGAAAAATGATGTGTAAATAGTTTGTTTTTACTTTTGACTGTTGATTAACATCATGTGACTGGAAGCATTAAGGCTTTAAAAAACTCTGCACGAATGGCGCTTCTTTATGTGATGAAGGTCACGGCAGTGACCAAAACGCGTCATGACAGCTGGAGCGATGTTTAAATAAACAGAAGTTTTTGCACACAAGTGGAGTCGGTACCCTATGTTTATCGTCGGAATTCGAACGATTGGGGAAGGAGTAAATTGATATACATATATATATATATATATATATATATATATATATATATATATATATATATATATATATATATATTATCTACTGGCGGTCGCCAGTAGATAGTTATAGTTACAACCTATTATCCATAGGAAATCCGCGACATTCTATTTGAAATAACTCTCTTGCCGGTTGACGTATCTTCGCAAAATTTTCAAACTTTATGGCCCGCTCCGGTCCGCTCCTACCCTGAAAGTCTCGGGGATTCGTCAAGCGGGGGCCGAGAAAAAGGGGGTCCCAAAACGCGTTTTCCCCATGCAATTTTCCATAGGAAACTTTAGATACGGCTACAGCCCGAACTGCTGAACGGAATTACACCAAATTTGGCAAAGAGGTAGTTCTTGGTTCAGAAAGAACCCTTTTTGTTAAATGGTGTAAATCCGTTCAGTAGTTGCTGAGAAAATCAAAAGTAAAAAGATAGATATATCTAGGGCCGCGGATCCTCCCGAGCACGAGCTTTATGTTAATTGGCTGTCAACACTCCAAATCAGGAAGTGTTGGCAGCCATTTTGTCCCTCGGTAGAACCGAGGGACAGAAACAAGTGCGCAAAGCGCACAAAGGGGGCAGGGTAGAAACACCCTGACCCCTAGGTCTGCTCAGGGGTCCCACAAGGACCCCTGGGCAAAAAAATATATATATTTTTTTTAAATCGGCAGGATGCGCTCAGGAGCGCGAATCCTGCCGAAAAGAAATCGAGCGCGGTCTCCGCGCTTCGATGCATTAGCCTCGGGTGGGCCAAGTCCCGGGGGCATGCTGGGGGGTTAATTTTATGTGTGGGGGCCTCTAAGGGCCCCCAAGCCCCGGGACCACCACCCCCGGGGCTTTATGTATAATGGTGCGGGAGGGCTCTGAGCCCTCCCGCAGCCCCGGGACCACCACCTCCCGGGGCTTCTTTTTGAAATTAAAAACCTGTGTGGGGGCTCCAGCCTCCACACGCCCGAGACCACCACCTCCCGGGGCACTAAGAAAAATTAAAATGGGGGTCCGTTTTGGACCCCAAGCCCCGGGGACCACCACCTCCCGGGGCTTTCAAAATGTAGGGAGGGGGCCGCGCGGCCCCTCCTGGAGCCTGTGGTGGCCCTGGGGACCACCACCCCCAGGGCCGGCTCCTGCAGTGTCCCGGGTGCCTACCCCGGGACACTGCTGTTTGCAATGACAGGACGGAGCCTCGCGGCTCCCGTCCTGTCATTGCAAACTGCTTTGGATATTGGAAGAGAGGCAGGAAACCTGCTCTCTCTTCCAATATCCAAAGCTGATTGCTTTCCACATGGGGAGCTGCATCTTAGCAGCTCCCCATGTGTAAGCAATGCCGGCTCCCGTAGGACACGGGGAGCCGGCGGGACTGTGGGGGCTTGGGGACCCCCACAGTCCCTAACGAGAGGCCAGGCCCCGGGGATGGGGTCCCCGGGGCCATAAGTGGCCACGGAGGGGGCCACGCAGCCCCCTCCCCATGGGAATTTTTTTTTAAAAGTGCAAGGCCGGCCCGGGGATGGGGTCCCGGGGCCTTAAATGGCCTGAGGAGGGGGCCACGCAGCCCCCTCCAAATAAAAAAAGAGGCCATGCCCGGGGATGGGGTCCCCGGGGCCAATACAGGCCCAGGGAAGGGGGCCACGCGGCCCCCTTCCCGTTTTTTTTATTTTAATTTTAAAAAAGGTAAGGCCCTGGGGGATGGGGTCCCCAGGGCCTAAAAATAGGAAAAAGGAAGGGGGCTACACAGCCCCCTTCAGAGGGAAAAAAACGATCGGGCCCATAGGCCCCGCCCCTTCCTTCACCACTTCTGCAAACGCGCCCTGGCGCGTTTGCAGAGGGGAACAATCCCCTTGAATACTGGGGGTCCCTGAGGGCCAACTAGCCCACCAGGAACCTCCAGTATGCGCCAGGGGCTGCCTTGCAGAGAGGTGTACAGAGGCCACGCCCCTTTTACACCTCTCTGCAACGCAGCTCTATGGCGCTTTTGGAGGTATATGGTGGGCTAGTTGCACCCCAGGGACCCTCAGGATTCAAGGGAGTTAATCCCCGACTTAAAACGCGCCACGGGCGCGTTTGCACAGTGGTGAAGGGAGGGGCGGGGCTTCAGGTGACATGTGTGCAAACAGGCCCCGTGGCGCGTTTTAAGATGAGGAATTAAATCCTCTTCAATCCTGAGGGTCCCTGGGGCCAACTAGCCCAACAGGTACGTCCAGAAAGCGCCACAGAGCTGCGTTGCAGAGAGGTGTAAAAGGGGTGTGGCCTCTGTACATGTCTCTGCAACGCAGCCCCTGGCGCATACTGGAGGTTCCTGGTGGGCTAGTTGGCCCGTAGGGACCCTCATGATTCAAG
>CAWUFW010007754.1:0-124984 GCA_963921515.1 Calotriton arnoldi | reverse complement strand
TACATCAATTGTTCTTTTTGCATTTGTCACCCCGAGTGGGACGGGTATGCCCAGATGTGGGTCCCATGCTTTCCATGCCACTGGAGTCAATCTATCCTGGCTGATGAGGGTGAAACCCCGAAACTGGTCCTAGGATGCTTGTTTCCAGTGCAGGTAAGAACACAGCCTGGCAATTCGGGCTGGACTGTTCCCATTGGGCACAGGGTCAAGACTGATTTGCATATGGCTGGGTTCAACCTGGAATGGCATGGTGAGCAAAAAACGATGGATTTAGGCCCAGATCTCTGTACTGGGGTGAATGTATGACATTGTTCTGCACTCTGTCCATCCATTGTTCTTTTTGCATTTGTCACCCCGAGTGGGACGGGTATGCCCAGACATCGGTCCCGTGCTCTCCATGCCACTGGAGTCAAGCTATCCTGGCTGATGAGGGGTGAAAACCAGAAACCAGTGCTAGGATGCTTGTTTCCAGTCCAGGGAGAATCTGGCCTGGCAGTTCGGGCTGGACTGTTCCCATTGGGAAAAAGGTCAAGACTGATTTGCATATGGCTGAGTTCAAACTGGAATGGCATGGTGAGCAAAAAAACGATGGCTTTAGGCCAAGATCTCTGTACTGGGGTGAATGTATGACATTGTTCTGCATTCTGTCCATCAATTGTTCTATTTGCATTTGTCACCCCGAGTGGGACGGGTATGCCCAGACGTGGGTCCCGTGCTCTCCATGCCACTGGAGTCAAGCTATCCTGGCTGATGAGGGTGAAATCCCGAAACCGGTCCTAGGATGCTTGTTTCCAGTCCAGGGACAACCTGGCCTGGCAGTTCGGGCTGGACTGTTCCCATTGGGTGCAGGGTCAAGACTGATTTGCATATGGCTGTGTTCAAACTGGAATGGCATGGTGAGCAAAAAAAAACATGGATTTAGGCCCAGATCTCTGTACTGCGGTGAATGTATGACATTGTTCTGCATTCTGTCCATCAATTGTTATTTTTGCATTTGTCACCCCGAGTGGGACGGGTATGCCCAGACGTAGGTCCCGTGCTCTCCATGCCACTGGAGTCAAGCTACCCTGGCTGATGAGGAGTGAAATCCCGAAACCGGTCCTAGGATGCTTGTTTCCAGTCCAGGGACAACCTAGCCTGGCAGTTCGTGCTGGACTGTTCCCATTGGGTGCAGGGTTAAGACAGATTTGCATATGGCTGGGTTCAAACTGGAATGGCATGGTGAGCAAAAAAACAATGGATTTAGGCCCAGATCTCTGCACTGGGGTGAATGTATGACATTGTTCTTCATTATGTCCATCAATTGTTCTTTTTGCATTTGTCATCCCGAGTGGGACGGGTATGCCCAGACATGGGTCCCTTCCTCTCAATGCCACTGGAGTCAAGCTATCCTGGCTGATGAGGGGTGGTATCCCGAAGCCGGTCCTAGGATGCTTGTTTCCTGTCCAGGGAGGAATCGGGCTGGACTGTTCCCATTGGGCGCAGGGTCAAGACTGATTTGCATATGGCTGGGTTCAAACTGGATTGGCATGGTGAGCAAAAAAACGATGGATTTAGGCCCAGATCTCTGTACTCGGGTGAATGTATGACATTGTTCTGCATTCTGTCCATCCATTGTTCTTTTTGCATTTGTCACCCGAGAGGGACGGGTAAGCCCAGACGTGGTTCCCGTGCTCTCCATGCCACTGGAGTCAAGCTATCCTGGCAGATGAGGGGTGAAACCCCGAAACCGGCGCTAGGATGCTTGTTTCCGGTCCAGGGAGAATCTGGCCTGGCAGTTCGGGCTGGACTGTTCCCATTGGGCGCAGGGTCAAGACTGATTTGCATATGGCTGGGTTCAAACTGGAATGAAATGGTGAGCAAAAACAATGGATTTAGGCCCAGGTCTCTGTACTGGGGTGAATGTATGACATTGTTCTGCATTCTGTCCATCAATTGTTCTTTTTGCATTTGTCACCCCGAGTGGGACGGGTATGCCCAGACGTTGGTCCCGTGCTTTCCATGCCACTGGAATCAAGCTATCCTGGCTGATGAGGGGTGAACCCCCGAAACCGGTCCTAGGATGCTTGTTTCCAGTCCAGGTAAGAACACAGCCTGGCAGTTCGGGCTGGACTGTTCCCATTGGGCACAGGGTCAAGACTGATTTGCATATGGCTGGGTTCAAGCTGGAATGGCATTGTGAGCAAAAAACGATGGATTTAGGCCCAGATCTCTGTACCTGGGTGAATGTATAACATTGTTCTGCATTCTGTCCATCCATTGTTCTTTTTGCATTTGTCACCCCGAGTGGGACGGGTATGCCCAGACATCGGTCCCGTGCTCTCCATGCCACTGGAGTCAAGCTATCCTGGCTGATGAGGGGTGAAAACCCGAAACCAGTGCTAGGATGCTTGTTTACAGTCCAGAGAGAATCTGGCCTGGCAGTTCGGGCTGGACTGTTCCCATTGGGAAAAAGGTCAAGACTGATTTGCATATGGCTGAGTTCAAACTGGAATGGCATGGTGAGCAAAAAAACGATGGCTTTAGGCCAAGATCTCTGTACTGGGGTGAATGTATGACATTGTTCTGCATTCTGTCCATCAATTGTTCTTTTTGCATTTGTCACCCCGAGTGGGACGGGTATGCCCAGACGTAGGTCCCGTGCTCTCCATGCCACTGGAGTCAAGCTATCCTGGCTGATGAGGAGTGAAATCCCGAAACAGGTCCTAGGAGGCTTGTTTCCAGTCCAGGGACAACCTGGCCTGGCAGTTCGGGCTGGACTGTTCCCATTGGGTGCAGGGTCAAGACAGATTTGCATATGGCTGTGTTCAAACTGGAATGGCATGGTGAGCAAAAAAACAATGGATTTAGGCCCAGATCTCTGTACTGGGGTGAATGTATGACATTGTTCTGCATTATGTCCATCAATTGTTCTTTTTGCATTTGTCATCCCGAGTGGGACGGGTATGCCCAGACGTGGGTCCCGTGCTCTCCATGCCACTGGAGTCAAGCTATCCTGGCAGATGAGGGGTGAAACCCCGAAACCGGCGCTAGGATGCTTGTTTCCAGTCCAGGGAGAATCTGGCCTGGCAGTTCGGGCTGGCCTGTTCCCATTGGGCGCAGGGTCAAGACTGATTTGCATATGGCTGGGTTCAAACTGGAATGACATGGTGAGCAAAAACAATGGATTTAGGCCCAGATCTCTGTACTGGGGTGAATGTATGACATTGTTCTGCATTCTGTCCATCAATTGTTCTTTTTGCATTTGTCACCCCGAGTGGGACGGGTATGCCCAGAAGTGGGTCCCGTGCTCTCCATGCCAGTGGAGTCAAGCTATCCTGGCTGATGAGGGATGAAACCCCGAAACCGGTCCTAGGATGCTTGTTTCCAGTCCAGGGAGAATCAGGCCTGGCAGTTCGGGCTGGACTGTTCCCATTGGGCGCAGGTTCAAGACTGATTTGCATATGGCTGTGTTCAAACTGGAATGGCATGGTGAGCAAAAAAAAACATGGATTTAGGCCCAGATATCTGTACTGCGGTGAATGTATGACATTCTTCTGCATTCTGTCCATCAATTGTTCTTTTTGCATTTGTCACCCCGAGTGGGACGGGTATGCCCAGACGTGGGTCCCGTGCTCTCCATGTCACTGGAGTCAAGCTATCATGGCTGATGAGGAGTGAAATCCTGAAACCAGTCCTAGGATGCTTGTTTCCAGTCCAGGGACAACCTGGCCTGGCAGTTCGGGCTGGACTGTTCCCATTGTGCGAAGGGTCAAGACTGATTTCCATATGGCTGAGTTTAAACTGGAATGGCATGGTGAGCAAAAAAACGATGGATGTAGGCCCGGATCTCAGTACTGGGGTGAATGTATGACATTGTTCTGAATTCTGTCCATCAATTGTTCTTTTTGCATTTGTCACCCCGAGTGGGACGGGTATGCCCTGACGTGGGTCCCGTGTTCTCCATGCCACTGGAGTCAAGCTATCCTGGCTGATGAGGGATGGTATTCCGAAGCCGGTCCTAGGATGCTTGTTTCCAGTCCAGGGAGAAAACGGCCTGGCAGTTCGGGCTGGACTGTTCCCATTGGGCGCAGGGTCAAGACTGATTTGCATATAGCTTGGTTCAAACTGGAATGGCATGGTGAGCAAAAAAACGATGGATTTAGGCCCAGATCTCTGTATTGGGGTGAATGTATGACATTGTTCTGCATTCTGTCCATCCATTGTTCTTTTTGCATTTGGCACCCGAGTGGGACGGGTATGCCCAGACGTGGTTCCCGTGCTCTCCATGCCACTGGAGTCAAACTATCCTGGCTGATGAGGGGTAAAATCCCGAAACCGGTCCTAGGATGCTTGTTTCCAGTCCAAGGAGAACCTGGCCTGACAGTTCGGGCTGGACTGTTCCCATTGGGCTCAGGGTCAAGACTGATTTGCATATGGCTGGGTTCAAACTGGAATGGCATGGTGAGCAAAAAAACGATGGATTTAGGTCCAGATCTCTGTAATGGGGTGAATGTATGACATTGTTCTGCATTCTGTACATCAATTGTTCTTTTTGCATTTGTCACCCCGAGTGGGACGGGTATGCCCAGATGTGGGTCCCATGCTTTCCATGCCACTGGAGTCAATCTATCCTGGCTGATGAGGGGTGAAACCCCGAAACTGGTCCTAGGATGCTTGTTTCCAGTGCAGGTAAGAACACAGCCTGGCAATTCGGGCTGGACTGTTCCCATTGGGCACAGGGTCAAGACTGATTTGCATATGGCTGGGTTCAACCTGGAATGGCATGGTGAGCAAAAAACGATGGATTTAGGCCCAGATCTCTGTACTGGGGTGAATGTATGACATTGTTCTGCACTCTGTCCATCCATTGTTCTTTTTGCATTTGTCACCCCGAGTGGGACGGGTATGCCCAGACATCGGTCCCGTGCTCTCCATGCCACTGGAGTCAAGCTATCCTGGCTGATGAGGGGTGAAAACCAGAAACCAGTGCTAGGATGCTTGTTTCCAGTCCAGGGAGAATCTGGCCTGGCAGTTCGGGCTGGACTGTTCCCTTTGGGAACAGGGTCAAGACTGATTTGCATATGGCTGAGTTCAAACTGGAATGGCATGGTGAGCAAAAAAACGATGGATTTAGGCCCAGATCTCTGTACTGGGGTGAATGTATGACATTGTTCTGCATTCTGTCCATCAATTGTTCTTTTTGCATTTGTCACCCCGAGTGGGACGGGTATGCCCAGACGTAGGTCCCGTGCTCTCCATGCCACTGGAGTCAAGCTATCCTGGCTGATGAGGAGTGAAATCCCGAAACCCGTCCTAGGATGCTTGTTTCCAGTCCAGGGACAACCTAGCCTGGCAGTTCGTGCTGGACTGTTCCCATTGGGTGCAGGGTCAAGACAGATTTGCATATGGCTGGGTTCAAACTGGAATGGCATGGTGAGCAAAAAAAAATGGATTTAGGCCCAGATCTCTGTACTGCGGTGAATGTATGACATTGTTCTGCATTCTGTCCATCAATTGTTATTTTTGCATTTGTCACCCCGAGTGGAACGGGTATGCCCAGACGTAGGTCCCGTGCTCTCCATGCCACTGGAGTCAAGCTACCCTGGCTGATGAGGAGTGAAATCCCGAAACCGGTCCTAGGATGCTTGTTTCCAGTCCAGGGAGAAGAAGGCCTGGCAGTTCGGGCTGGACTGTTCCCATTGGGCGCAGGTTCAAGACAGATTTGCATATGGCTGGGTTCAAACTGGAATGGCATGGTGAGCAAAAAAACAATGGATTTAGGCCCAGATCTCTGTACTGGGGTGAATGTATGACATTTTTCTGCATTTTCTCCATCAATTGTTCTTTTTGCATTTGTCACCCCGAGTGGGACGGGTATGCCCAGACATCGGTCCCGTACTCTCCATGCCACTGGAGTCAAGCTATCCTGGCTGATGAGGGGTGAAAACCCGAAACCAGTGCTAGGATGCTTGTTTACAGTCCAGAGAGAATCTGGCCTGGCAGTTCGGGCTGGACTGTTCCCATTGGGAAAAAGGTCAAGACTGATTTGCATATGGCTGAGTTCAAACTGGAATGGCATGGTGAGCAAAAAAACGATGGCTTTAGGCCAAGATCTCTGTACTGGGGTGAATGTATGACATTGTTCTGCATTCTGTCCATCAATTGTTCTATTTGCATTTGTCACCCCGAGTGGGACGGGTATGCCCAGACGTAGGTCCCGTGCTCTCCATGCCACTGGAGTCAAGCTATCCTGGCTGATGAGGAGTGAAATCCCGAAACCGGTCCTAGGATGCTTGTTTCCAGTCCAGGGACAACCTGGCCTGGCAGTTCGGGCTGGACTGTTCCCATTGGGTGCAGGGTCAAGACAGATTTGCATATGGCTGTGTTCAAACTGGAATGGCATGGTGAGCAAAAACAAACATGGATTTAGGCCCAGATCTCTGTACTGCGGTGAATGTATGACATTGTTCTGCATTCTGTCCATCAATTGTTCTTTTTGCATTTGTCACCCCGAGTGGGACGGGTATGCCCAGACGTGGGTCCTGTGCTTTCCATGCCACTGGAGTCAAGCTATCCTGGCTGATGAGGGGTGAAATCCCGAAACCGGTCCTAGGATGCTTGTTTCCAGTCCAGGGACAACCTAGCCTGGCAGTTCGGGCTGGACTGTTCCCATTGGGTGCAGGGTCAAGACAGATTTGCATATGGCTGGGTTCAAACTGGAATGGCATGGTGAGCAAAAAAACGATGGATTTAGGCCCAGATCTCTGCACTGGGGTGAATGTATGACATTGTTCTGCATTCTGTCCATCAATTGTTCTTTTTGCATTTGTCACCCGAGTGGGACGGGTATGCCCAGACGTGGGTCCCGTGCTCTCCATGCCACTGGAGTCAAGCTATCCTGGCTGATGAGGAGTGAAATCCCGAAACCAGGTCCTAGGATGCTTGTTTCCAGTCCAAGGACAACCTGGCCTGGCAGTTCGGGCTGGACTGTTCCCATTGGGCACAGGGTCAAGACTGATTTGCATATGGCTGGGTTCAAACTGGAATGGCATGGTGAGCAAAAAAACAATGGATTTAGGCCCAGATCTCTGTACTGGGGTGAATGTATGACATTGTTCTGCATTCTGTCCATCAATTGTTCTTTTTGCTTTTGTCACCCCGAGTGGGACGGGTATGCCCAGAAGTGGGTCCCGTGCTCTCCATGCCAGTGGAGTCAAGCTATCCTGGCTGATGAGGGATGAAACCCCGAAACCGGTCCTAGGATGCTTGTTTCCAGTCCAGGGAGAAGCAGGCCTGGCAGTTCGGGCTGGACTGTTCCCATTGGGCGCAGGTTCAAGACTGATTTGCATATTGCTGTGTTCAGACTGGAATGGCATGGTGAGCAAAAAAAAACATGGATTTAGGCCCAGATCTCTGTACTGCTGTGAATGTATGACATTGTTCTGCATTCTGTCCATCAATTGTTCTTTTTGCATTTGTCACCCGAGTGGGACGGGTATGCCCAGACGTGGGTCCCGGGCTCTCCATGCCACTGGAGTCAAGCTATCCTGGCTGATGAGGAGTGAAATCCAGAAACCGGTGCTAGGATGCTTGTTTCCAGTCCAGGGACAACCTGGCCTGGCAGTTCGGGCTGGACTGTTCCCATTGGATGCAGGGTCAAGGCAGATTTGCATATGGCTGGGTTCAAACTGGAATGGCATGGTGAGCAAAAAAACAATGGATTTAGGCCCAGATCTCTGTACTGGGGTGAATGTATGACATTGTTCTGCATTCTGTCCATCAATTGTTCTTTTTGTATTTGTCACCCTCAGTGGGACGGGTATGCCCAGAAGTGGGTAACGTGCTCTCCATGCCACTGGAGTCAAGCTATCCTGCCTGATGAGGGGTGAAACCCCGAAACCAGTCCTAGGATGCTTGTTTCCAGTCCAGGGAGAACCTGGCCTGGAAGTTCGGGCTAGACTGTTCCATTGGGCGAAGGGTCACGACTGATTTGCATATGGCTGGGTTCAATCTGGGATGGCATGGTGAGCAAAGAAATGATGGATTTAGGCCCATATCTCTGTACTGGGGTGAATGTATGACATTGTTCTGCATTCTGTCCATCCATTGTTCTTTTTGCATTTGTCACCCGAGAGGGACGGGTATGCCCAGACGTGGTTCCAGTGCTCTCCATGCCACTGGAGTCAAGCTATCCTGGCAGATGAGGGGTGAAACCCTGAAACCGGCGCTAGGATGCTTTTTTCCAGTCCAGGGAGAACCTGGCCTGGCAGTTCGGGCTGGACTGTTCCCATTGGGCACATGGTCAAGACTGATTTGCATATGGCTGGGTTGAAACTGGAATGGCATGGTGAGCAAACAAACGAAGGATTTAGGCCCAGATCTCTGTACTGGGGTGAATGTATGACATTGTTCTGCATTCTGTCAATCAATTATTGTTTTTGCATTTGTCACCCTGAGTGGGACGAGTATGCCCAGACGTGGGTCCTGTGCTCTCCATGCTGCCACTGGAGTCAAGCTATCCTGGCTGATGAGTGATGAAACCCCGAAACCGGTCCTAGGATGCTTGTTTCCAGTCCAGGGAGAAGCAGGCCTGGCAGTTCGGGCTGGACTGTTCCCATTGGGCGCAGGTTCAAGACAGATTTGCATATGGCTGGGTTCAAACTGGAATGGCATGGTGAGCAAAAAAACAATGGATTTAGGCCCAGATCTCTGTACTGGGGTGAATGTATGACATTGTTCTGCATTCTGTCCATCAATTGTTCTTTTTGCATTTGTCACCCCGAGTGGGACGGGTATGCCCAGAAGTGGGTCCCGTGCTCTCCATGCCACTGGAGTCAAGCTATCCTGCCTGATGAAGGGTGAAACCCCGAAACCGGTCCTAGGATGCTTGTTTCCAGTCCAGGGAGAAACTGGCCTGGCAGTTCGGGCTGGACTGTTCCATTGGGCGAAGGGTCGAGACTGATTTGCATATGGCTGGGTTCAATCTGGAATGGCATGGTGAGCAAAAAAATGATGGATTTAGGCCCAGATCTCTGTACTGGGGTGAATGTATGACATTGTTCTGCATTATGTCCATCAATTGTTCTTTTTGCATTTGTCACCCCGAGTGGGACGGGTATGCCCAGACGTGGGTCCTGTGCTCTCCATGCCACTGGAGTCAAGCTATCTTGGCTGATGAGGGGTTAAACCCCGAAACCGATTCTAGGATTCTTGTTTCCAGTCTAGGGAGAACCTGGCCTGGCAGTTCGGGCTGGACTGTTCCCATTGGGCGCAGGGTCAAGACTGATTTGCATATGGCTGGGTTCTAACTGGAATGACATGGTGAGCAATAACAATGGATTTAGACCCAGATCTCTGTACTGGGGTGAATGTATGACATTGTTATGCATGACATTGTTCTGCATTCTGTCCATCAATTGTTGTTTTTGCATTTGACACCCCGAGTGGGACGGGTATGCCCAGACGTGGGTCCCGTGCTCTCCATGCCACTGGAGTCAAGCTATCTTGTCTGATGAGGGGTGAAACCCCGAAACCAGTTCTAGGATGCTTGTTTCCAGTCCAGGGAGAACACTGGCCTGGCAGTTCGGGCTGGACTGTTCCCATTGGGCGCAGGGTCAAGACTGATTTGCATATGGCTGGGTTCAAACTGGAATGGCATGGTGAGCAAAAACGATGGATTTAGGCCCAGATCTCTGTACTGGGGTGAATGTATGACATTGTTCTGCATTCTGTCCATCAATTGTTCTTTTTGCATTTGTCCCCCCGAGTGGGACGGGTATGCCCAGAAGTGGGTCCCGTGCTCTCCATGCCACTGGAGTCAAGCTATCCTGGCTGATGAGGGGTGAAACCCCGAAACCGGTCCTAGGATGCTTGTTTCCAGTCCAGGGAGAACCTGGCCTGGCAGTTCGGGCTGGACTGTTCCCATTGGGCGCAGGGTCAAGACTGATTTGCATATGGCTGGGTTCAAACTGGAATGGCATGGTGAGCAAAAAAACGATGGATTTAGGCCCAGATCTCTGTACTGGGGTGAATGTATGACATTGTTCTGCATTCTGTCCATCAATTGTTCTTTTTGCATTTGTCACCCCGAGTGGGACGGGTATGCCCAGACGTGGGTCCCGTGCTCTCCATGCCACTGGAGTCAAGCTATCCTGGCTGATGAGGGGTGAAATCCCGAAACCGGTCCTAGGATGCTTGTTTCCAGTCCAGGGAGAAACCTGGCCTGGCAGTTCGGGCTGGACTGTTCCCATTGGGCGCAGGGTCAAGACTGATTTGCATATGGCTGGGTTCAAACTGGAATGGCATGGTGAGCAAAAAACAATGGATTTAGGCCCAGATCTCTGTACTGGGGTGAATGTATGACATTGTTCTGCATTCTGTCCATCAATTGTTCATTTTGCATTTGTCACGCCGAGTGGGACGGGTATGCCCAGACGTGGGTCCCGTGCTTTCCATGCCTCTGGAGTCAAGCTATCCGGGCTGATGAGGGGTGAAACCCCGAAACCGG
This sequence comes from Calotriton arnoldi, assembly GCA_963921515.1. NCBI lineage: Eukaryota > Metazoa > Chordata > Amphibia > Caudata > Salamandridae > Calotriton > Calotriton arnoldi. The sequence continues at coordinate 114,495 of CAWUFW010007754.1, read as the reverse complement.
TCCTAGGATGCTTGTTTCCAGTCCCGGTAAGAACACAGCCTGGCAGTTCGGGCTGGACTGTTCCCATTGGGCGCAGGTTCAAGACTGATTTGCATATTGCTGTGTTCAGAATGGAATGGCATGGTGAGCAAAAAAAAAACATGGATTTAGGCCCAGATCTCTGTACTGCTAAGAATGTATGACATTGTTCTGCATGACATTGTTCTGCATGTTGTCCATCAATTGTTGTTTTTGCATTTGTCACCCCGAGTGGGACGGGTATGCCCAGACGTGGGTCCCGTGCTCTCCATGCCACTGGAGTCAAGCTATCTTGGCTGATGAGGGGTGAAACCCCGAAACCAGTTCTAGGATGCTTGTTTCCAGTCCAGGGAGAACCTGGCCTGACAGTTCGGGCTGGACTGTTCCCATTGGGCGCAGGGTCAAGACTGATTTGCATATGGCTGGGTTCAAACTGGAATGGCATGGTGAGCAAAAACAATGGATTTAGGCCCAGATCTCTGTACTGGGGTGAATGTATGACATTGTTCTGCATTCTGTCCATCAATTGTTCTTTTTGCATTTGTCACCCCGAGTGGGACGGGTATGCCCAGACGTGGGTCCCGTGCTCTCCATGCCACTGGAGTCAAGCTATCCTGGCTGATGAGGGGTGACACCTGGAAACCGGTCCTAGGATGCTTGTTTCCAGTCCAGAGAGAACATGGCCTGGCAGTTCGGGCTGGACTGTTACCATTGGGCGCAGGGTCAAGACTGATTTGCATATGGCTGGGTTCAATCTGGAATGGCATGGTGAGCAAAAAAATGATGGATTTAGGCCCAGATCTCTGTACTGGGGTGAATGTATGACATTGTTCTGCATTATGTCCATCAATTGTTCTTTTTGCATTTGTCATCCCGAGTGGGACGGGTATGCCCAGACGTGAGTCCCTTGCTCTCCATGCCACTGGAGTCAAGCTATCCTGGCTGATGAGGGGTGGTATCCAGAAGTTGGTCCTAGGATGCTTGTTTCCAGTCCAGGGAGAAAACGGCCTGGCAGTTCGGGCTGGACTGTTCCCATTGGGCGCAGGGTCAAGACTGATTTGCATATGGCTGGGTTCAAACTGGAATGACATGGTGAGCAAAAACAATGGATTTAGGCCCATATCTCTGTACTGGGGTGAATGTATGACATTGTTCTGCATTCTGTCCATCAATTGTTCTTTTTGCATTTGTCACGCCGAGTGGGACGGGTATGCCCAGACGTGGGTCCCGTGCTTTCCATGCCACTGGAGTCAAGCTATCCTGGGCTGATGAGGGGTGAAACCCCGAAACCGGTCCTAGGATGCTTGTTTCCAGTCCAGGTAAGAACACAGCCTGGCAGTTCGGGCTGGACTGTTCCCATTGGGCACAGGGTCAAGACTGATTTGCATATGGCTGGGTTCAAACTGGAATGGCATGGTGAGCAAAAAACGATGGATTTAGGCCCAGATCTCTGTACTGGGGTGAATGTATGACATTGTTCTGCATTCTGTCCATCCATTGTTCTTTTTGCATTTGTCACCACGAGTGGGACGGGTATGCCCAGACGTCGGTCCCGTGCTCTCCATGCCACTGGAGTCAAGCTATCCTGGCTGATGAGGGGTGAAAATCCTGAAACCAGTGCTAGGATGCTTGTTTCCAGTCCAGGGAGAATCTGGCCTGGCAGTTCAGGCTGGACTGTTCCCATTGGGAACAGGGTCAAGACTGATTTGCATATGGCTGAGTTCAAACTGGAATGGCATGGTGAGCAAAAAAACGATGGATTTAGGCCAAGATCTCTGTACTGGGGTGAATGTATGACATTGTTCTGCATTCTGTCCATCAATTGTTCTATTTGCATTTGTCACCCCGAGTGGGACGGGATATGCCCAGACGTGGGTCCCGTGCTCTCCATGCCACTGGAGTCAAGCTATCCTGGCTGATGAGGGGTGAAACCCCGAAACCGGTCCTAGGATGCTTGTTTCCAGTCCAGGGAAGACCTGGCCTGGCAATTCGGGCTGGACTGTTCCCATTGGGTGCAGGGTCAAGACTGATTTGCATATGGCTGTGTTCAAACTGGAATGGCATGGTGAGCAAAAAAACGATGGATTTAGGCCCAGATCTCTGTACTGGGGTGAATGTATGACATTGTTCTGCATTCTTCCCATCAATTGTTCTTTTTGCATTTGTCACCCCGAGTGGGACGGGTATGCCCAGACGTGGGTCCCGTGCTCTCCATGCCACTGGAGTCAAGCTATCCTGGCTGATGAGGGATGGATCCCGAAGTCGGTCCTAGGATGCTTGTTTCCAGTCCAGGGAGAAAACGGCCTGGCAGTTCGGGCTGGACTGTTCCCATTGGGCGCAGGGTCAAGACTGATTTGCATATGGCTGGTTCAAACTAGAATGGCATGGTGAGCAAAAAACCGATGGATTTAGGCCCAGATCTCTGTACTGGGGTGAATGTATGACATTGTTCTGCATTCTGTCCATCCATTGTTCTTTTTGCATTTGTCACCCGAGAGGGACGGGTATGCCCAGACGTGGTTCCCGTGCTCTCCATGCCACTGGAGTCAAGCTATCCTGGTTGATGAGGGGTGAAATCCCGAAACCGGTCGCTAGGATGCTTGTTTCCAGTCCAAGGAGAACCTGGCCTGGCAGTTCGGGCTGGACTGTTCCCATTGGGCGCAGGGTCAAGACTGATTTGCATATGGCTGGGTTCAAACTGGAATGGCATGGTGAGCAAAAAAACGATGGATTTAGGCCCAGATCTCTGTACATGGGGTGAATGTATGACATTGTTCTGCATTCTGTCCATCAATTGTTCTTTTTGCATTTGTCACCCCGAGTGGGACGGGTATGCCCAGATGTGGGTCCCGTGCTCTCCATGCCACTGGAGTCAAGCTATCCTGGCTGATGAGGGGTGAAACCCGAAACCGGTCCTAGGATGCTTGTTTCCAGTCCAGGAGAGAACACTGGCCTGGCAGTTCGGGCTGGACTGTTCCCATTGGGCGCAGGGTCAAGACTGATTTGCATATGGCTGGGTTCAAACTGGAATGGCATGGTGAGCAAAAAACGATGGATTTAGGCCCAGATCTCTGTACTGGGGTGAATGTATGACATTGTTCTGCATTCTGTCCATCCATTGTTCTTTTTGCATTTGTCACCCCGAGTGGGACGGGTATGCCCAGACGTGGGTCCCGTGCTCTCCATGCCACTGGAGTCAAGCTATCCTGGCTGATGAGGGCTGAAAACCAGAAACCAGTGCTAGGATGCTTGTTTCCAGTCCAGGGAGAATCTGGCCTGGCAGTTCGGGCTGGACTGTTCCCATTGGGAACAGGGTCAAGACTGATTTGCATATGGCTGAGTTCAAACTGGAATGGCATGGTGAGCAAAAAAACGATGGATTTAGGCCAAGATCTCTGTACTGGGGTGAATGTATGACATTCTTCTGCATTCGGTCCATCAATTGTTCTATTTGCATTTGTCACCCCGAGTGGGAGGGGTATGCCCAGAAGTGGGTCCCGTGCTCTCCATGCCAGTGGAGTCAAGCTATCCTGGCTGATGAGGGGTGAAACCCCGAAACCGGTCCTAGGATGCTTGTTTCCAGTCCAGGGAGAACCTGGCCTGGCAGTTCGGGCTGGACTGTTCCCATTGGGTGCAGGGTCAAGACTGATTTGCATATGGCTGGGTTCAAACTGGAATGGCATGGTGAGCAAAAAAACAATGGATTTAGGCCCAGATCTCTGTACTGGGGTGAATGTATGACATTGTTCTGCATTCTGTCCATCAATTGTTCTTTTTGCATTTGTCACCCCGAGTGGGACGGGTATGCCCAGACGTGGGTCCCGTGCTCTCCATGCCACTGGAGTCAAGCTATCCTGGCTGATGAGGAGTGAAATCCCGAAACCGGTCCTAGGATGCTTGTTTCCAGTCCAAGGAGAACCTGGCCTGGCAGTTCGGGCTGGACTGTTCCCATTGGGCGCAGGGTCAAGACTGATTTGCATATGGCTTGGTTCAAACTGGAATGGCATGGTGAGCAAAAAAACGATGGATTTAGGCCCAGATCTCTGTAATGGGGTGAATGTATGACATTGTTCTGCATTCTGTCCATCAATTGTTCTTTTTGCATTTGTCACCCCGAGTGGGACGGGTATGCCCAGATGTGGGGTCCGTGCTTTCCATGCCACTGGAGTCAAGCTATCCTGGCTGATGAGGGGTGAAACCCCGAAACCAGTCCTAGGATGCTTGTTTCCAGTCCAGGTAAGAACACAGCCTGGCAGTTCGGGCTGGACTGTTCCCATTGGGCACAGGGTCAAGACTGATTTGCATATGGCTGGGTTCAAACTGGAATGGCATGGTGAGCAAAAACGATGGATTTAGGCCCAGATCTCTGTACTGGGGTGAATGTATGACATTGTTCTGCATTCTGTCCATCCATTGTTCTTTTTGCATTTGTCACCCGAGTGGGACGGGTATGCCCAGACGTCGGTCCCGTGCTCTCCATGCCACTGGAGTCAAGCTATCCTGGCTGATGAGGGTGAAAACCCAAAACCAGTGCTAGGATGCTTGTTTCCAGTCCAGGGAGAATCTGGCCTGGCAGTTCGGGCTGGACTGTTCCCATTGGGAACAGGGTCAAGACTGATTTGCATATGGCTGAGTTCAAACTGGAATGGCATGGTGAGCAAAAAACGATGGATTTAGGCCAAGATCTCTGTACTGGGGTGAATGTATGACATTGTTCTGCATTCTGTCCATCAATTGTTCTATTTGCATTTGTCACCCCGAGTGGGACGGGTATGCCCAGACGTGGGTCCCGTGCTCTCCATGCCACTGGAGATCAAGCTATCCTGGCTGATGAGGGGTGAAACCCCGAAACCGGTCCTAGGATGCTTGTTTCCAGTCCAGGGAAAACGCAGGCCTGGCAGTTCGGGCTGGACTGTTCCCATTGGGCGCAGGGTCAAGACTGATTTGCATATGGCTGGGTTCAATCTGGAATGGCATGGTGAGCAAAATAACGATGGATTTAGGCCCAGATCTCTGTACTGGGGTGAATGTATGACATTGTTCTGCATTCTGTCCATCAATTGTTCTTTTTGCATTTGTCACCCCGAGTCGGACGGGTATGCCCAGACGTGGGTCCCGTGCTCTCCATGCCACTGGAGTCAAGCTATCCTGGCTGATGAGGGGTGGTATCCCGAAACCGGTCCTAGGATGCTTGTTTCCAGTCCAGGGAGAAAACGGCCTGGCAGTTCGGGCTGGACTGTTCCCATTGGGCGCAGGGTCAAGACTGATTTGCATATGGCTGAGTTCAAACTGGAATGGCATGGTGAGCAAACAAAACGATGGATTTAGGCCCAGATCTCTGTACTGGGGTGAATGTATGACATTGTTCTGCATTCTGTCCATCCATTGTTCTGTTTGCATTTGTCACCTCGAGTGGGACGGGTATGCCCAGACGTGGATCCCGTGCTCTCCATGCCACTGGAGTCAAGCTATCCTGGCTGATGAGGGGTGAAATCCCGAAACCGGTCCTAGGATGCTTGTTTCCAGTCCAGGGAGAACCTGGCCTGGCAGTTCGGGCTGGACTGTTCCCATTGGGCGCAGGGTCAAGACTGATTTGCATATGGCTGGGTTCAAACTGGAATGACATGGTGAGCAAAAACGATGGATTTAGGCCCAGATCTCTGTACCGGGGTGAATGTATGACATTGTTCTGCATTCTGTCCATCAATTGTTCTTTTTGCATTTGTCACCCCGAGTGGGACGGGTATGCCCAGACGTGGGTCCCTGTGCTTTCCATGCCACTGGAGTCAAGCTATCCTGGCTGATGAGGGGTGATATCCCGAAACCGGTCCTAGGATGCTTGTTTCCAGTCCAGGTAAGAACACAGCCTGGCAGTTCGGGCTGGACTGTTCCCATTGGGCACAGGGTCAAGACTGATTTGCATATGGCTGGGTTCAAGCTGGAATGGCATGGTGAGCAAAAACGATGGATTTAGGCCCAGATCTCTGTACCTGGGGTGAATATATGACATTGTTCTGCATTCTGTCCATCCATTGTTCTTTTTGCATTTTGTCACCCCGAGTGGGACGGGTATGCCCAGACATCGGTCCCGTGCTCTCCATGCCACTGGAGTCAAGCTATCCTGGCTGATGAGGGGTGAAAACCCGAAACCAGTGCTAGGATGCTTGTTTCCAGTCCAGGGAGAATCTGACCTGGCAGTTCGGGCTGGACTGTTCCCATTGGGAACAGGGTCAAGACTGATTTGCATATGGCTGAGTTCAAACTGGAATGGCATGGTGAGCAAAAAAACGATGGATTTAGGCCAAGATCTCTGTACTGGGGTGAATGTATGACATTGTTCTGCATTCTGTCCATCAATTGTTCTATTTGCATTTGTCACCCCGAGTGGGAGGGGTATGCCCAGAAGTGGGTCCCGTGCTCTCCATGCCAGTGGAGTCAAGCTATCCTGGCTGATGAGGGGTGAAACCCCGAAACCGGTCCTAGGATGCTTGTTTCCAGTCCAGGGAAAAGCAGGCCTGGCAGTTCGGGCTGGACTGTTCCCATTGGGTGCAGGGTTCAAGACTGATTTGCATATGGCTGGGTTCAAACTGGAATGGCATGGTGAGCAAAATAACGATGGATTTAGGCCCAGATCTCTGTACTGGGGTGAATGTATGACATTGTTCTGCATTCTGTCCATCAATTGTTCTTTTGCATTTGTCACCCCGAGTGGGACGGGTATGCCCAGACGTGGGTCCCTTCCTCTCCATGCCACTGGAGTCAAGCTATCCTGGCTGATGAGGGGTGGTATCCAGAAGTTGGTCCTAGGATGCTTGTTTCCAGTCCAGGGAGAAAACGGCCTGGCAGTTCGGGCTGGACTGTTCCCATTGGGCGCAGGGTCAAGACTGATTTGCATATGGCTGGTTCAAACTAGAATGGCATGGTGAGCAAAAAACCGATGGATTTAGGCCCAGATCTCTGTACTGGGGTGAATGTATGACATTGTTCTGCATTCTGTCCATCCATTGTTCTTTTTGCATTTGTCACCTCGAGTGGGACGGGTATGCCCAGACGTGGTTCCTGTGCTCTCCATGCCACTGGAGTCAAGCTATCCTGGCAGATGAGGGGTGAAACCCCGAAACCGGTTCTAGGATGCTTGTTTCCGGTCCAGGGAGAATCTGGCCTGGCAGTTCGGGCTGGACTGTTCCCATTGGGCGCAGGGTCAAGACTGATTTGCATATGGCTGGGTTCAAACTGGAATGACATGGTGAGCAAAAACGATGGATTTAGGCCCAGATCTCTGTACTGGGGTGAATGTATGACATTGTTCTGCATTCTGTCCATCAATTGTTCATTTTGCATTTGTCACCCCGAGTGGGACGGGTATGCCCAGACGTGGGTCCCGTGCTTTCCATGCCACTGGAGTCAAGCTATCCTGGCTGATGAGGGGTGAACTCCCGAAACCGGTCCTAGGATGCTTGTTTCCAGTCCAGGTAAGAACACAGCCTGGCAGTTCGGGCTGGACTGTTCCCATTGGGCACAGGGTCAAGACTGATTTGCATATGGCTGGGTTCAAACTGGAATGGCATGGTGAGCAAAAACGATGGATTTAGGCCCAGATCTCTGTACCTGGGGTGAATGTATGACATTGTTCTGCATTCTGTCCATCCAATGTTCTTTTTGCATTTGTCACCCCGAGTGGGACGGGTATGCCCAGACATCGGTCCCGTGCTCTCCATGCCACTGGAGTCAAGCTATCCTGGCTGATGAGGGGTGAAAACCCGAAACCAGTGCTAGGATGCTTGTTTACAGTCCAGGGAGAATCTGGCCTGGCAGTTCAGGCTGGACTGTTCCCATTGGGCGCAGGTTCAAGACTGATTTGCATATGGCTGTGTTCAAACTGGAATGGCATGGTGAGCAAAAAAACGATGGATTTAGGCCCAGATCTCTGTACTGGGGTGAATGTATGACATTGTTCTGCATTCTGTCCATCAATTGTTCTTTTTGCATTTGTCACCCCGAGTGGGACGGGTATGCCCAGACGTGGGTCCCGTGCTCTCCATGCCACTGGAGTCAAGCTATCCTGGCTGATGAGGGGTGAAATCCCGAAGCCGGTCCTAGGATGCTTGTTTCCAGTCCAGGGAGAACACGGCCTGGCAGTTCGGGCTGGACTGTTCCCATTGGGCGCAGGGTCAAGACTGATTTGCATATGGCTGGGTTCAAACTGGAATGGCATGGTGAGCAGAAAATGATGGATTTAGGCCAAGATCTCTGTACTGGGGTGAATGTATGACATTGTTCTGCATTCTGTCCATCAATTGTTCTTTTTGCATTTGTCACCCCGAGTGGGACGGGTATGCCCAGACGTGGGTCCCGTGCTCTCCATGCCACTGGAGTCAAGCTATCCTGGCAGATGAGGGGTGAAACCCCGAAACCGGCGCTAGGATGCTTGTTTCCAGTCCAGGGAGAACCTGGCCTGGCAGTTCGGGCTGGACTGTTCCCATTGGGCACAGGGTCAAGACTGATTTGCATATGGCTGGGTTCAAACTGGAATGGCATGGTGAGCAAAAAAACGATGGATTTAGGCCCAGATCTCTGTACTGGGGTGAATGTATGACATTGTTCTGCATTCTGTCCATCAATTGTTCTTTTTGCATTTGTCACCCCGAGTGGGACGGGTATGCCCAGACGTGGGTCCCGTGCTCTCCATGCCACTGGAATCAAGCTATCCTGGCTGAAGAGGGGTGAAACCCCGAAACCGGTCCTAGGATGCTTGTTTCCAGTCCAGGAAGAACCTGGCCTGGCAGTTCGGGCTGGACTGTTCCCATAGGGCACAGGGTCAAGACTGATTTGCATATGGCTGGGTTCAAACTGGAATGGCATGGTGAGCAAAAAAACGATGGATTTAGGCCCAGATCTCTGTACTGGTGTGAATGTATGACATTGTTCTGCATTCTGTCCATCAATTGTTCTTTTTGCATTTGTCACTCCGAGTGGGACGGGTATGCCCAGACGTGGGTCCCGTGCTCTCCATGCCACTGGAGTCAAGCTATCCTGGCTGATGAGGGGTGAAATCCCGAAACCGGTCCTAGGATGCTTGTTTCCAGTCCAGGGAGAACCTGGCCTGGCAGTTCGGGCTGGACTGTTCCCATTGGGCGCAGGGTCAAGACTGATTTGCATATGGCTGGGTTCAAACTGGAATGGCATGGTGAGCAAAAACAATGGATTTAGGCCCAGATCTCTGTACTGGGGTGAATGTATGACATTGTTCTGCATTCTGTCCATCAATTGTTCTTTTTGCATTTGTCACCCCGAGTGGGACGGGTATGCCCAGACGTGGGTCCCGTGCTTTCCATGCCACTGGAGTCAAGCTATCCTGGCTGATGAGGGGTGAAACCCCGAAACCGGTCCTAGGATGCTTGTTTCCAGTCCAGGTAAGAACACAGCCTGGCAGTTCGGGCTGGACTGTTCCCATTGGGCTCAGGGTCAAGACTGATTTGCATATGGCTGGGTTCAAACTGGAATGGCATGGTGAGCAAAAAACGATGGATTTAGGCCCAGATCTCTGTACTGGGGTGAATGTATGACATTGTTCTGCATTCTGTCCATCCATTGTTATTTTTGCATTTGTCACCCCGAGTGGGACGGGTATGCCCAGACGTCGGTCCCGTGCTCTCCATGCCACTGGAGTCAAGCTATCCTGGCTGATGAGGGGTGAAAACCCGAAACCAGTGCTAGGATGCTTGTTTCCAGTCCAGGGAGAATCTGGCCTGGCAGTTCGGGCTGGACTGTTCCCATTGGGAACAGGGTCAAGACTGATTTGCATATGGCTGAGTTCAAACTGGAATGGCATGGTGAGCAAAAAACGATGGATTTAGGCCACAGATCTCTGTACTGGGGTGAATGTATGACATTGTTCTGCATTCTGTCCATCAATTGTTCTATTTGCATTTGTCACCCTGAGTGGGAGGGGTATGCCCAGAAGTGGGTCCCGTGCTCTCCATGCCAGTGGAGTCAAACTATCCTGGCTGATGAGGGGTGAAACCCCGAAACCGGTCCTAGGATGCTTGTTTCCAGTCCAGGGAGAAGCAGGCCTGGCAGTTCGGGCTGCACTGTTCCCATTGGGTGCAGGTTCAAGACTGATTTGCATATGGCTGTGTACAAACTGGAATGGCATGGTGAGCAAAAAAAAACATGGATTTAGGCCCAGATCTCTGTACTGCGGTGAATGTATGACATTGTTCTGCATTCTGTCCATCAATTGTTATTTTTGCATTTGTCACCCCGAGTGGGACGGGTATGCCCAGACGTAGGTCCCGTGCTCTCCATGCCACTGGAGTCAAGCTATCCTGGCTGATGAGGAGTGAAATCCCGAAACCGGTCCTAGGATGCTTGTTTCCAGTCCAGGGACAACCTGGCCTGGCAGTTCGGGCTGGACTGTTCCCATTGGGCGCAGGGTCAAGACTGATTTGCATATGGCTGGGTTCAAACTGGAATGGCATGGTGAGCACAAAAACGATGGATTTAGGCCCAGATCTCTGTACTGGGGTGAATGTATGACATTGTTCTGCATTCTGTCCATCAATTGTTCTTTTTGCATTTGTCACCCCGAGTGGGACGGGTATGCCCAGACGTGGGTCCCGTGCTCTCCATGCCACTGGAGTCAAGCTATCCTGGCTGATGAGGGGTGAAACCCCGAAACCGGTCCTAGGATGCTTGTTTCCAGTCCAGGGAGAACCTGGCCTGGCAGTTCGGGCTGGACTGTTCCCATTGGGCACAGGGTCAAGACTGATTTGCATATGGCTGGGTTCAAACTGGAATGGCATGGTGAGCAAAAAACGATGGATTTAGGCCCAGATCTCTGTACTGGGGTGAATGTATGACATTGTTCTGCATTCTGTCCATCAATTGTTCTTTTTGCATTTGTCACCCTGAGTGGGACGGGTATGCCCAGACGTGGGTCCCGTGCTCTCCATGCCACTGGAGTCAAGCTATCCTGGCTGATGAGGGGTGAAACCCCGAAACCGGTCCTAGGATGCTTGTTTCCAGTCCAGGGAGAAGCAGGCCTGGCAGTTCGGGCTGGACTGTTCCCATTGGGCGCAGGTTCAAGACAGATTTGCATATGGCTGGGTTCAAACTGGAATGGCATGGTGAGCAAAAAAACAATGGATTTAGGCCCAGATCTCTGTACTGGGGTGAATGTATGACATTGTTCTGCATTCTGTCCATCAATTGTTCTTTTTGCATTTGTCACCCCGAGTGGGACGGGTATGCCCAGACGTGGGTCCCGTGCTCTCCATGCCACTGGAGTCAAGCTATCCTGGCCGATGAGGGGTGAAACCCCGAAACCGGTCCTAGGATGCTTGTTTCCAGTCCAGGGAGAACCTGGCCTGGCAGTTCGGGCTGGACTGTTCCCATTGGGCGAAGGGTCAAGACTGATTTGCATATGGCTGGGTTCAAACTGGAATGGCATGGTGAGCAAAAAACGATGGATTTAGGCCCAGATCTCTGTACTGGGGTGAATGTATGACATTGTTCTGAATTCTGTCCATCAATTGTTCTTTTTGCATTTGTCACCCCGAGTGGGACGGGTATGCCCAGACGTGGGTCCCGTGCTCTCCATGCCACTGGAGTCAAGCTATCCTGGCTGATGAGGGGTGAAATCCCGAAACCGGTCCTAGGATGCTTATATCCAGTCCAGGGAGGACCTGGCCTGGCAGTTCGGGCTGGACTGTTCCCATTGGGCGCAGGGTCAAGACTGATTTGCATATGGCTGGGTTCAAACTGGAATGGCATGGTGAGCAAAAAAACGATGGATTTAGGCCCAGATCTCTGTACTGGGGTGAATGTATGACATTGTTCTGCATTCTGTCCATCAATTGTTCTTTTTGCATTTGTCACCCGAGTGGGACGGGTATGCCCAGAAGTGGGTCCCGTGCTCTCCATGCCACTGGAGTCAAGCTATCCTGCCTGATGAGGGGTGAAACCCCGAAACCGGTCCTAGGATGCTTGTTTCCAGTCCAGGGAGAACCTGGCATGGCAGTTCGGGCTGGACTGTTCCCATTGGGCGCAGGGTCAAGACTGATTTGCATATGGCTGGGTTCAATCTGGAATGGCATGGTGAGCAAAAAATGATGGATTTAGGCCCAGATCTCTGTACTGGGGTGAATGTATGACATTGTTCTGCATTCTGTCCATCCATTGTTCTTTTTGCATTTGTCACCCCGAGTGGGACGGGTATGCCCAGACGTGGGTCCTGTGCTTTCCATGCAATTGCAGTCAAGCTATCCTGGCTGATATGGGGTGAAACCCCGAAACCGGTCCTAGGATGCTTGTTTCCAGTCCAGGTAAGAACACAGCCTGGCAGTTCGGGCTGGACTGTTCCCAATGGGCACAGGGTCAAGACTGATTTGGATATGGCTGGGTTCAAACTGGAATGGCATGGTGAGCAAAAAACGATGGATTTAGGCCCAGATCTCTGTACTGGGGTGAATGTATGACATTGTTCTGCATTCTGTCCATCCATTGTTCTTTTTGCATTTGTCACCCCGAGTGGGACGGGTATGCCCAGACATCGGTCCCGTGCTCTCCATGCCACTGGAGTCAAGCTATCCTGGCTGATGAGGGGTGAAAACCCGAAACCAGTGCTAGGATGCTTGTTTCCAGTCCAGGGAGAATCTGGCCTGGCAGTTCGGGCTGCACTGTTCCCATTGGGAACAGGGTCAAGACTGATTTGCATATGGCTGAGTTCAAACTGGAATGGCATGGTGAGCAAAAAAACGATGGATTTAGGCCAAGATCTCTGTACTGGGGTGAATGTATGACATTGTTCTGCATTCTGTCCATCAATTGTTCTATTTGCATTTGTCACCCCGAGTGGGACGGGTATGCCCAGACGTAGGTCCCGTGCTCTCCATGCCACTGGAATCAAGCTATCCTGGCTGATGAGGAGTGAAATCCCGAAACCGTTCCTAGGATGCTTGTTTCCAGTCCAGGGAGAAGCAGGTCTGGCAGTTCGGGCTGGACTGTTCCCATTGGGCGCAGGTTCACGACTGATTTGCATATGGCTGGGTTCAAACTGGAATGGCATGGTGAGCAAAAAAACGATGGATTTAGGCCCAGATCTCTGTACTGGGGTGAATGTATGACATTGTTCTGCATTCTGTCCATCAATTGTTCTTTTTGCATTTGTCACCCCGAGTGGGACGGGTATGCCCAGACGTGGGTCCCGTGCTCTCCATGCCACTGGAGTCAAGCTATCCTGGCTGATGAGGGGTGAAATCCCGAAACCGGTCCTAGGATGCTTGTTTCCAGTCCAGGGAGAACCTGGCCTGGCAGTTCGGGCTGGACTGTTCCCATTGGGCGCAGGGTCAAGACTGATTTGCATATGGCTGGGTTCAAACTGGAATGGCATGGTGAGCAAAAAACGATGGATTTAGGCCCAGATCTCTGTACTGGGGTGAATGTATGACATTGTTCTGCATTCTGTCCATCAATTGTTCTTTTTGCATTTGTCATCCCGAGTGGGACGGGTATGCCCAGACGTGGGTCCCGTGCTCTCCATGCCACTGGAGTCAAGCTATCCTGGCTGATGAGGGGTGAAATCCCGAAACCGGTCCTAGGATGCTTGTTTCCAGTCCAGGGAGGAACCTGGCCTGGCAGTTCGGGCTGGACTGTTCCCATTGGGCGCAGGGTCAAGACTGATTTGCATATGGCTGGGTTCAAACTGGAATGGCATGGTGAGCAAAAAACCGATGGATTTAGGCCCAGATCTCTGTACTGGGGTGAATGTATGACATTGTTCTGCATTCTGTCCATCCATTGTTCTTTTTGCATTTGTCACCCCGAGTGGGACGGGTATGCCCAGACGTGGGTCCTGTGCTTTCCATGCAATTGCAGTCAAGCTATCCTGGCTGATGAGGGGTGAACCCCCGAAACCGGTCCTAGGATGCTTGTTTCCAGTCCAGGTAAGAACACAGCCTGGCAGTTCGGGCTGGACTGTTCCCATTGGGCACAGGGTCAAGACTGATTTGCATATGGCTGGGTTCAAGCTGGAATGGCATTGTGAGCAAAAAACGATGGATTTAGGCCCAGATCTCTGTACTGGGGTGAATGTATGACATTGTTCTGCATTCTGTCCATCAATTGTTCTTTTTGCATTTGTCACCCCGAGTGGGACGGGTATGCCCAGACGTCGGTCCCGTGCTCTCCATGCCACTGGAGTCAAGCTATCCTGGCTGATGAGGGGTGAAAACCCGAAACCAGTGCTAGGATGCTTGTTTCCAGTCCAGGGAGAATCTGGCCTGGCAGTTCGGGCTGGACTGTTCCCATTGGGAACAGGGTCAAGACTGATTTGCATATGGCTGAGTTCAAACTGGAATGGCATGGTGAGCAAAAAACGATGGATTTAGGCCAAGATCTCTGTACTGGGGTGAATGTATGACATTGTTCTGCATTCTGTCCATCCATTGTTCTTTTTGCATTTGTTACCCCGAGTGGGACGGGTATGCCCAGACGTGGGTCCCGTGCTCTCCATGCCACTGGAGTCAAGCTATCCTGGCTGATGAGGGGTGAAACCCCGAAACCTGTCCGAGGATGCTTGTTTCCAGTCCAGGGAGAACCAGGCCTGGCAGTTCGGGCTGGACTGTTCCCATTGGGCGCAGGTTCAAGACTGATTTGCATATTGCTGTGTTCAGAATGGAATGGCATGGTGAGCAAAAAAAAAACATGGATTTAGGCCCAGATCTCTGTACTGCTGTGAATGTATGACATTGTTCTGCATGACATTGTTCTGCATGTTGTCCATCAATTGTTGTTTTTGCATTTGTCACCCCGAGTGGGACGGGTATGCCCAGACGTGGGTCCCGTGCTCTCCATGCCACTGGAGTCAAGCTATCCTGGCTGATGAGGGGTGAAACCCCGAAACCAGTACTAGGATGCTTGTTTCCAGTCCAGGGAGAACCTGGCCTGACAGTTTGGGCTGGACTGTTCCCATTGGGCGCATGGTCAAGACTGATTTGCATATGGCTGGGTTCTAACTGGAATGACATGGTGAGCAAAAACAATGGATTTAGGCCCAGATCTCTGTACTGGGGTGAATGTATGACATTGTTCTGCATTCTGTCCATCAATTGTTCTTTTTGCATTTGTCACCCCGAGTTGGACGGGTATGTCCAGAAGTGGGTCCCATGCTGTCCATGCCACTGGAGTCCAGCTATCCTGCCTGATGAGGGGTGACACCCCGAAACCGGTCCTAGGATGCTTGTTTCCAGTCCAGAGAGAACCTGTCCTGGCAGTTCGGGCTGGACTGTTCCCATTGGGCGTAGGGTCAAGACTGATTTGCATATGGCTGGGTTCAATCTGGAATGGCATGGTGAGCAAAAAAATGATGGATTTAGGCCCAGATCTCTGTACTGGGGTGAATGTATGACATTGTTCTGCATTATGTCCATCAATCGTTCTTTTTGCATTTGTCACCCCGAGTGGGACGGGTATGCCCACACGTGGGTCCCTTGCTCTCCATGCCACTGGAGTCAAGCAATCCTGGCTGATGAGGGGTGGTATCCTGAAGCCGGTCCTAGGATGCTTGTTTCCAGTCCAGGGAGAAAACGGCCTGGCAGTTCGGGCTGGACTGTTCCCATTGGGCGCAGGGTCAAGACTGATTTGCATATGGCTGGGTTCAAACTGGAATGACATGGTGAGCAAAAACAATGGATTTAGGCCCATATCTCTGTACTGGGGTGAATGTATGACATTGTTCTGCATTCTGTCCATCAATGGTTCATTTTGCATTTGTCACGCCGAGTGGGACGGGTATGCCCAGACGTGGGTCCCGTGCTTTCCATGCCACTGGAGTCAAGCTATCTGGGCTGATGAGGGGTGAAACCCCGAAACCGGTCCTAGGATGCTTGTTTCCAGTCCCGGTAAGAACACAGCCTGGCAGTTCGGGCTGGACTGTTCCCATTGGGCACAGGGTCAAGACTGATTTGCATATGGCTGGGTTGAAACTGGAATGGCATGGTGAGCAAAAAACGATGGATGTAGGACCAGATCTCTGTACTGGGGTGAATGTATGACATTGTTCTGCATTCTGTCCATCCATTGTTCTTTTTGCATTTGTCACCCTGAGTGGGACGGGTATGCCCAGACGTCGGTCCAGTGCTCTCCATGCCACTGGAGTCAAGCTATCCTGGCTGATGAGGGGTGAAAATCCTAAACCAGGGCTAGGATGCTTGTTTCCAGTCCAGGGAGAATCTGGCCTGGCAGTTCGGGCTGGACTGTTCCCATTGGGAACAGGGTCAAGACTGATTTGCATATGGCTGAGTTCAATCTGGAATGGCATGGTGAACAAAAAAACGATGGATTTAGGCCAAGATCTCTGTACTGGGGTGAATGTATGGCATTGTTCTGCATTCTGTCCATCAATTGATCTATTTGCATTTGTCACCCCGAGTGGGAGGGATATGCCCAGAAGTGGGTCCCGTGCTCTCCATGCCAGTGGAGTCAAGCTATCCTTGCTGATGAGGGGTGAAACCCCGAAACCGGTCCTAGGATGCTTGTTTCCAGTCCAGGGAGAAGCAGGCCTGGCAGTTCGGGCTGGACTGTTCCCATTGGGTGCAGGTTCAAGACTGATTTGCATATGGCTGTGTTCAAACTGGAATGGCATGGTGAGCAAAAAAATGATGGATTTAGGCCCAGATCTCTGTACTGGGGTGAATGTATGACATTGTTCTGCATTATGTCCATCAATTGTTCTTTTTGCATTTGTCACCCCGAGTGGGACGGGTATGCCCAGACGTGGGTCCCTTCCTCTCCATGCCACTGGAGTCAAGCTATCCTGGCTGATGAGGGGTGGATGCCGAAGTCGTCCTAGGATGCTTGTTTCCAGTCCAGGGGGAAAACGGCCTGGCAGTTCGGGCTGGACTGTTCCCATTGGGCGCAGTGTCAAGACTGATTTGCATATGGCTGGGTTCAAACTGGATTGGCACGATGAACAAAAAAACGATGGATTTAGGCCCAGATCTCTGTACTGGGGTGAATGTATGACATTGTTCTGCATTCTGTCCATCCATTGTTCTTTTTGCATTTGTCACCCGAGAGGGAAAGGTATGCCCAGACGTGGTTCCCGTGCTCTCCATGCCACTGAAGTCAAGCTATCCTGGTTGATGAGGGGTGAAACCCCGAAACCGGCGCTAGGATGCTTGTTTCCAGTCCAGGGAGAACCTGGCCTGGCAGTTCGGGCTGGACTGTTCCATTGGGAGCAGAGTCAAGACTGATTTCCATATGGCTGAGTTTAAACTGGAATGGCATGGTGAGCAAAAAAACGAGGGATGTAGGCCCGGATCTCTGTACAGGGGTGAATGTATGAGATTGTTCTGAATTCTGTCCATCAATTGTTGTTTTTGCATTTGTCACCCCGAGTGGAACGGGTATGCCCAGATGTGGGTCCCGTGCTCTCCTTGCCACTGGAGTCAAGCTATCCTGGCTGATGAGGGGTGAAACCCGGAAACCGGTCCTAGGATGCTTGTTTCCAGTCCAGAGAGAACCTGGCCTGGCAGTTCGGGCTAGACTGTTCCCATTGGGCGCAGGGTCAAGACTGATTTGCATATGGCTTGGTTCAAACTGGAATGGCATGGTGAGCAAAAAAACGATGGATTTAGGCCCAGATCTCTGTACTGGGGTGAATGTATGACATTGTTCTGCATTCTGTCCATCCATTGTCCTTTTTGCATTTGTCACCCCGAGTGGGACGGGTATGCCCAGACGTGGGTCCCGTGCTCTCCATGCCACTGGAGTCAAGCTATCCTGGCTGATGAGGGCTGAAAACCCGAAACCAGTGCTAGGATGCTTGTTTCCAGTCCAGGGAGAATCTGGCCTGGCAGTTCGGGCTGGACTGTTCCCATTAGGAACAGGGTCAAGACTGATTTGCATATGGCTGAGTTCAGACTGGAATGGCATGGTGAGCAAAAAAACGATGGATTTAAGCCAAGATCTCTGTACTGGGGTGAATGTATGACATTGTTCTGCATTCTGTCCATCAATTGTTCTATTTGCATTTGTCACCCCGAGTGGGAGGGGTGTGCCCAGAAGTGGGTCCCGTGCTTTCCATGCCACTGGAGTTAAGCTATCCTGGCTGATGAGGAGTGAAATCCCGAAACCGGTCCTAGGATGCTTGTTTCCCGTCCAGGGACAACCTGGCCTGGCAGTTTGGGCTGGACTGTTCCCATTGTGTGCAGGGTCAAGACAGATTTGCATTTGGCTGGGTTCAAACTGGAATGGCATGGTGAGCAAAAAAACAATGGATTTAGGCCCAGATCTCTGTACTGGGGTGAATGTATGACATTGTTCTGCATTCTGTCCATCAATTGTTCTTTTTGCATTTGTCACCCCGAGTGGGACGGGTATGCCCAGAATTGGGTCCCGTGCTCTCCATGCCACTGGAGTCAAGCTATCCTGCCCGATGAGGAGTGAAAGCCCGAAACCGGTCCTAGGATGCTTGTTTCCAGTCCAAGGAGAACCTGGCCTGGCAGTTCGGGCTGGACTGTTCCCATTGGGCACAAGGTCAAGACTGATTTGCATATGGCTTGGTTCAAACTGGAATGGCATGGTGAGCAAAAAAACGATGGATTGAGACCCAGATCTCTGTAATGGGGTGAATGTATGACATTGTTCTGCATTCTGTACATCAATTGTTCTTTTTGCATTTGTCACCCCGAGTGGGACGGGTATGCCCAGATGTGGGTCCCGTGCTTTCCATGCCACTGGAGTCAAGCTATCCTGGCTGATGAGGGGTGAAACCCCGAAACCAGTCCTAGGATGCTTGTTTCCAGTCCAGGTAAGAACACAGCCTGGCAGTTCGGGCTGGACTGTTCCCATTGGGCACAGGGTCAAGACTGATTTGCCTATGGCTGGGTTCAAACTGGAATGGCATGGTGAGCAAAAAACGATGGATTTAGGCCCAGATCTCTGTACTGGGGTGAATGTATGACATTGTTCTGCATTCTGTCCATCCATTGTTCTTTTTGCATTTGTCACCCCGAGTGGGACGGGTATGCCCAGACGTCGGTCCCGTGCTCTCCATGCCACTGGAGTCAAGCTATCCTGGCTGATGAGGGGTGAAAACCCAAAACCAGTGCTAGGATGCTTGTTTCCAGTCCAGGGAGAATCTGGCCTGGCAGTTCGGGCTGGACTGTACCCATTGGGAACAGGGTCAAGTCTGATTTGCATATGGCTGAGTTCAAACTGGAATGGCATGGTGAACAAAAAAACGATGGATTTAGGCCAAGATCTCTGTACTGGGGTTAATGTATGACATTGTTCTGCATTCTGTCCATCAATTGTTCTATTTGGATTTGTCACCTCGAGTGGGAGGGGTATGCCCAGAAGTGGGTCCCGTGCTCTCCATGCCAGTGGAGACAAGCTATCCTGGCTGATGAGGGGTGAAACCCCCGAAACCGGTCCTAGGATGCTTGTTTCCAGTCCAGGGAAAAGCAGGCCTGGCAGTTCGGGCTGGACTGTTCTCATTGGGCGCAGGTTCAAGACTGATTTGCATATGGCTGGGTTCAATCTGGAATGGCATGGTGAGAAAATAATGATGGATTTAGGCCAAGATCTCTGTACTGGGGTTAATGTATGACATTGTTCTGCATTCTGTCCATCAATTGTTCTTTTTGCATTTGTCACCCCGAGTCGGACGGGTATGCCCAGACGTGGGTCCCTTCCTCTCCATGACACTGGAGTCAAGCTATCCTGGCTGATGAGGGGTGGTATCCCGAAACCGGTCCTAGGATGCTTGTTTCCAGTCCAGGGAGAAAACGGCCTGGCAGTTCGGGCTGGACTGTTCCCATTGGGCGCAGCGTCAAGACTGATTTGCATATGGCTGTGTTCAAACTGGAATGGCATGGTGAGCAAAAAAACATGGATTTAGGCCCAGATCTCTGTACTGGGGTGAATGTATGACATTGTTCTGCATTCTGTCCATCCATTGTTCTGTTTGTATTTGTCACCCCGAGTGGGACGGGTATGCCCAGACGTGGATCCTGTGCTCTCCATGCCACTGGAGTCAAGCTATCTTGGCTGATGAGGGGTGAAACCCCGAAACCGGTTCTAGGATGCTTGTTTCCAGTCCAGGTAGAACCTGGCCTGGCAGTTCGGGCTGGACTGTTCAAATTGGGCGCAGGGGCAAGACTGATTTGCATATGGCTGGGTTCAAACTGGAATGACATGATGAGCAAAAACGATGGATTTACGCCCAGATCTCTGTACCGGGGTGAATGTATGACATTGTTATGCATGACATTGTTCTGCATTCTGTCCATCAATTGTTCATTTTGCATTTGTCACCCCGAGTGGGACGGTTATGCCCAGACGTGGGTCCCTTGCTTTCCATGCCACTGGAGTCAAGCTATCCTGGCTGATGAGGGGTGGTATCCCGAAGCCGGTCCTAGGATGCTTGTTTCCAGTCCAGGTAAGAACACAGCCTGGCAGTTCGGGCTGGACGGTTCCCATTGGGCACAGGGTCCAGACTAATTTGCATATGGCTTGGTTCAAACTGGAATGGCATGGTGAGCAAAAACGATGGATTTAGGCCCAGATCTCTGTACTGGGGTGAATATATGACATTGTTCTGCATTCTGTCCATCCATTGTTCTTTTTGCATTTTGTCACCCCGAGTGGGACGGGTATGCCCAGACATCGGTCCCGTGCTCTCCATGCCACTGGAGTCAAGCTATACTGGCTGATGAGGGGTGAAAACCCGAAACCAGTGCTAGGATGCTTGTTTCCAGTCCAGGGAGAATCTGACCTGGCAGTTCGGGCTGGACTGTACCCATTGGGAACAGGGTCAAGGCTGATTTGCATATGGCTGAGTTCAAACTGGAATGGCATGGTGAACAAAAAAACGATGGATTTAGGCCAAGATCTCTGTACTGGGGTTAATGTATGACATTGTTCTGCATTCTGTCCATCAATTGTTCTATTTGGATTTGTCACCTCGAGTGGGAGGGGTATGCCCAGAAGTGGGTCCCGTGCTCTCCATGCCAGTGGAGTCAAGCTATCCTGGCTGATGAGGGGTGAAACCCCCGAAACCGGTCCTAGGATACTTGTTTCCAGTCCAGGGAAAAGCAGGCCTGGCAGTTTGGGCTGGACTGTTCCCATTGGGCGCAGGTTCAAGACTGATTTGCATATG
Organism: Calotriton arnoldi; assembly: GCA_963921515.1. NCBI lineage: Eukaryota > Metazoa > Chordata > Amphibia > Caudata > Salamandridae > Calotriton > Calotriton arnoldi. Next base: position 93,311 of record CAWUFW010007754.1, on the reverse strand, counting down.
GCTGGGTTCAATCTGGAATGGCATGGTGAGAAAATAATGATGGATTTAGGCCAAGATCTCTGTACTGGGGTTAATGTATGACATTGTTCTGCATTCTGTCCATCAATTGTTCTTTTTGCATTTGTCACCCCGAGTCGGACGGGTATGCCCAGACGTGGGTCCCTTCCTCTCCATGACACTGGAGTCAAGCTATCCTGGCTGATGAGGGGTGGTATCCCGAAACCGGTCCTAGGATGCTTGTTTCCAGTCCAGGGAGAAAACGGCCTGGCAGTTCGGGCTGGACTGTTCCCATTGGGCGCAGCGTCAAGACTGATTTGCATATGGCTGTGTTCAAACTGGAATGGCATGGTGAGCAAAACAAAACATGGATTTAGGCCCAGATCTCTGTACTGGGGTGAATGTATGACATTGTTCTGCATTCTGTCCATCCATTGTTCTGTTTGTATTTGTCACCTCGAGTGGGACGGGTATGCCCAGACGTGGATCCTGTGCTCTCCATGCCATCTGGAGTCAAGCTATCTTGGCTGATGAGGGGTGAAACCCCGAAACCGGTCCTAGGATGCTTGTTTCCAGTCCAGGTAGAACTTGGCCTGGCAGTTCGGGCTGGACTGTTCAAATTGGGCGCAGGGGCAAGACTGATTTGCATATGGCTGGGTTCAAACTGGAATGACATGATGAGCAAAAACGATGGATTTACGCCCAGATCTCTGTACCGGGGTGAATGTATGACATTGTTATGCATGACATTGTTCTGCATTCTGTCCATCAATTGTTCATTTTGCATTTGTCACCCCGAGTGGGACGGTTATGCCCAGACGTGGGTCCCGTGCTTTCCATGCCACTGGAGTCAAGCTATCCTGGCTGATGAGGGGTGGTATCCCGAAGCCGGTCCTAGGATGCTTGTTTCCAGTCCAGGTAGAAACACAGCCTGGCAGTTCGGGCTGGACGGTTCCCATTGGGCACAGGGTCCAGACTAATTTGCATATGGCTTGGTTCAAACTGGAATGGCATGGTGAGCAAAAAAACGATGGATTTAGGCCCAGATCTCTGTACTGGGGTGAATATATGACATTGTTCTGCATTCTGTCCATCCATTGTTCTTTTTGCATTTTGTCACCCCGAGTGGGACGGGTATGCCCAGACATCGGTCCCGTGCTCTCCATGCCACTGGAGTCAAGCTATACTGGCTGATGAGGGTGAAAACCCGAAACCAGTGCTAGGATGCTTGTTTCCAGTCCAGGGAGAACCTGGCCTGGCAGTTCGGGCTGGACTGTTCCCATTGGGAACAGGGTCAAGACTGATTTGCATATGGCTGAGTTCAAACTGGAATGGCATGGTGAGCAAAAAACGATGGATCTAGGCCAAGATCTCTGTACTGGGGTGAATGTATGACATTGTTCTGCAGTCTGTCCATCAATTGTTCTTTTTGCATTTGTCACCCCGAGTGGGACGGGTATGCCCAGACGTGGGGCCCTTCCTCTCCATGCCACTGGAGTCAAGCTATCCTGGCTGATGAGGGGTGGTATCCCGAAGCCGGTCCTAGGATGCTTGTTTCCAGTCCAGGGAGAAAACGGCCTGGCAGTTCGGGCTGGACTGTTCCCACTGGGAACAGGGTCAAGACTGATTTGCATATGGCTGAGTTCAAACTGGATTGGCATGGTGAGCAAAAAACGATGGATTTAGGCCCAGATCTCTGCACTGGGGTGAATGTATGACATTGTTCTGCATTCTGTCCATCCATTGTTCTTTTTGCATTTGTAACCCGAGAGGGACGGGAATGCCCAGACGTGGTTCCCGTGCTCTCCATGCAACTGGAGTCAAGCTATCCAGGCTGATTAGGGGTGAAACCCCGAAACCGGCGCTAGGATGCTTGTTTCCAGTCCAGGGAGAACCTGGCCTGGCAGTTCGGGCTGGACTGTTCCCATTGGGCACATGGTCAAGACTGATTTGCATATGGCTTGGGTTGAAACTGGAATGGCATGGTGAGCAAAAAACGATGGCTTTAGGCCCAGATCTCTGTACTGGGGTGAATGTATGACATTGTTCTGCATTCTGTCCATCAATTGTTCCTTTTGCATTTGTAACCCCGAGAGGGACGGGAATGCCCAGACGTGGTTCCCGTGCTCTCCATGCAACTGGAGTCAAGCTATCCAGGCTGATTAGGGGTGAAACCCCGAAACCGGTCGCTAGGATGCTTGTTTCCAGTCCAGGGAGAACCTGGCCTGGCAGTTCGGGCTGGACTGTTCCCATTGGGCACATGGTCAAGACTGATTTGCATATGGCTTGGTTGAAACTGGAATGGCATGGTGAGCAAAAAACGATGGCTTTAGGCCCAGATCTCTGTACTGGGGTGAATGTATGACATTGTTCTGCATTCTGTCCATCAATTGTTCTTTTTGCATTTGTCACCCCGAGTGGGACGGGTATGCCCAGACGTAGGTCCCGTGCTCCCCATGCCACTGGAGTCAAGCTATCTTGGCTGATGAGGGGTGAAACCCCGAAACCGGTTCTAGGATGCTTGTTTCCAGTCCAGGAAGAACCTGGCCTGGCAGTTCAGGCTGGACTGTTCCCATTGGGCACAGGGTCAAGACTGATTTGCATATGGCTGGGTTCAAACTGGAATGACATGTTGAGCAAAAACGATGGATTTACGCCCAGGTCTCTGTACCGGGGTGAATGTATGACATTGTTATGCATGACATTGTTCTGCATTCTGCCCATCAATTGTTCTTTTTGCATTTGTCACTCCGAGTGGGACGGGTATGCCCAGACGTGGGTCCCGTGCTCTCCATGCCACTGGAGTCAAGCTATCTTGGCTGATGAGGGGTGAAACCCCGAAACCGGTCCAAGGATGCTTGTTTCCAGTGCAGGGAGAACCTGGCCTGGCAGTTCGGGCTGGACTGTTCCCATTGGGCGCAGGGTCAAGACTGATTTGCATATGGCTGGGTTCAAACTGGAATGACATGGTGAGCAAAAACAATGGATTTAGGCCCAGATCTCTGTACTGGGGTGAATGTATGACATTGTTCTGCATTCTGTCCATCAATTGTCCTTTTGCATTTGTCACCCCGAGTGGGACGGGTATGCCCAGACGTGGGTCCCGTGCTTTCCATGCCAGTGGATTCAAGCTATCCTGGCTGATGAGGGGTGAAACCCCGAAATCGGTCCTAGGATGCTTGTTTCCAGTCCAGGTAAGAACACAGCCTGGCAGTCCGGGCTGGACTGTTCCCATTGGGCTCAGGGTCAAGACTGATTTGCATATGGCTGGGTTCAAACTGGAATGGCATGGTGTGCAAAAAACGATGGATTTTGGCCCAGATCTCTGTACTGGGGTGAATGTATGACATTTTTCTGCATTCTGTCCATCCATTGTTATTTTTGCATTTGTCACCCCGAGTGGGACAGGTATGCCCAGACGTCGGTCCCATGCTCTCCATGCCACTGGAGTCAAGCTATCCTGGCTGATTAGGGGTGAAAACCCGAAACCAGTGCTAGGATGCTTGTTTCCAGTCCAGGGAGAATCTGGCCTGGCAGTTCGGGCTGGACTGTACCCATTGGGAACAGGGTCAAGACTGATTTGCATATGGCTGAGTTCAAACTGGAATGGCATGGTGAACAAAAAACGATGGATTTAGGCCACAGATATCTGTACTGGGGTGAATGTATGACCTTGTTCTGCATTCTGTCCATCAATTGTTCTATTTGCATTTGTCACACTGAGTGGGAGGGGTATGCCCAGAAGTGGGTCCCGTGCTCTCCATGTCAGTGGAGCCAAGCTATCCTGGCTGATGAGGGTGAAACCCCAAAACCGGTCCTAGGATGCTTGTTTCCAGTCCAGGGAGAAGCAGGCCTGGTAGTTCGGGCTGGACTGTTCCCATTGGGCCTAGGTTCAAGACTGATTTGCATATGGCTGTGTTCAAACTGGAATGGCATGGTGAGCAAAAAAACATGGATTTAGGCCCAGATCTATGTACTGCGGTGAATGTATGACATTGTTCTGCATTCTATCCATCAATTGTTCTTTTTGCATTTGTCACCCCGAGTGGGACGGGTATGCCCAGACGTGGGTCCCGTGCTCTCCATGCCTCTGGAGTCAAACTATCCTGGCTGATGAGGAGTGAAATCCCGAAACCGGTCCTAGGATGCTTGTTTCCAGTCCAGGGACAACCTGGCCTGGCAGTTCGGGCTGGACTGTTCCCATTGGGTGCAGGGTGAAGACAGATTTGCATATGGCTGGGTTCAAACTGGAATGGCATGGTGAGCACAAAAAAAATGGATTTAGGCCCAGATCTCTGTACTGGGGTGACTGTATGACATTGTTCTGCATTCTGTCCATCAATTGTTCTTTTTGCATTTGTCACCCCGAGTGGGACGGGTATGCCCAGAAGTGGGTCCCGTGCTCTCCATGCCACTGGAGTCAAGCTATCCTGCCTGATGAGGGGTGGTATCCCGAAACCGGTCCTAGGATGCTTGTTTCCAGTCCAGGGAGAACACTGGCCTGGCAGTTCGGGCTGGACTGTTCCCATTGGGCGCAGCGTCAAGACTGATTTGCATATGGCTGTGTTCAAACTGGAATGGCATGGTGAGCAAAAAAACATGGATTTAGGCCCAGATCTCTGTACTGGGGTGAATGTATGACATTGTTCTGCATTCTGTCCATCCATTGTTCTGTTTGTATTTGTCACCTCGAGTGGGACGGGTATGCCCAGACGTGGATCCTGTGCTCTCCATGCCACTGGAGTCAAGCTATCTTGGCTGATGAGGGGTGAAACCCCGAAACCGGTTCTAGGATGCTTGTTTCCAGTCCAGGTAGAACTTGGCCTGGCAGTTCGGGCTGGACTGTTCAAATTGGGCGCAGGGGCAAGACTGATTTGCATATGGCTGGGTTCAAACTGGAATGACATGATGAGCAAAAACGATGGATTTACGCCCAGATCTCTGTACCGGGGTGAATGTATGACATTGTTATGCATGACATTGTTCTGCATTCTGTCCATCAATTGTTCATTTTGCATTTGTCACCCCGAGTGGGACGGTTATGCCCAGACGTGGGTCCCTTGCTTTCCATGCCACTGGAGTCAAGCTATCCTGGCTGATGAGGGGTGGTATCCCGAAGCCGGTCCTAGGATGCTTGTTTCCAGTCCAGGTAAAAACACAGCCTGGCAGTTCGGGCTGGACGGTTCCCATTGGGCACAGGGTCCAGACTAATTTGCATATGGCTTGGTTCAAACTGGAATGGCATGGTGAGCAAAAACGATGGATTTAGGCCCAGATCTCTGTACTGGGGTGAATATATGACATTGTTCTGCATTCTGTCCATCCATTGTTCTTTTTGATTTTGTCACCCCGAGTGGGACGGGTATGCCCAGACATCGGTCCCGTGCTCTCCATGCCACTGGAGTCAAGCTATACTGGCTGATGAGGGGTGAAAACCCGAAACCAGTGCTAGGATGCTTGTTTCCAGTCCAGGGAGAATCTGGCCTTGCAGTTCGGGCTGGACTGTACCCATTGGGAACAGGGTCAAGGCTGATTTGCATATGGCTGAGTTCAAACTGGAATGGCATGGTGAACAAAAAAACGATGGATTTAGGCCAAGATCTCTGTACTGGGGTTAATGTATGACATTGTTCTGCATTCTGTCCATCAATTGTTCTATTTGGATTTGTCACCTCGAGTGGGAGGGGTATGCCCAGAAGTGGGTCCCGTGCTCTCCATGCCAGTGGAGTCAAGCTATCCTGGCTGATGAGGGATGAAACCCCCAAAACCGGTCCTAGGATACTTGTTTCCAGTCCAGGGAAAAGCAGGCCTGGCAGTTCGGGCTGGACTGTTCCCATTGGGCGCAGGTTCAAGACTGATTTGCATATGGCTGGGTTCTATCTGGAATGGCATGGTGAGAAAATAATGATGGATTTAGGCCAAGATCTCTGTACTGGGGTTAATGTATGACATTGTTCTGCATTCTGTCCATCAATTGTTCTTTTTGCATTTGTCACCCCGAGTCGGACGGGTATGCCCAGACGTGGGTCCCTTCCTCTCCATGACACTGGAGTCAAGCTATCCTGGCTGATGAGGGGTGGTATCCCGAAGCCGGTCCTAGGATGCTTGTTTCCAGTCCAGGGAGAAAACGGCCTGGCAGTTCGGGCTGGACTGTTCCCATTGGGCGCAGCGTCAAGACTGATTTGCATATGGCTGTGTTCAAACTGGAATGGCATGGTGAGCAAAAAAACATGGATTTAGGCCCAGATCTCTGTACTGGGGTGAATGTATGACATTGTTCTGCATTCTGTCCATCCATTGTTCTGTTTGTATTTGTCACCTCGAGTGGGACGGGTATGCCCAGACGTGGATCCTGTGCTCTCCATGCCACTGGAGTCAAGCTATCTTGGCTGATGAGGGGTGAAACCCCGAAACCGGTTCTAGGATGCTTGTTTCCAGTCCAGGTAGAACTTGGCCTGGCAGTTCGGGCTGGACTGTTCAAATTGGGCGCAGGGGCAAGACTGATTTGCATATGGCTGGGTTCAAACTGGAATGACATGATGAGCAAAAACGATGGATTTACGCCCAGATCTCTGTACCGGGGTGAATGTATGACATTGTTATGCATGACATTGTTCTGCATTCTGTCCATCAATTGTTCATTTTGCATTTGTCACCCCGAGTGGGACGGTTATGCCCAGACGTGGGTCCCTTGCTTTCCATGCCACTGGAGTCAAGCTATCCTGGCTGATGAGGGGTGGTATCCCGAAGCCGGTCCTAGGATGCTTGTTTCCAGTCCAGGTAAAAACACAGCCTGGCAGTTCGGGCTGGACGGTTCCCATTGGGCACAGGGTCCAGACTAATTTGCATATGGCTTGGTTCAAACTGGAATGGCATGGTGAGCAAAAACGATGGATTTAGGCCCAGATCTCTGTACTGGGGTGAATATATGACATTGTTCTGCATTCTGTCCATCCATTGTTCTTTTTGATTTTGTCACCCCGAGTGGGACGGGTATGCCCAGACATCGGTCCCGTGCTCTCCATGCCACTGGAGTCAAGCTATACTGGCTGATGAGGGGTGAAAACCCGAAACCAGTGCTAGAATGCTTGTTTCCAGTCCAGGGAGAATCTGGCCTGGCAGTTCGGGCTGGACTGTTCCCATTGGGAACAGGGTCAAGACTGATTTGCATATGGCTGAGTTCAAACTGGAATGGCATGGTGAGCAAAAAAACGATGGATCTAGGCCAAGATCTCTGTACTGGGGTGAATGTATGACATTGTTCTGCAGTCTGTCCATCAATTGTTCTTTTTTGCATTTGTCACCCCGAGTGGGACGGGTATGCCCAGACGTGGGGCCCTTCCTCTCCATGCCACTGGAGTCAAGCTATCCTGGCTGATGAGGGGTGGTATCCCGAAGCCGGTCCTAGGATGCTTGTTTCCAGTCCAGGGAGAAAACGGCCTGGCAGTTCGGGCTGGACTGTTCCCACTGGGAACAGGGTCAAGACTGATTTGCATATGGCTGAGTTCAAACTGGATTGGCATGGTGAGCAAAAAAACGATGGATTTAGGCCCAGATCTCTGCACTGGGGTGAATGTATGACATTGTTCTGCATTCTGTCCATCCATTGTTCTTTTTGCATTTGTAACCCGAGAGGGACGGGAATGCCCAGACGTGGTTCCCGTGCTCTCCATGCAACTGGAGTCAAGCTATCCAGGCTGATTAGGGGTGAAACCCCGAAACCGGCGCTAGGATGCTTGTTTCCAGTCCAGGGAGAACCTGGCCTGGCAGTTCGGGCTGGACTGTTCCCATTGGGCACATGGTCAAGACTGATTTGCATATGGCTTGGTTGAAACTGGAATGGCATGGTGAGCAAAAAAACGATGGCTTTAGGCCCAGATCTCTGTACTGGGGTGAATGTATGACATTGTTCTGCATTCTGTCCATCAATTGTTCCTTTTGCATTTGTAACCCGAGAGGGACGGGAATGCCCAGACGTGGTTCCCGTGCTCTCCATGCAACTGGAGTCAAGCTATCCAGGCTGATTAGGGGTGAAACCCCAAAACCGGCGCTAGGATGCTTGTTTCCAGTCCAGGGAGAACCTGGCCTGGCAGTTCGGGCTGGACTGTTCCCATTGGGCACATGGTCAAGACTGATTTGCATATGGCTTGGTTGAAACTGGAATGGCATGGTGAGCAAAAACGATGGCTTTAGGCCCAGATCTCTGTACTGGGGTGAATGTATGACATTGTTCTGCATTCTGTCCATCAATTGTTCCTTTTGCATTTGTCACCCCGAGTGGGACGGGTATGCCCAGACGTAGGTCCCGTGCTCCCCATGCCACTGGAGTCAAGCTATCTTGGCTGATGAGGGGTGAAACCCCGAAACCGGTTCTAGGATGCTTGTTTCCAGTCCAGGAAGAACCTGGCCTGGCAGTTCAGGCTGGACTGTTCCCATTGGGCACAGGGTCAAGACTGATTTGCATATGGCTGGGTTCAAACTGGAATGACATGTTGAGCAAAAACGATGGATTTACGCCCAGGTCTCTGTACCGGGGTGAATGTATGACATTGTTATGCATGACATTGTTCTGCATTCTGCCCATCAATTGTTCTTTTTGCATTTGTCACTCCGAGTGGGACGGGTATGCCCAGACGTGGGTCCCGTGCTCTCCATGCCACTGGAGTCAAGCTATCTTGGCTGATGAGGGGTGAAACCCCGAAACCGGTTCAAGGATGCTTGTTTCAAGTGCAGGGAGAACCTGGCCTGGCAGTTCGGGCTGGACTGTTCCCATTGAGCGCAGGGTCAAGACTGATTTGCATATGGCTGGGTTCAAACTGGAATGACATGGTGAGCAAAAACAATGGATTTAGGCCCAGATCTCTGTACTGGGGTGAATGTATGACATTGTTCTGCATTCTGTCCATCAATTGTCCTTTTTGCATTTGTCACCCCGAGTGGGACGGGTATGCCCAGACGTGGGTCCCGTGCTTTCCATGCCAGTGGATTCAAGCTATCCTGGCTGATGAGGGGTGAAACCCCGAAATCGGTCCTAGGATGCTTGTTTCCAGTCCAGGTAAGAACACAGCCTGGCAGTCCGGGCTGGACTGTTCCCATTGGGCTCAGGGTCAAGACTGATTTGCATATGGCTGGGTTCAAACTGGAATGGCATGGTGTGCAAAAAACGATGGATTTTGGCCCAGATCTCTGTACTGGGGTGAATGTATGACATTTTTCTGCATTCTGTCCATCCATTGTTATTTTTGCATTTGTCACCCCGAGTGGGACAGGTATGCCCAGACGTCGGTCCCATGCTCTCCATGCCACTGGAGTCAAGCTATCCTGGCTGATTAGGGGTGAAAACCCGAAACCAGTGCTAGGATGCTTGTTTCCAGTCCAGGGAGAATCTGGCCTGGCAGTTCGGGCTGGACTGTACCCATTGGGAACAGGGTCAAGACTGATTTGCATATGGCTGAGTTCAAACTGGAATGGCATGGTGAACAAAAAAACGATGGATTTAGGCCACGATATCTGTACTGGGGTGAATGTATGACCTTGTTCTGCATTCTGTCCATCAATTGTTCTATTTGCATTTGTCACACTGAGTGGGAGGGGTATGCCCAGAAGTGGGTCCTGTGCTCTCCATGTCAGTGGAGCCAAGCTACCTGGCTGATGAGGGGTGAAACCCCAAAACCGGTCCTAGGATGCTTGTTTCCAGTCCAGGGAGAAGCAGGCCTGGTAGTTCGGGCTGGACTGTTCCCATTGGGCCTAGGTTCAAGACTGATTTGCATATGGCTGTGTTCAAACTGGAATGGCATGGTGAGCAAAAAAAAACATGGATTTAGGCCCAGATCTATGTACTGCGGTGAATGTATGACATTGTTCTGCATTCTATCCATCAATTGTTCTTTTTGCATTTGTCACCCCGAGTGGGACGGGTATGCCCAGACGTGGGTCCCGTGCTCTCCATGCCTCTGGAGTCAAACTATCCTGGCTGATGAGGAGTGAAATCCCGAAACCGGTCCTAGGATGCTTGTTTCCAGTCCAGGGACAACCTGGCCTGGCAGTTCGGGCGGGACTGTTCCCATTGGGTGCAGGGTGAAGACAGATTTGCATATGGCTGGGTTCAAACTGGAATGGCATGGTGAGCACAAAAAAAATGGATTTAGGCCCAGATCTCTGTACTGGGGTGACTGTATGACATTGTTCTGCATTCTGTCCATCAATTGTTCTTTTTGCATTTGTCACCCCGAGTGGAACCGGTATGCCCAGAAGTGGGTCCCCTGCTCTCCATGCCACTGGAGTCAAGCTATCCTGCCTGATGAGGGGTGAAACCCCGAAACCGGTCCTAGGATGCTTGTTTCCAGTCCAGGGAGAACCTGGCCTGGCAGTTCGGGCTGGACTGTTCCATTGGGCGAAGGGTCAAGACTGATTTGCCTATGGCTGGGTTCAATATGGAATGGCATGGTGAGCAAAAAAAATGATGGATTTAGGCCCAGATCTCTGTACTGGGGTGAATGTATGACATTGTTCTGCATTCTGTCCATCCATTGTTCTTTTTGCATTTGTCACCCGAGAGGGACGGGTATGCCCAGACATGTTTCCCGTGCTCTCCATGCCACTGGAGTCAAGCTATCCTGGCTGATGAGGGGTGAAACCCCGAAACCGGCGCTAGGATGCTAGTTTCCAGTCCAGGGAGAACCTGGCCTGGCAGTTCGGGCTGGACTGTTCCCATTGGGCACATGGTCAAGACTGATTTGCATATGGCTGGGTTGAACCTGGAATGGCATGGTGAGCAAAAAAACGATGGATTTAGGCCCAGATCTCTGTACTGGGGTGAATGTATGACATTGTTCTGCATTCTGTCCATCAATTGTTCTTTTTGCATTTGTCACCCCGAGTGGGACGGGTATGCCCAGACGTGGGTCCCGTGCTCTCCATGCCACTGGAGTCAAGCTATCTTGGCTGATGAGGGGTGAAACCCCGAAACCGGTTCTAGGATGCTTGTTTCCAGTCCATGGAGAACCTGCCCTGGCAGTTCGGGCTGGACTGTTCCCATTGGGCGCAGGGTCAAGAATGATTTGCATATGGCTGTGTTCAAACTGGAATGACATGGTGAGCAAAAACGATGGATTTACGCCTAGATCTCTGTACCGGGGTGAATGTATGACATTGTTATGCATGACATTGTTCTGCATTCTGTCCATCAATTGTTCTTTTTGCATTTGTCACCCCGAGTGGGACGGGTATGCCCAGACGTGGGTCCGTGCTCTCCATGCCACCGGAGTCAAGCTATCTTGGTTGATGAGGGGTGAAACCCCGAAACCGGTTCTAGGATGCTTGTTTCCAGTCCAGGGAGAACCCGGCCTAGCAGTTCGGGCTGGACTGTTCCCATTGGGCGAAGGGTCAAGACTGATTTGCATATGGCTGGGTTCTAACTGGAATGACATGGTAAGCAATAACAATGGATTTAGGCACAGATCTCTGTACTGGGGTGAATGTATGACATTATTCTGCATTCTGTCCATCAATTGTTCTTTTTGCATTTGTCACCCCGAGTGAGACGGGTATGCCCAGATGTGGGTCCCTTGCTCTCCATGCTACTGGAGTCAAGCTATCCTGGCTGATGAGGGGTGGTATCCCGAAGCCGGTCCTTAAATGCTTGTTTCCAGTCCAGGGAGAAAACGGCCTGCCAGTTCGGGCTGGACTGTTCCCATTGGGCGCAGGGTGAAGCCTGATTTGCATATGGCTGGGTTCAAACTGGATTGGCATGGTGAGCAAAAAAACGATGGATTTAGGCCCAGATCTCTGTACTGGGGTGAATGTATGACATTGTTCTGCATTCTGTCCATCAATTGTTCTTTTCGCATTTGTCACCCCGATTGGGATGGGTATGCCCAGACGTGGATCCAGTGCTCTCCATGCCACTGGAGTCAAGCTATCCTGGCTGATGAGGGGTGAAACACCGAAACCGGTCTTAGAATGCTTGTTTCCAGTCCAGGGAGAAGCAGGCCTGGCAGTTTGGGCTGGACTGTTGCCATTGGGCGCAGGTTCAGACTGATTTGCATATGGCTGGGTTTAAACTGGAATGGCATGGTGAGCAAAAAAAACATAGATTTAGACCCAGATCTCTGTTCTGCGGTGAATGTATGACATTGTTCTGCATTCTGTCCATCAATTGTTCTTTTTGCATTTGTCACCCCGAGTGGGACGGGTATGCCCAGACGTGGGTCCCGTTCTCTCCATGCCACTGGAGTCAAGCTATCCTGGCTGATATGGGGTGAAAGCCCAAAACCGGTACTAGGATGCTTGTTTCCAGTCCAGGGACAACCTGGCCTGGCAGTTCGGGCTGGACAGTTCCGATTGGGCACATGGTCAAGACTGATTTGCATATGGCTGGGTTCAAACTGGAATGGCATGGTGAGCAAAAAAATGATGGATTTAGGCCCAGGTCTCTGTACTGGGGTGAATGTATGACATTGTTCTGCATTCTGTCCATCAATTGTTCTATTTGCATTTGTCACCCCGAGTGGGACGGGTATGCCCAGACGTGGGTCCCATGCTCTCCATGCCACTGGAGTCAAGCTATCTTGGCTGATGAGGGGTGAAACGACGAAACCGGTTCTAGGATGCTTGTTTCCAGTCCAGGGAGAACCTGGTCTGGCAGTTCGGGCTGGACTGTTCCCATTGGGCGCAGGGTCAAGACTGATTTGCATATGGCTGGGTTCAAACTGGAATGACATGGTGAGCAAAAACAATGGATTTAGGCCCAGATCTCTGTACTGGGGTGAATGTATGACATTGTTCTGCATTCTGTCCATCAATTGTTCTATTTGCATTTATCACCCCGAGTGGGACGGGTATGCCCAGAAGTGGGTCCCGTGCTCTCCATGCCAGTGGAGTCAAGCTATCCTGCCTGATGAGGGGTGAAACCCCGAAACCGGTCCTAGGCTGCTTGTTTCCAGTCCAGAGAGAACCTGGCCTGGTAGTTCAGGCTGGACTGTTCCCATTGGGCGCAGGGTCAAGACTGATTTGCATATGGCTGGGTTCAATCTGGAATGGCATGGTGAGTAAAAAAATGATGGATTTAGGCCCAGATCTCTGTACTGGGTTGAATGTATGACATTGTTCTGCATTATGTCCATCCATTGTTCTTTTTGCATTTGTCACCCGAGAGGGACGGGTATGCCCAGACGTGGTTCCCGTGCTCACCATGCCACTGGAGTCAAGCTATCCTGGCTGATGAGGGGTGAAACCCCGAAACCGGCGCTAGGATGCTTGTTTCGAGTCCAGGGAGAACCTGGCCTGGCAGTTCGGGCTGGACAGTTCCCATTGGGCACATGGTCAAGACTGATTTGCATATGGCTGGGTTCAAACTGGAATGGCAAGGTGAGCAAAAAAACGATGGCTTTAGGCCCAGATCTCTGTACTGGGGTGAATGTATGACATTGTTCTGCATTCTGTCCATCAATTGTTCTTTTTGCATTTGTCACCCCGAGTGGGACAGGTATGCCTAGACGTGGGTCTCGTGCTTTCCATGCCACTGGAGTTAAGCTATCATGGCTGATGAGGGGTGAAACCCCGAAACCGGTCCTAGAATGCTTGTTTCCAGTCCAGGGAGAACCTGGCCTGGAAGTTCGGCCTGGACTGTTCCCATTGGGCGCAGGGTCAAGACTGATTTTCATATGGCTGGGTTCAAACTGAAATGGCATGGTGAGCAAAAAACGATGGATTGAGGCCCAGATCTCTCTACTTTGGTGAATTTATGACATTGTTCTGCATTCTGTCCATCAATTGTTCTTTTTGCATTTGTCACCCCGAGTGGGACGGGTATGCCAAGACGTGGGTCCCGTGCTCTCCATACCACTGGAGTCAAGCTATCCTGGCTGATGTGGGGTGAAACACCAAAACCGGCCCTAGGATGCTTGTTTCCAGTCCAGGGACAACCTGGCCTGGCAGTTCGGGCGGGACTGTTCCCATTGGGTGCAGGGTGAAGACAGATTTGCATATGGCTGGGTTCAAACTGGAATGGCATGGTGAGCACAAAAAAAATGGATTTAGGCCCAGATCTCTGTACTGGGGTGACTGTATGACATTGTTCTGCATTCTGTCCATCAATTGTTCTTTTTGCATTTGTCACCCCGAGTGGGACGGGTATGCCCAGACGTGGTTCCCGTGCTCACCATGCCACTGGAGTCAAGCTATCCTGGCTGATGAGGGGTGAAACCCCGAAACCGGCGCTAGGATGCTTGTTTCGAGTCCAGGGAGAACCTGGCCTGGCATTTCGGGCTGGACAGTTCCCATTGGGCACATGGTCAAGACTGATTTGCATATGGCTGGGTTCAAACTGGAATGGCAAGGTGAGCAAAAACGATGGCTTTAGGCCCAGATCTCTGTACTGGGGTGAATGTATGACATTGTTCTGCATTCTGTCCATCAATTGTTCTTTTGCATTTGTCACCCCGAGTGGGACAGGTATGCCTAGACGTGGGTCTCGTGCTTTCCATGCCACTGGAGTTAAGCTATCATGGCTGATGAGGGGTGAAACCCCGAAACTGGTCCTAGAATGCTTGTTTCCAGTCCAGGGAGAACCTGGCCTGGAAGTTCGGCCTGGACTGTTCCCATTGGGCGCAGGGTCAAGACTGATTTTCATATGGCTGGGTTCAATCTGGAATGGCATGGTGAGTAAAAAAATGATGGATTTAGGCCCAGATCTCTGTACTGGGTTGAATGTATGACATTGTTCTGCATTATGTCCATCCATTGTTCTTTTGCATTTGTCACCCGAGAGGGACGGGTATGCCCAGACGTGGTTCCCGTGCTCACCATGCCACTGGAGTCAAGCTATCCTGGCTGATGAGGGGTGAAACCCCGAAACCGGCGCTAGGATGCTTGTTTCGAGTCCAGGGAGAACCTGGCCTGGCAGTTCGGGCTGGACAGTTCCCATTGGGCACATGGTCAAGACTGATTTGCATATGGCTGGGTTCAAACTGGAATGGCAAGGTGAGCAAAAAACGATGGCTTTAGGCCCAGATCTCTGTACTGGGGTGAATGTATGACATTGTTCTGCATTCTGTCCATCAATTGTTCTTTTGCATTTGTCACCCCGAGTGGGACAGGTATGCCTAGACGTGGGTCTCGTGCTTTCCATGCCACTGGAGTTAAGCTATCATGGCTGATGAGGGGTGAAACCCCGAAACCGGTCCTAGAATGCTTGTTTCCAGTCCAGGGAGAACCTGGCCTGGAAGTTCGGCCTGGACTGTTCCCATTGGGCGCAGGGTCAAGACTGATTTTCATATGGCTGGGTTCAAACTGAAATGGCATGGTGAGCAAAAAAAACGATGGATTGAGGCCCAGATCTCTCTACTTTGGTGAATTTATGACATTGTTCTGCATTCTGTCCATCAATTGTTCTTTTTGCATTTGTCACCCCGAGTGGGACGGGTATGCCAAGACGTGGGTCCCGTGCTCTCCATACCACTGGAGTCAAGCTATCCTGGCTGATGTGGGGTGAAACACCAAAACCGGCCCTAGGATGCTTGTTTCCAGTCCAGGGAAAACCTGGCCTGGCAGTTCAGGCTGGACTGTTCCCATTGGGCGCAGGGTGAAGACTGATTTGGATATGGCTGGGTTCAAACTGGAATGGCATGGTGAGCAAAAAAACAATGCATTTAGGCCCAGATCTCTGTAGTGGGGTGAATGTATGACATTGTTCTGCATTCTGTCCATCAATTGTTCTTTTCGCATTTGTCACCCCTGTGAGAAGTTGGCCTGGTATATGCTGTCCACTAGTTATAGTGGGCACCTTGCACCAGTCCAAACAACCCCTTATTGATGATAGGTTTAAGACAACCTTATTTGAAAGCTATCTTAGTGGTAGCTATGGAGAGCAGCCTTCAGGCTAAGTCTTGAAGGAGTGTAAAGCTGTTTGTTTTACCAGTCTATAATCTCTTGAATGGCTAAATGAAAGGAGACCACACCAGGTATATATATAAAATATATGTATTTATTTCTAAACACACCCTACTATTCTCTTTATGAGGCTAGAGGTCAAAGCACATATGTTACACTTCAAATATCACAGTAAATTATCACAATATACGATAGGCCCTAGGGGCGAACCAAACCATATATTAAGAAAGTGGTATAAGAACCACGACTTGACTAGACACAAGGCCTAGAGCCTGTAGAATCGCTGGGACCCCAAGGAACCACCCAAGGTAGTGACACAGGGGACCCACGGGGGACGTGTGCAGTGTTTGAACACAGCCGCGAGCTCCGTTAGCTTCCATGGGGAAAGTCGCAGTTAGAGTTTTAAAGTTTAGGGACACTTAGGAGTGGACTAGGAACAAACCCTTTTGGACTTAGATGGTTCTAGGGCCAACACCCACGGGAGCACCGGAGGACTCGTGTTACCTCACCCAGGGAAGCCGGATGCATAGGTGTCAAATGGTGTCGGGTCGTCGTTTTCAATGGCAGCTTGCTGAAAAGTTTTGCTGCCGGGAAGAGGAGAAGTGTCCGAAGAGATCCAAGCCTGGATCGAAGATGTGAAGAACCTGAAAGCAGAGGGGACAGAGTCTGGGTCACTTGCCAGTGACCAGGGGCACGATAGTCGGATGCCCACCGATGTTGGGTGCTTCAGGTGCTAGGAGGGGAAGCTTGACTCTTCAGCCACGAGGACCAGGAGGCGTCGAAGACGACCAGGAGCTGGATTTGAGCTGTCCCACGAAGGATGTCGAGTGCTGCAGCGTCGGTGCCCGGATTGGACACAACAAGCCTTGGCAACAGCAACCCACGCAGGAAGAGGAAAGATGCTTCGGTGCGGACCAGCAAGGTCCTGGGGACTCCCCAAGCGATGGAGAGTCAGGGCACGTCTGGAGCAACCATCCACATTACATCTTAGGGTCAAGACATTTGAGGAGCATAGACACATTTTTTGTAGCCGTTCCATTGTGTTCTGTGTGCCTAGATTTGTAGACTTTCACTAGCTGCAACCCAATGAAGTTCTGGGCATTTAGTGCATGTTCTTTCTTTTTACTGCTGAGGTCTGGTGTTTTCCCTTTTAGAGTACATCACCTAACAAGTACCATCTCTGCATGATTAGTGCTATGAGCATTGCTAAAAATTAGCCTTCTGGGCACCCGGATCTGAGTCAAGCATTACTAATAATTAGAGCCAAGCATTTTGCTTATGTGGGTTGGCATTCCAGGCTACCTAAGCACAGGAACAGGTTACAGGCAACATTGTGATAAAGTTTTATTAGGCCTGAAAAAACCTACAGTGGAAACGAGATGAGACTCGCAAGTGTAACATTATACCTCAAACTGATTTATACTGTATGTATCACTATCTAAAGTGGCACACAAACAAAATGAATGTAAGGCTGATCCAATAGATAGCAAGCATAATATTTCCCTCCACTTGACCCAGTGTCACAGTCTAAAGAGTGGTGTCAATAAAACCAAGCCAAATGGAAACAGATGAGGGTTTAGGTCAATTCCTTGACGAAGGGCAACAAAATGGAGGAGCTACAAGCAAGGCCAGGACGAAAATTATAGGATTATAGAAAATATTATTTTATTTAGCTAGCATCAAAACTTAAGAGGGGTGAAAGACATGAAAGCCTGACACCCAGGGAGGACCCTGTTACTCCCTGCCACCCACAACCACTATGGAGTTGCAGTCTCCTTGCGCACACCCTCTGGAGTTGATATCATGAGTTTGTCTGGCAATTAGTATCTAATTTACGATTCACAAAAGCATTCACCCCTCTGCATTCCACATTTAGTGACCTGATTTCAATCTGGCACACAGATCTCTACAGGGGCATCTCAACTTGATTACATGTTCACCTTTAGATTGTGTTTCTTCCTTGTAGACTAAAAACTGTTTCCAGCACTGTGCTACTTCTAAACAAACATAGAGGAGAAATCCCATTTCTTCCTCTTGTGGTTTTCCTGCCTTTGTAGTGGTCTGTGACAATTGCTGCATACATCCCTTGTGTCTGGTAATGTTCTACATAGGTTAATATATTTTTTATACTCACTCAGGTGGCAGAGCTGACTTGCCTGACAGGTAACAGAGGTATGAAACATTAACTAAACCTTTAGTGTTTAAACTAGTTTGAAGAGATGTTGCTTTTAAATTATAATTTTACCAGATAATACAAATGTTTTCTTTAAGTTCACTAGAATGCACCAGACCGTATTTTGGGTTTTTATTTAAATGGAGATCGTTATATGATAATGTGCCTTTCCATTATGGTCTCTGGAATCTGTTTGGTTGGACCAATATATTATTAGCCAGTTGGAGAATCTATTGTCCTCACAGGGAACAGCACAGCTTCGCTAAACAGAAGCGCAGCATGGAGCCTGGCTGCCCTTTTTCTAGCTCACAAGTGAATCCTCTTTGATGTCGAAAAGAGGAGAGAACAGAGGCAAACATAGCTTTCTTTTGCTTGCCAAGCAGAAATCTTTCCCATTTATCAGCTTCAATATTGTAGCATGAATGGTTTGGCCTTTTTGCAGCTAACTACATCAGAACGTAGTGACATCACACACCATGGAGAGAAGGTGTAGAACGACTTAAATAAAGCTAATGATTGATACACTTCAGATGTAATATTTGTCCCGATGTGATGAGTGTATTTCCCTGTATACTGCCAGACTGCCTCCTATATGCTTTCAATATGCACGAGGAAAAAACATGTCTGCCTTCCCCTGCTAAGCAAGACCTGTCTGTTCAGTCCTGTCTGCGCAGTCCTAATCATTGCTTAGAACCTACATCTGAGCTGTATCCAAGAGGAAAGAGTGTGCTGAAGCAAGTTCTTGAACATTTTTTTTCTTCAAGTAACTAGCAGTGCTACTACTAGGCAAGAGCCTTGAGCAGCACACTTAAAGGGTGTAAGAAATTGGGTTACTGGCTGACTTGGGTGTTAGTCCTGGTCAAGCAGCAACCACAATCCTGGTCAGGGTAAGACACAAGCAACCCCCAAATTAACCTGCGCTCAACCCCCTGGTAGCTCGGCACCGAGCAGTCAGGCTTAACTTAGAGGCAATGTGTAAAGTTTTTGTACAACTCTTCAAACAGTAAAACAGTGAACACACCACACAAACATCCCACACCAGGTTAGAAATATAGAGCAGAATGTATTAAATAAAACAAGACAAAAATGACAAAAATCCAATCAGGAGAACTGAATTTTTAAAGAATAACCAGCAAAATAGCACCTACATGTGAAAAGCATCAATTGCAACCATCTGGTCATGCTGGACCAGGTCAAAGTCAAAAGTTCCAGCTGAACACAATGGAGCGCAGGTCGGATACAGTCCCAGATTAGTCCAGTTGAAGGTTTCCCTTCTCATATTTTGTGGCAAGAGTCTCACTCGCATTGGAGAGGGCCGCAAGGAGCAAGGAGAGAGTCTCGGGTGGTTGTCAGCACGGCATGAAGAGCATGCCGGGCATTGCAGATAGGCGGGCTGGAGCTTCGTGTTGGCATTCCCTCATGGGCTGTCAGTGTTATTGTGTGAAGAGATGGGCTGGCATGGTCACGCACTGGATTTTGGTGCGAGGGGCGTGGTCTCGGAGCAAATGGCCTCATTCGTAGTCACAAAGAGCTCAAAAGCTTGATTTAAGAGCTCGTGAGCACACCAAAGGTCTAGGACCTGAGAGGCACCACTTAGGGATCAGGAACTCGCTGCAGCTGGGTGCAGGAGCTCGTTTGGGAGCATTTTATGTCCTTGAGGCTCAGATCAGGAGGCCAGCTGAGTAGCCCTTGGAGTCACTCTGAGGTCCTGGGTTCAAGATGAAGTTGCAGATCTAGTTCTTCTTCCCCAGGCAAGAGGACAGCAGGCAGCAGGTCTGCACTGCAGGTCAGCAGTTCCTTTGGAGCAGCAGTCCAGCAGAGTTGTGGTCCTTGTAGCAGCACAGCAGTCCTTCCTTCTGGCAGGGCATCCATAGGTCCAGAAGTGTACTGAAGAGTTGGTGTCTGCGGTCCTTCTTTTATACACAGTTGTGCCTTTGAAATGAGGAGAAGCTTCTAGAGGCATGCCTTTGTAGTGCACAGATGCTCTGCCTTCCTGCCTTGGCTCAAGACTATCTACAGGGAGTATGCAGCCCTTGGTGTGGTGACAGGCCACAGCCCATTCAAGTGTAAGTGGGGTTGGACCCAGCTCCTCCCACTCCTCCTGCCAGTGATGGCCCATCCAGTCACACCTAAGCTTTCCATTGTTTGTGGCTGTCTAGAAAGAATACATAAAGCTTGTCAGGTACACCCAGTCAGGTGACCCAGAGACAGGCTGTAGGTAACAAATGGCTAAGATGTAAAAACGCCAACTTTCTAAAAATTGCATTTTCGGAATGGCAATTTAACATCTAAATTCGCCATAAGTTAGGATTTTAAATTGTGATTTCAGAGACACCAAAATGAACTTGTCATATCTTCCCATTTGGAAATTACACTTATAAAATGTAATAAGGCAACTCCAATGTTATGCTATGGGAGAGAGCAGTGGCTTCTGCCTCAGAACGGGG
This sequence comes from Calotriton arnoldi, assembly GCA_963921515.1. Classification (NCBI taxonomy): domain Eukaryota; kingdom Metazoa; phylum Chordata; class Amphibia; order Caudata; family Salamandridae; genus Calotriton; species Calotriton arnoldi. The sequence goes on along the minus strand of CAWUFW010007754.1, from coordinate 72,803 downwards.
GGGTGAGACGGGGAGGGGAATGAAAAAATAATAAAAAATAAACTTACCTGTCGCAGCTGCCGCCTCTCCTCCGTCCGCAGACCCGGAAGCACCCAGGCTCCATGCCTCGTCCAGCCAATAATGACAATGCATCTGCAGCGTCGTGAATGGTCTGAGCGGCCAAACTGGCCACTCAGGCAGTGCCTTTGAGCCTGGGCATGTTCTCCACCAGGAGAACATGCTAAATGCACAAAACGTTTTCGCCGGCCCAAGAGGGCTGGCCAAACCATCATGCGCACTTGGAGGCGTGCAAACCACTCCTCACTCTGCTCTGACGGTGGCAAGCCTAGACCTGCCCCACCCGACCTAACTCTTGTTGATAACATTTTCTTTTTTTGCACTGCCTGCTGAGCATTGGGGCGACTCTCCTCCACCTTAGCGGAGGAGCCTCCACTGCGAGAGAGGCCTTGCAGTAGTTAAAAATGAATTTAGGAGTTTTTCACTGCCAGGACATGTGAAACTTAAAGTAGATGTTCACTTTTTAAATACATTACACCCTGACCTCTGGGCTGTCCAGGGCCTACTCTGGGGGAGACTTATATGTATTAAAAAGGAAGGTTAGAGCCCGGCAAAAGGTTTATTTTCAAAATCTGAAACCAGTTTATCATGTCTTCATTTTCGTTGAAAAAGTTCTCAATTTTTTATGCTTCAAATATTTTAATCACAGTATTCTCTGAGATACCAATCCAGGCTTTTCTCAGCAGCACATGGGGGCTCAATATTCCCCATGAAACAACGTCCGAAGTACATACCCAAAGTATTTCAGGATGACTCCCTTCATCACGTGGTAACTGCAATACAAGATAGTTAAAAAGAACCTATCAGCACAACCAAAAAAAAAATGAACTGAATCAAAACGAGAATGCATTATACCACAATTGCACCAAATGCAATATTACGTTACTAACATAAAAGTCTGAAATTACAACCTTGCCCGTATCAACTCATTCGCGAACCACACCAAAATCCATGCACAACAGCAAATTCAAACACCACCAATTCAGTGATGAACCCAAATTAAAACAACAACCCAAAGATCAACGTATAACTACCCGAATAGAACAGTGACACAGCAAAGTGAAATAATGTAAAATAAAATAAAACCTTATCTTCGTGCTTTGTAAACACATAACGTATCTGTGAAACCCGTGATCACTTAAAGCTAAACTGCAAGCTTTAAAATGAGACAACGCTCAAACCTGGAATAAACAATAAACTGTAACAATGTAACCCAATGCGCTTACCAAATGTTCATCACAGCATACGCGTGGCCTGACTGGGGCTTTGGCACAGCAGCATGGATGTTGTTATTATATATATTAAATATACAGCATTGCTTCCTTGTTTTAGAGAGAGAAGCAATTCGCTGACACTGCAAGGTTGCTGCATGATGGAATTCCAGCCCAGCTGATTCCTGTTTACCCCTGCGAAGAGGAATGTCCAGTTCATGACCAAGATGGGGACCCTGATGACACTTACTGGCAGGTAATGGGGAGTTAGACCACCTGGCAGAGATTTGGCAGATCACTCACCCTAGGTAAAACTAGGTTAGCAAGCGCTAGGTAGTAGTACATGTTAATATCGTACTTATATGCCTGCATATATTCACTTTTATAGCACAATGGTGGAATTGTTAATCTTTTTCACTATTCTCATAATGCTAATTACGCTACTCTGTTTCATTCTACTGATTATCGCAGTGCACATATTAAATACAAGAATCACAATGCTTCAACAAATATTGAAACGCCTTGCTGAGTATGTCTTGTGTATTTCTTTGGGTATGCCTGTGTAACCAAACAAAAGGTTTCTAGATCTGTTACCATGATTTCCTTGGTGGATCAGGGTTGTCATGTTCTGAGGTTGCACACACATTTGTTACCCTGTAAGGATAGGGGTGCAGACGGTGCACTGTGAGCTAGCCGGAATACAGGCCAAAATATCCTGATGCCGTGCACGGAATCAGTCTGGCACAATCCTTACTTTTATGTTGTCCAACAAATGCACAGTTTTGCCAGAGAGGTAAAAGCCGGACCATATAGTGCCCAAAGTTCTAAGTTGTACTCTTATTTAATGGATCACCTGGGTAGTTTTCTTTTGCATACCCAAATACCCCTAATCACCTATTGACAGGAGACGTCCTTGGTGTTAGGGAAAAATCCTACTCAGCTGAGTAGGTAAACCTTATGTGTTAGCTGTAGGTTGTTCAAGCTTGAACCTTTCAAAAGATCTCCCCATAGTGGTACTGTCTCTGAATTCGACATATTCCTATGGCTGACCCAGCAGCACGAAACATATTTTGAAAACTGCAGACATGCAGTTACTCAGAAGCTGCTCCAACATGATCTCACACTTGCGGGTGGGGAGTTAATCTTCGTGGTTGAGGATCACGAAGTATTTAGGACAGAGGTATTATATTCATGGGTTACATTGTCGTGTAGTTCCTGGGACCCCCCAGGACTTGCACGTTTTGGATGACCTAAACTGAGGGCTTGGTGTGCAGACAGACTCTGGACACCCCCACAGGATGAGTCAGCTGTTAGACCAGCTAGCTCTACGGTGCCACTACCACCCCCCTGTATTCTACAGTGGTGTATGTAGTTTCTGGCAACCACTGAACATGACAACCCTGATTCCTCAGGTATCGTGGAAACAATACGGTATCTTTCGCTCAGTCACTCGTGCTTACTTTTCTCAGAATACACATAGAATGACGATTGGAATGGTTTCAATAATTATTTATTGGTCAAGCGTCAGTCTAGTGTGAAACATGGTAGCTGCGACAATCAAAAGGCAGGAGCAGACAAATGTAATCGCTAGTACCAATATCATAAAAAGTAGATACATAGTGCTAATAAGATGAATAAAAACATATTATATAAAACAATAGCATTGACGTACTCCTACGATGCGTAGCCTACCTAAATGTACCTAGCCTAGGTATGTGGGTGAAACCTGTGTATGTAAATGTTAGGATAGATCCTAATGGAGCCAAGAATCCCCCGGGGAAGTACTAACCCCTCACCTGATGGTTATGAATGAAGGACCCCGTCTCTGCGTCGATGATGGCAACCCACGAGGGATGTCAGGTCTCTGCCTGTCGAAGGATCAGCCTGCAGAGTCTTGGTCCAGCCTGGAAGGAATTCTCCTCTCTATTCTGTAAGGGGGAGTGAGGGTCTTTTATACTAAAGTGGTCAATCCAGGGTTTTTCCAGAATCGATATGTTTTTAAAACATTCACTAATCCTTTGCTAATCCTTTTCTAAACAATAACACTCATGCACAGCTGGCTGTTGGCCATGGATGAAAATAAGTGGTGACCCTTATACAGAATAAATCTACCATGCCTGGCGACATGTTTATGTACGTCCGGTACAGGGATTAAGATAGGATACCGAGAGCCTGGTTGTCGAAGAGACAGAAGTAAGCTACTAGGTAAAAGGTCACCTGTGTTTAGGACCGTTATGACTTTGGATGGGACACAATGTATGCAATCGGTATGTACATGATGGGACTATCCTAAAGAACATGACAACATTCCCAGCAGCAAATGACCTATCAAGGTTGTTTCACATTTACAATGTTCCAAATAGCTATACAGCTTACAAAGCTCTAGAAATGCCATTAACTTTCCAAAAACATCAAAATTGGTTTGAAGGCACCCTACCTCACACTACAGAAGAAGTTAAGACTAGGTCCTCTAGTAATGAGGGAGCAACATGGCCAGCCTTAGCCGGCAACACGGGGGTGTGCAGTTCCTAAGGGTAGGGGGGAAGGAAGGTCTTTTCAAAAAAGTGCCCTCACACACCCCGAAGGATGTCATGCTTCATCATTGGGCCTGCTCCTTGTCAGGCCGGCGCTGCAATGCCCGACGGGCACCCGTGAAGGGGCTCTTTGGCGGAGATCTTTTTATGGATGAAGCCATGCTTCAGGGTCTGCGGTCTTAGAGCATTCCACGTGTCACGCTGGTGCGTGGTAAACAAGACTGCAACCCGGAGCGGCCATATTGGATGGGAATTTTATTGGCAATAGACTGACCCTGAACACGAGTGAAGAACGGAGAGGAAAGTATATGTACTGTAGGAAAAAAAGGTGACATAAGGCCCATAGTAGTGGCCATCATAAGTGAAAATAAATTGAGAATTGCTACAAATTGGTGGCAATGTGAATTGTTTGGTTGAAAATGCTGATAGCGTGGGAGTCTGGCACAGAGCCTATCAAGACAGGGTAGTGAGCCGCTCACAAGTTGGGAGAGCGATGTCTTGCAGGTTAGTTGTAGGAAGCACGCTTTACGGGGCCCGGAGCCTGGGTAGGATGGACGCTACTTGCACTGCCACCCTGCCGTGAGTATTCCTAGTTCCTTGTGGAGAAGCCATGTCATCCCCCTGGTAAGAAATACGCTATGCAGCGTATCTGTTATGACTACTCTTAATGTGCGACATGCTAACTTATAACAACGCCTATGACATAATCCCCCAATGTCAATATGGATTACTGTATGTTGGCAAAACTGCCTACCCTACTCTTTCTCACGACCCTAGCCACTGCGAGTACGATTAAACTCAAGGTTGTAAGCGACGTTACCACCTCAATCACTGGTTGTGAACGTACGATTATTAGTACCTGCTGCACTATATAGCCACTAGCGTACTTGCTGGCATTTTCTTCTATTCTCACACCATTCGTAAATTTGAGCATAACAATTGCATTTTTAACTATATCTAAACTAGACCTTGGTTCTCTTGTTTTTATCTCCTCCCCTTCTCCCTTAGGTCTTTTTACCTCGGGATCATTTAACCCGGGGCGTTCAACTGCATCTGGTTACCAGTTAGGAATCACTGAACCAGGTTTGCGGTAGTGCTTAAGTACCTTTAAATCACCCTTTTTTGGTTCTGATGAAGTGCCACCAGACCCATTAGGGGCTAATTTGGCATGAAACATGTTGACCCTATGCACCACACCAGCCCTATAGGATCATTACATCCAGCTGGGGCTCATTATTTTTAATTAGGCTAGTGCCCCCTGGGAATAAACACATTAGTTTAGGCTGCCCTAGACCTATTTTAACCTACACACTCACTGCACTACCTAGCCCACACACCCGCACTCACCCTACGGCTTCATCCATAAAAAGATCTCCGCCAAAGAGCCCCTTCACGGGTGCCCGTCAGGCATTGCAGCGCCGGCTCGACAAGGAGCAGGCCCAATGATGAAGTATGACATCCTTCGGGGTGTGTGAGGGCACTTTTACAAAAGACCTTCCTTCCCCCCTACCCTTAGGAACTGAACACCCCCGTGTTTCTCACTATTGCCTTGGAGCATGTGTGCAGGACCTGCTTAAATATAGCTCCTGGTTCCTCTTGTTTAAGACAGTTTTGCATGGCGGCTCAGCCGTGGGACCTACCCCCCTTTGATTTAGGTTTCAACATACCTATCAAACCATGGAGAACAACCAAGGATTGTCGTTCAGCGACAAAATAGTTCCAGAGATACTCAGAGCACCCTCTCTGTTAGACGCGGATGGAGGAGCCTCTTCCAGTAGCCAAGGTAGTGATTGGAATACCATCACTACAATGAAAAGACAGCTCATGAAAATTATCATGCATGGAGCCATAATGACCGAATATCTGCGAGCCAACATAGCTCCTAATGGTCTCATTGTATCTAACACACCTAGAATATTCCTGGAGGATAAACAATTTAAAGAGGAATGGTCCCTGGTCGCCTGGAAATGTACCAGGGACTTGTTGGTGTTGATCATTAAGACAGCCAAACGTCTAGCTGACGACCTTATCATTAAAATCACGGTGGCAGAAGGAGCCCTCAAAGTCAGCATTACCATCGCGGCTTTCAAATCCAAATTGGCAGAAATCAATAGCGAGATAGCAGAAAATAAGGACTATCTGATGAGACAAAAGATTGCTAAACTGCAAAAAGACATCTCTAAATTCAGTAAGGAGAAAATGTACCCATATCTCAAGGACGATTACTGCCCATCAGTGGAAGATAACTCCTCGGATGACAGCCACACTTCCCGAAGAAGGAACTATTCAACAAGCAGCAACTCCAGCACCGACAGTCGGGGTGGTCAACAACAACACCAACGAGGACCTATGAACATGATGTACAGATATGACTTGCCACCCTACCAGGGACCACCGATGTGGCAATACCCGAATTTTCCACCAGGCCAACAGCCACCGTTTGCCCCCTTCCAACCACCACCTTTTTTAGGCAGAGGCTGGGGCAGAGGGAGAGGCAGAGGCAGAAAAAGAAGAGGCGGCTACAACCAACAGAAGCAGGTACAGTGGCAGGACCAAGCACAACAACAACACATGGAACTGAGAAGCTACACGGAGAAGAAAAACTGATTGTCAACCTCTCCGAGAGACCGCTCAACGATGTGGAAAAAACTGTCCTAAAACGAGGGTTGGGCTTTGTGCCCACCCCTAAAATTGGCAACTTTTGTACCAACTGCAAACTCCACAACTTCTTTAGGAAAGTACCCCTGAAAGCCTTCTTTGGTAATCAATCAGAATCTTCTCCTGTGGATTCAGGCTTACGTAAGCCCTCCACGTTCACTTCGAACTCCAGCATGGTACCACCAGTGGTCCTCACATTTGAGAAAGCAGTCTTAAAAGAGATTGCAGAGAAACGCACCAATGTAGGATTTCACAACACATCCAGATTGGAAACAGAGGCCATTAAAACCTTGGCCAATGACCCTACCATCACCATCCAAGAAGCAGACAAGGGAGGTGCCATCGTGATTATGTCCACCACCGATTATAGAACAGAATGTCTGCGTCAACTACAGGATGGCAGATACTATACTCCCCTCCTTGAAGATCCTACCACACGCCTCACAACACGCAATAAATCATTGGTTACCTCCGCACTTAATCAAGGATGGATCACAAAAAATTAGGCTGAATTCCTCACTAACGACAACCCCAGACTACCCTATTTTTATACACTGCCCAAGAATCACAAGGGGGTACAACCACCCCCCAGGTAGACCCATTGTTTCGGGCATAGGATCAGTCTTAGAACCACTATCTAAATTTTGTGACCATTTTTTCCAACCATTGGTCAAAACAACACCAACTTTCCTTCGGGATACAAGGGATGTCCTGAATTTGACTGAGGCAACCAACCTGGAGGGCACACAGCCGGACGTCTTAGTTACCCTTGACGTCGAAGCCCTCTATACAAACATTCCTCAATTAACCACACTTGAGGTTATAGAGGAAATCCTGAGAAACACCACATGGACATCTCCCTCCCCCATAAGTTTTAATATGGAATGCGCACACATTGCCTTAACAGAGAATTTTTTCCAGTTTGAGGACCAGATTTACCATCAGACCCAGGGGACTTCAATGGGCAGCACTTTTGCCCCTAGTCTGGCATGTCTCTACATGTCAGACTTTGAGGCAAGACGTGCTCACTGATACCTACCCTTTCATGAACAATGTCTCCCTGTGGTGTCGTTATATTGACGACATGCTGGTATTCTGGAAGGGTGATGCCAATCTGATCCCTGCATTCCTTACCTGGGTCAATAACCTTAATCCCTACCTTAGGTTTACGGCCAAAACCTCTGACCTTGAACTACCTTTCCTGGACTTAATGATCATTCGGAAGAACAACAGACTGGATACTATCACTTTCAAAAAACCTACTGATAGCCACAGCCCATTATTATTCAGTAGCTTCCACCCAAAGGCCCTGAGGGAAAACCTCCACTACGGGCAGTTCTTACGAATAAGACGCAATTGCAGTAATTAGAAGGATTTTAAATCACAGGCATCTGAACTGACAAATCACCTAGTCCAACGACAATATCCAGTGACCAAAATAAGAACTGCCCAGAAGAGAGCTCGTTACACCAACAGAGAAGCACTGCTTCAGATACAACCTAATGTCAACACAGATCACATGACATGTGTAACAACCTGATCAGGCGGGTTATAAAAAAAACCACTAGAACATTCTCCATGTAGGTGACCATGCCCCGAGTGCACCAAGATTTGCATTTAAACGCATAGCAAATCTAAAAGACATGCTGATTAGCACCAGACCAAAGAAAAAGACATCTCCACCACAAAATACCCTGTGGAATCTACCCCTGGTCACGGGCCATTATCCTGTGGACAGTGTGTAATTTGCCCTCTGACGAATGCAACCAAAACTATCACACTAATAAATACCTTGATATGGCGACAAAACAAACTGCAATACACGTAATTGTATTTACCTCATTACCTGCCCTTGCCAGTTGCAATACATAGGCATGACCACGCGCCCTCTAAAACCTAGAATAACAGAGCACAGAAGTAATATAAGGTGCAAAAGAACTAACACAAAGATATGTGCTCATTTTGTTGAACTCAACCACACTACCAACGATTTAAATTGGACCGTTTTGGAAGCATTCCCACAAATATCCATAGAGGCCCTTTTCAGGAAAGAACAGAACTGGGTCTTCAAAACTTTCCTCACATATACGGGGCCTGAATGATGACATACCTTGGGCTGAGTTGAACCGCCTCTGATTTACTGTCCCTAAATCATGTCAAGATGTCATGCCACTTTTACTTGATTCCTTAAATGGGCGACATTTTGAAGTTCAGCTACCATATGTTATCACAGGCAAGGCTACATCACCACTCCTCTGCCTTCACCTGGATAACAACAACCCCTTTGATCCACTCGTGGACTCTCAAACTGCACCCACTCTCTGAGTGGTGGACAGTCAAAATATCGATTTTTAAATATCGAAGCACAGTTATATCGAGTTTTAAATATCGTAGGGACAAAATATCGAAGTCAAGAATATCTACAACCAGAATATCGAAGTTAAGGTAAGAAATATCGATGTTGCAAATATCGATGTTAGTAATTTCGATAGTTAAATTATCGATGTTAATAATATTGATATTTATGAGTGTTGTGTATTTTAGTATGTATTTAATATGTATGTGTTCTATATTTTTTGTTAAGTATTGTACTGTTTTTTTAAATATATGTATACATTTTTTAGAAATTAGTAATTTTTTTAAAGTAAATTTTGCGTTTTAGTACCGTAGCGGGTTGTGGGTTTATAGGGGAATAGGGTGGGAAGTAATTTAATTATAGTAAATTAAATAATAATTTTTAGGAATTATTAATTTATTTTAATTACATTTTGTGTTTTATTTCTGTAGCGGGTTGTGGGTTTATAGGGGAATAGGGTGGGAAGTAATTTAATTTTCATTAAGTAATTAATTAATTAAGAAAAATTGAGTATTGATAATTAATTATTAATTGGTAATTAATTCTTAATAATTGATAATTCTTTTATTTGTATTAATTTATTATTGGAGTGGGTTGTGTGTTTTTAGGGGAATAGGGTGGTAAGTAAATTATTTGTAATTAAGTAATTAATTAATTAAGAAAAATTGAGTATTGATAATTAATTTTTTTGTTAATTAATTTTTAATTAGCTATTTATTTTTATTAAATATTATTTATTGGCATTGATATTTTGGTTTGTTAATTATTAATTGGTTATTAATATTTATTAAATATGATTTATTGGTATTAATAATTATTTTTCTTTTTTGCTAATTAATTATTAATTAGTTCTTACTTTTTATTAGATATTATTTATTGGTATTGATAATTTTTTTTTGTTAATTAATTAATAATTGGTTATTAATTGTTATTACATATTTATTGTTATTGCTTTTTTAAATTTAATTATTAATTGCAAATTAATTTTTATTAATTGATTGATTGGAAATTAATTTAATTGTGTGAAATTTTATGTGGAGTGTGTTGTGTGTTTATTGGGGAATATGGTGGGAAGTATTTAATATTATTAAAGTAATTATTATTTTTGATATATTGGTAGTTTTTTTTTCTGAATTTATTAATAAATCATTATTTAATTACAATATTTATTTCATTTATATGTATGTTATTTTTAACATCTACATTGTCCAACGCTTTCCCTACTGTTGCACTCACTGGAGTGGGAATAGTAATTTTTACCTACCCGCTATCCAGCGCTTTCCCTACTGTTGCACTCTCTGGAGTGGGAATAGTAATTTTTACCCCTTCGCTATCCAACACTTTCCCTACTGTTGCACTCGCTGGAGTGGGAATAGTAATTTTTACACCTACGCTATCCAGCGCTTTTCCTACTGTTGCACTTACTGGAGTGGGAATAGTAATGTTTACCCCTACGCTATCCAGCGCTTTCCCTACTGTTGCACTCTCTGGAGTGGGAACAGTAATTTTTACCCCTACGCTATCCAGCGCTTTCCCTACTGTTGCACTCACTGGAGTGGGAATAGTAATTTTTACCCCTACGCTATCCAGCGCTTTCCCTACTGTTGCACTCACTGGAGTGGGAATAGTAATTTTTACCCCTACGTTATCCAGCGCTTTCCCTACTGTTGCACTCTCTGGAGTGGGAATAGTACTTTTACCCCTACGCTATCCAACGCTTTCTCTACTGTTGCACTATGTGGAGTAAGTATATATATTAATTTATATGTATATGTTTAATTTATTTTAACATTTAATGTATTAGTTATTATTTTTAAATATTTTTAAATATTTTTAACTATATTTCTTTACATTATATGTATTATTTACTTAATTTTACATTATTATTAAAACATTTAAAAAACGATATTTTTAACTTCGATATTTTTGACAACTTTATATTTTTTCGATATTTTTGTACTTACCTTTATGTAGATTGGACTTCGATATTTTTGACTTCTATATTTCTGTGTCGATATTTTTGTAGGTCGATTTTCTGTCCGTCGATATTCTGTCATACATTCCTCTGAGTCTGGATCTGCTTACACATGTATAACTGGCTGGTTTATTTTAGGCAACTAACCTGCAAGACATCGCTCTCCCAACCTGTGAGCGGCTCACTACCCAGTCTTGATAGGCTCTGTGCCAGACTCCCACGCTATCAGCATTTTCAACCAAACAATTCACATTGCCACTAATTTGTAGCAATTCTCAATTTATTTTCACCTATGATGTCCACTACTATGGGCCTTATGTCCCCTTTTTGTCCTACAGTACATATACTTTCCTCTCCGTTCTTCACTCGTGTTCAGAGTCAGTCTATTGCCAATAAAATTCCCATCCAACATGGCTGCTCCGGGTTGCAGTCTAGTTTACCACGCACCAGCGTGTCACGTGGAACTCTCTAAAACCGCAGACCCGGAAGCACGCCTTACGGGGCCCGGAGCCTGGGTAGGACGGATGCTAGTTGCACTGCCACCCTGCTGTGAGTATTCCTAGCTCCTTGTGGAGAAGCTGCGTCATCCCCCTGGTAAGAAATACGCTATACAGATAGTAATTGGGAACTGTACTTGCCTCTTATCTTAGATCAGAGCAATGAAGTGCTCTGCTATCCCCATCAGTACAAGCCCTAATCTCTTGGGGTGAGTTCTTAGTCACTTACATGGTGCCCGACGGCACGTTCGGTCTCGCTCTCACGGGTTCCACTATATTTTGATTACCAGCACACCCATAGTGGGACCATTGTTACTTTATTAGAATGGACGTTAATTCTGGTGTGCGAATACCCGTTTAGCAGTACCCGCTGCATTTCCCAGCTACTGGCAACCACTGTGTATATGCCGCATGAATGTTTGTGTTGTAATGTATCTGTTATGACTACTCCTAATGTGTGCCATGCTAACTTATAACAACGCCTATGACATAATCCCCCAATGTCAATATGGATTACTGTATGTTGGCAAAGCTGCCTACCCTAGTCTTTCTCACGACCCTAGCCACTGCGAGTATGATTAAAGTCAAGGTTGTAAGCGACGTTACCACCTCAATCACTGGTTGTGAACGTACGATTATTTGTACCTGCTGCACTATATAGCCACTAGCGTACTTGCTGGCATTTTCTTCTATTCTCACACCATTTGTAAATTTGAGCACAACGATTGCATTTTTATCTATATCTAAACTAGACCTTGGTTCTCTTGGTTTTATCTCCCTCCCCTTCTCCCTTAGTTCTTTCTACCTTTGGATCATTTAACCCGGGGCGTTCAACTGCATCTGGTTACCAGTTAGGAATCACTGAACCAGGTTTGCGGTAGTGCTTAAGTACCTTTATATCACCCTTTTTTGGTCATGATGAAGTGCCACCAGACCCATTAGGGGCTAATTTGGCATGAAACATGTCAACCCTATGCACCACACCAGCCCTATAGGATCATTACATATAGCTGGGGCTCATTATTTTTAATTAGGCTAGTGCCCCCTGGGAATAAACACATTAGTTTAGGCTGCCCTAGACCTATTTTAACCTACACACTCACTGCACTACCTAGCCCACACACCCGCACTCACCCTACGGCTTCATCCATAATAAGATCTCCGCCAAAGAGCCCCTTCGCGGGTGCCCGTCGGGCATTGCAGCGCCGGCCCGACAAGGAGCAGGCCCAATGATGAAGCATGACATCCTTCGGGGTGTGTGAGGGCACTTTTTAGAAAAGACCTTCCTTCCCCCTACCCTTTGGAACTGGACACCCCCGTGTTTCTCACTATTGCCTTGAAGCATGTGTGCAGGACCTGCTTAAATATAGCTCCTGGTTCCTCTTGTTTAAGACAGTCTTAGCCGGTTACACACCCCATCCAAACAAAGCTAATATGACAGCACCACAAATAAGTAGATTATATAACAGTCTAGTCAGAAAATATAGAAGCCTGGCACAGTTCGTCAAGCAAACAATGACGGTAAATACTGTGAGGACTGCTCAAGCTGCACAACCACAATTGGTTACACTGGGTATAAGCCCACAAATGATCAATGCAGTCATGGGCAATGTTCCCATAAGATGGGAGGAAATTCCGTTTTGGACTACAAAACAAACAAGTCAGCTTGAAGCATTGTTTCCCCATATGGGACCCCAGGAGAAACGCAGGAATTTTACAATATGCTGGCCAATGGGGATGTCTCCCACAGTAGAGTACCGCACCACATGGGTACAGTTTTTGCTGCAGTATATACCAGAACACACAGTACACCCTCATTAGTTATTTTGCCAGAAGTGCTTAAACAAATCCAGAATGAGTACGGGGCAGCCCCTGATCTGGAATTGGGGATGAAACTGATGGGGAATTTTGCCGCAGTATACGTAATTATGTTAAGTAACATTAAAGGGGAGGCAGCAGCCTCCCCTTTAATTGGCTCTGGGAAAATAGAAGGGCAAACTACCTAAAATTATTGAAGAAACCTATGCAACAGTGGGATAATTTGGGAGCCAGACCTAGTAAACCACAGATTAAGAGTAATTCTGAAAAGGATAACTCACAGCAAGCACCCATATCTTCTAGGAATAAGTGGGAAAATAAGAAACACAAAGAAAAGACGAAGGGCCTTTTTCTGCAAGTTTGGCGGTCTTGGAGAGGGCTGCCACACAAACGCCCCACTCCAAGACCACCAAAGCTGTAGTCTGGCCGCCCGCCACATTCCAATTGGAATACAGGTCGGGCGGTCCTGCGGCAGCTGGCCCGCGGCGGAGCCTTTCAAAGACTCGCATGTGAGCCTTAGAAAGCAGTGGGACTGCCACAGTATGCTCCAGCATGGCATGGACTCTGAAGTCCATGCCGTGCTGCAACAGGGGGTACATACAGACAGGGGCTCACACCATGTGTCCTGCATGCATCCCCTGTCCCAGAGGCAACAGGGGGCCCCCTTAATTTCCTCACCTCCACACTTTTCATGGCACGCTCACCGCCATGAAAACTGTAGTGATGAGGAAACTCATAATATGCTTGGCAGTGCTCTAGCGGCAACGCCAGTACATTGCAGGCCACAGACCGCTGCAAGACTGCCAGGGATTGCAGATTCCTGGTGGTAGCAGTGGTCCTATGGAGGTCCGACCACCAAACTCTTAATTTGGTGATTGGACTGCCGCACCGCCATCGCAGGTTTGGCGGTCCATCTGACCGCCAAACTCGTAATGACCCCCTAAGTAATGGGGCGGGCCTCCTTAACCAGAGGCCACTGAAAAGCGCTATAATCTGTGTAACCGTGATAATATTAAAATGCTTGATAGATATTGGGATACTGATACATGTTCATCTTGTTCCTTTCAGGATTCATCCAAAAAACACTCGGAGAGAGGTGGCTGGTCAGAGTGCAGATCAGAGGAGTAGGGGAAACCAAAGAAGGACTCACAACGCTCTTCTGATTAAACAAGCATTTGCAATGCAATCGGTCTCGCCTTTGGGACCTTATATGTATTTAGCTATGCAGCACATTAGCCCGGGTGCTGAAACATCTACTGTTCTTTACCATGGTGGGAAAGTAAGCACCAAACTGCGTGACACGCCAGGTATGGGAATAAATGGAGAGAAATATTGCCTTTCAGCGGGAAATGGTATAGTCCAAAGCTCTGTTTTTAATATAAAATCAGGGCCTTCGGTGGTCATATCACTGAAAATACAAGATTTGAAAAAATATTATTGTCTACGGGTGCTCGTGGAAGACAATTTCTATGGACTGGAATATAGAGAATGCTAAAGTGATTCTGGTATTTTACTGACCTCTGCTGGTCGTTTTCTATCAGGAAAGTAAATAGAGGCAGTTGCCAGAAAAATTTAAAAAAAGAAAGTCCCTCAGCAGAAAGCAATTCTGGTATTTTACTGACCTCTGCTGGTCGTTTTCTATCAAGACAGTTAAATAGAGGCAGTTGAACAGAAAAAGAAGTCCTTAAGCGGAAGCAGACAAGTCCTAGGGCTAATCTCCAGAGCCCACAAAGTACATACACATATAAGTATATAATAAGTATATACTAAAGTATATACAAAGGATCTCGAATGCTCGACCTAAAAAGGAAGATAAACCTAAACAATCAAAGCTTAAATTCAAAAAGAAGAAGCTAGCTGGACTGAAAGTAAAGCATGCCACAGATATCGAGGACACTGCTTCTGAGCGGGTAATGCTGAGACCATGCTGGACAGCATGGCATAAGTCACAATGGTTCGCCAGAACCTGATGCAACCTGATGCAGTAGCGTTGAGCGGCTTTATCCAGGTGGAAACGCCGGATACGAAGGTGAGCGTCCTGTATCGTTTATATGAGATGCATCTCCAATTGCAGGGGGATGTACTGAGATAGATTAATGTTCTGTTTTGGGAGAACTTGTCATTCGGCTACGATATTCTCTTGGCTATAAAGGGTTGACCACCTGAATTTGTGATGATTGCCCAGAGGGAGGGATGGTAATTTTACTTGCCTTCTCTGCCCTCACTCCAGACACAGTAAAACATTCATACTCCAAGGAGTGGGCTTTAGCACGAGCTCCTGCGTTATACCGCAACCATGTGGGGTGGGATGATGTTCCCCTTATCACGTTATACCAGTGAGGTCAACCCCACAACCTCAAAGACAATACCCCATTAAAAATGAGGCTAACAGCATGACCATTCATATAATCTAGTATTAGATTACAGACACCTGAACACAGCTATACGTACATTAGCTGTACAAAACGCACATAGCGCGGCACTAATGAACAACATAGTGTGAAAGAAATACAAATCAACACTAGATATCTCGAATTGATTTTTTGTGCCAAAATATAGCACCTGAGAGAAGGTATTTGACAAAATTCAGTGCTCTCGGTTCTCAAAAACAGCTCTCAATGGTATAAGAATAGCCTCGGGATGTTATCAGCACACGTCACAGAACTTCTGCAAGAATTTGACGACCAGGCATTGGCCTATGTCGATTACATATATTTGATGGATGATGACCTTTCTACACACTTGACAAGAGTAGATCGCATAGTTCAGGGATTTGCTCACATAGGCTAAACATTTAATTTTAAGAGATCAAAAATAGCCCACCTCATTGTCCTGTTCTTGGGATATGAGCTGTCAAGTGAAGGCAAAAGCCTTGCAACACACTTCTTAGAGAAGTGTTCACTCTTACAACTACTAAACACATTGAAGAAACTTCAATCCATATTGGGATTTCTACATTTTGGCAGAACTTACATTCGACATTACGCAGAACGCGTTAAACCATTCTACGACTTGATTTGTTCAGACGTTTCAAGCACACACTGGACAACTGAACACACATAGATTTTACGTTAAGTACAAGCTGACAAGCTAGCTTCAAAACATGTACACACATGTGTAAACACAACAAACCTGGTGATCTGCATTATTGCAGGTGCATCAGTATATGTTGCATTCAATGAAGGCCACACTGTACCAATTGCATATAAATTGCATTTATATACCAATGCTGAGATGCGTTTTGCACTGACAGAAAAGATTCTAACGGCGGTACAGACTGCTGTGGTGAGAGAGAGAACATTGGCTCAAGGGAAACGAATAACTGTTGTGACTCTGCTGCCAAGCTTAGAGGCTATACCAAAGGGGATGATGGACGGAGCGTTAGAGCAAATCAAACACTCACCCCCAGTCAACTGATCTGGGTTTAATCCATCATCATTCTTTAGCTCACTCCACCACCCCAGTTCAGACATGGCCATATGCAAATCAGTCTGACCCTGTGCCTCATGGGAACAGTCCAGCCCGAACTGCCAAGCACTCCGTCCATCATCCCCTTTGGTTTTGCTATGTTCGCCCTAAGTTGGCAGGGTATGCCCAGACGTGGGTCCCTTGCTCACTTTGCCACTGGATTCAAGATAGCCTGGCTGATGACGGCTGGAAGCCAGAAACCGGTCCCAGGATGCTTGTTTCCGGTCCAGGGAAGACATGGCTTGGCAGTTCGGGCTGGACTGTTCCCATGAGGCACAGGGTCAGACTGATTTGCATATGGCCATGTCTGAACTGGGGTGGCGGAGTGAGCTAAAGAATGATGATGGATTAAACCCAGATCAGTTGACTGGGGGTGAGTGCTTGCAATGTTCATCACTCCGTCCATCATCCCCTTTGGTTTTGCTATGTTCGCCCTAAGTTGGCAGGGTATGCCCAGATGTGGGTCCCTTGCTCACTTTGCCACTGGATTCAAGATAGCCTGGCTGATGACGGCTGTAAGCCAGAAACCGGTCCCAGGATGCTTGTTTCCGGTCCAGGGAAGACATGGCTTGGCAGTTCGGGCTGGACTGTTCCCATGAGGCACAGGGTCAGACTGATTTGCATATGGCCATGTCTGAACTGGGGTGGCGGAGTGAGCTAAAGAATGATGATGGATTAAACCCAGATCAGTTGACTGGGGGTGAGTGCTTGCAATGTTCAACACTCCGTCCATCATCCCCTTTGGTTTTGCTATGTTCGCCCTAAGTTGGCAGGGTATGCCCAGACGTGGGTCCCTTGCTCACTTTGCCACTGGATTCAAGATAGTCTGGCTGATGACGGCTGTAAGCCAGAAACCGGTCCCAGGATGCTTGTTTCCGGTCCAGGGAAGACATGGCTTGGCAGTTCGGGCTTGACTGTTCCCATGAGGCACAGGGTCAGACTGATTTGCATATGGCCATGTCTGAACTGGGGTGGCGGAGTGAGCTAAAGAATGATGATGGATTAAACCCAGATCAGTTGACTGGGGGTGAGTGCTTGCAATGTTCAACACTCCGTCCATCATCCCCTTTGGTTTTGCTATGTTCAACCTTAGAGGCTGTCACAAAAGCCAGTGTTCCCAATGCTACAGCATTACATCCAAGAAGGATACAGTGGGCCAACTCTCTCACCGCAACAGATGTAGACCACAGATTTGACTCTACACTACAAACACAAGCTTACCTACAATACGAAAATATCCTCTGCCTAATGAAGTTATGCCTCTTGATCAGTATGACTACATCATCTATACTGATGGTTCTGCATAGCCTGCCGTAGGGACAAAACACCAATACACAGCAGCATGTATCCCAGATTCCCCACACTCATAGTGTGTGATTCGTATTATTGTGTCCAGTCTTACTACTGGAGCCAGAATAGATTCAGAGGTTCCAAAGGGTACACCATAGAGCACAAAGCACTTTGAGGACAAGTGGCTAAGCTGAAGGAATGCTTGACACAGACTCATGTGATTCACACCTTGAGTCACCAACATGTAGGAATACACGTTGCAGGGAATTCCATGGCTGATGGAGCTGCAAAAGCAACAGTGTAAACTGCTGCTGTCGCTGTGATTTCTTATTCAAGTATGAGGATAGATAGAGACATTATGATGGCTGTCAACACTGCACGTGATGACACCCAATTGCCGAAATGTTTTCCAGCAAAGTACTCCTACCAGTTAAGTGTGTAAAACATACCATTTGCTCATATTCCCAGAGTAGGGGATAGAGTAATACCAAATTCAGATAGCAGTTTAGGTTTAATAGTAGCAGCACATGAGGGCCTAGCAGCTGGACACGCAGGGGTGGCAGCTAAAATTTCATTATTGCAGCAATGCTACTGGTGGCCACGTGTATATAAACAGACTAGGGTCTTTGTCCTTAACTTCGACATCTGCCAGCAGATGGAGGGATCCACCTTGGTATGTCCACCACAGACACCTCTGTTGATCTCCAACAAGCCACTTGCTTGTGTTTATCTGGACCACTGCGACCAGATGGGGCTTACAAATACATCTTGGTTACAGGGGACTCCTGTTCTTGATTTTTATGGGTTTGGCCACAGCGATTGGGTGATGCCCAAACTGTTATAAAAGAACTGCAAGACTTCAACCAGACATATTCAGTTGGCACATTCCATTCGGACCAGGGTCCAGCGTTTGCCTCTAAAGCCTACAAAGACACCTTGGGAAAATTGGGTGTGACCATGCGGTACTTCTCCCTCTAGCATCCCGAGGGAAACAGGGTAGTGGAGAGGAAGAACCTGGACTTAAAGCAGTCTTTAACATCTAAGGTACTAGATTCAGGTCGCAGTTGGGTCCATCATGTATATGGGGTCCAGAGAGCCTTCAACAATCTGCCTAGAAAATCCCTGTGTGCATACTCACTATGAGATCCTCTTCTGGGTTAAGATGTGAGTACCAGACCTTGACAGTCCCAGTACAGCGGCGGCTGAAACACCATTTGACATCAATGAACGTTTGGATGTTTTACAGGAACTGAACAGCTTATGGGATCCACAGAGTAACCTCCAATTACAGCGTACCACCACTGGTGAAGTTAAGGAAGTGCCAGCAACTCCTGGTTGGATTCCCAAGATTGGCAAACTAGTCTGGGAGAAAGTTGTGGACAAGAAAAATTCGGGCCATTTTACAGAGTGCCTGTACCTGTTCTGGCTGTTGAAGATACCAGAACTGTACTTTGACCACGTCTTGCTGACTGCAAAAACAAGAGATTTGTGCCAATAGATCTCATCAAACCACATCATGTGGCCGGTTCTACACAGTAGGCAGTGCAGGCTCTTGGGTAGTTACCTGTCTCCTCTTACTACCATACAGGAAATACCGCTGGAAGCTTTGTCCAACAATGAAGCTTCTTGTCGCTGGCTGGGGATAGGTCATAATGAAGTGGCACTTCTACCTGCTACATCTACAACTACCATACAATCAACTTGTATGGAAACACAATTTCAATTCTGAAACCTAACACGTATGGTTTTTACATCAATGTACCACAATTTGAGTCAACTACCAGTTATTCACAGCCTCCAGAGCTGCCAAAAATTAATCGAACAACCTCAAGCTACTTTGTCGATTTTGATTACTTTTCTTCAGATTCGCCTGACCCACTTCCGCTTCCACCCCTACGAGGTAGATTGCGTATATTTTACTTTTGGCTAAAGAAGACATACTTTGTTCCTCCATGGCTATACCTGTGGATTACAATTAAGTTACTTTTCTTATTCCTTTGGATTGGTTTTATGAAAGTCTTTTTCCTGCTGCTAAATGGACACTATCTCCCAGAAAGCTCAGCTGTGCATCTGGTGAACTTGGTTTTAACATCACATTCTTCATCATACAAAGTGCGAAGAGACCTTTCCCTGGTGAAAATTTCTGCTGTTCCAGTTCATGATGGAATTTTTGGGGCATGGTATTGTATGATAAATTTGGTCCAACTGGACTTTTGCAAATACCGTATGTATTTCGCATTTCAATGAATTACATTGGGACTTTGATACAGTGCATAAAATGCTAGATGATATAGAGCAGGCTTCTCCAAAGAGTAGCTCGTGAGCTACTGGAAGCTCTCCAGCCCACTGTATGTTGCTCTTCTGTGTACAGCCCAACATATTAAATGAGAAGCTTTTGCTTAGCTGAATTAAAATATGTATAGCAAAATTGAAAAACGTATATTCAAGATGAAAATGTGTGTATATCCAGAACCCATAAGCTGATGTTTGGAAAAAATGGCTGAATTTCCAAAATGTATTTAAAGCTGCTATTTCAATGACAAACCATGCAGTGTTGGAGATAGTTATTGCTACTATTACTACCTTGATGCCAGGGACGAGCAGTGCCGCAATGGCTGTTATGTATTATCCATATAAAGGCATTCCAAATTGACAAAGCCTATTTCACCTTACTGCTGAGACCCCTTCCTGATGCACTGCGGGTGATCACTGCTGATAATCTTGCATTGTGTGCCACTCATGTAATCTTGCCTTATGTGGTCGCTATTACAACATTAATAACATTAGTAGTTCGGGATTACCTTATTTTAACATGAGTAGCTCTTATTACATAATATGTTGGAGATCCATGATCTAGAGTATTCCACTGTTTGTAACTCTGAGGATATGTATGATGGCATGACTAATAATGATGAAATGTTCTGTTTTTCAACATTATGGTCACCGCTTCTTGAATAAAGCAAGTACTGCATGTGCAATATTTAATTACACACAATGGGAACACTGCCCTACACCACCACGGGGTAGCTCGAAAATATTTGCACAGACGTTTGGGTATTTTTCTGGTCACAATACAACAGACCCTGGGTCTTAATATTAAAGGCTCAACCATCATCAGCAAAGAAAAATATACCCACTGATACAAAGCTGATATATTCTGCATCTTTTCTTTCCAAGATGTCGACACAAGGGTTTGACTTTTGAAAAGACGCTGTTGATTTAAAATCTATTTGGGGAACTAAAGATTCAGGGGAACAAGGTATTATTTAGAGCATGTCAGATACCACATCAACTGATTTTCTTGAACAAAACTATGCAGCAAACATCATGCCTTGGCCTGGCTAAAATAAAAGATTAAAATACACAAAACGTTCCAACATTTGCATGTTTTGCAAACTGGTGATGGTTCACAAATTACACAGAGGAAATATTAGCAACCATGCTTCGCAATGGTTCATACAATTCTTCAGGGACTCATCAGGGGGATGGTTAGTGTGGTGGCGTCAGATACTAACAGAAGTCATGCATGTTTGCTGGGTGACAACAAACGGTTTAGGTTCAGTAGGTCCGGCCTACTTTACACGCAGATACAACACTCAGGGTGGTAACGACTTACAGTGTTAGGAAGTTATACCTAGATTGGCTAAAAACCTCAAAACTGTCTCAGGTGAAACAACACTTCTCACTTCTCTCTGATGACATGGGATTATGGGACTTTTTACTAGGTCCCCGAAAACCACATCAAAAGCGCTTCTTGTATGCAATATACAACAAAGTGTGGAAGGTTTCACAGCAGGATGCTGCTGAGAGACTTTACGAAATTGACAGGGCAAATTTGAAAAAGGCTTTAGCAGTAGTTGATAATGGTATGACTACATTGTCCACTTGAGCGGACTAAAAGCCTTGTTGTTCCAGAAGGATGAAGCACTAACATATGCAAAGGAAACGTTTGATCTCCAAGTTGCAAGGTCTTTTTCTGAGATACAGTCACTACTCTGCACTAATTTCCCACTGCATTTTGGGGAGCCTGTGCACTGCATTTTTAACATGTCTAGTACCGCGGGAGTAGCACAGTGTTTCAAATCAATTGGCTCTGGGTTGATTAGCACCTTCCAGAAAGTCTTCAGAATTATTCCATCATTCATACACTCTGTGCTTGGTAGAGTTTTTGGAGGTCTACTGCTGGTCCAGTTCCTGATTGTCGGGACGGTGCTTTTAATTTTTCTGCTCCACAATGGATGTCCCATTTAGAGGTCAAATGGAACTTGCACTACCACATGGGCTCCTGTGTTGTGATTACATGATACAGTGTTTTGGAGCACCTGTGCTTCATGAACTCAATGAGCATTGGTTCTTGTTCCTTCAACCTGTATGGCTACACTGCATGCAGCCCGTATTCCGCTGTCTGCTGTGCACCTTCGAGTGTGCCCTGGACATATGCCTAGGAATGTAATAGGATCACCCCTTGGACATGGAACTGCTGGTGGACCCTCTAACGACTTGTACTGGTGTCTTTCGCGCTTGCCATTGTTTCTAAATGCATTTTACAAGCCCTCCTGGGATGCTTCAGCTCCTGGTGATCTGGATCTTGGCTTGGCTTCTGTGGATTCCGTCCTGGCTGTTCCTCCTTCCGTGGCTACTGAGGGGAATGGATTAGAACACATTTGCTCTCTGGATCTGCTCCGATGGATGCCACTGGGAACTTCGTCTGCGGTTGCTGGGAACAGCAATGTTCCGTCTACCTCTCAGAACACATAAACATTCTGACAGTTTCAAGTCGTGGGAACTATTTAATTTGGCTTTTTGTTTCTATGCTAAATTGCTTTTAAAATTATTATTTTTGTAAATAATTGCTTAATTTTAATAATTTAAGAGTTTGCCTTTCGCTATGGTCTTGGTTTAAAGTAGCACATTGCTCTTTACGATTTTAGTTTATTTATGGATATTTTACCTTATGTTTTAGCATAGTTTTGATACCTTTTTTATTGTCTCACATCTATGGAGTGGGTGTCACATGGTTAGGATAGGCCCGGTTAGAAACACTATAATTTTGCATGCTCATGTTTCTTATGTTGCCTTCTTTCTTGCACAGTGACTTTTGATATACATTTACTTGTGAGTCTGTGCAGGGTAATATTCTCTGAAACTGCATTGCTTACATTTCCACTTTGTAGGCACACTATCATGACACCTTGAACATTCAGTACAAGGGATAAATTTCAAATGCCCAAATGTTGTTGAATTATGTGTTCCGGTAGGCGACAAAACTATTACAATAGGATAAACAATAGTGGCCTGACTGGGACTTTGGCATTGCAGCATGGGGGTTGTTATTATATATACAGCATTGCTTCCTTGTTTAAGAGAGAGGAGCATTTCACTGACACTGCGAAGTTGCTGCATGATGAAATTCCAGCCCAGCGGATTCCTGTTCACCCCTGCGAAGAGGGATCCTGCTCATGACAAGACGAGCACCCTAATGACATTCACCCACAGGTAATGGGGAGTTAGACCACCTGGCAGGGATTTGGCATATCACTCACCCTATGTAAAACTAGGTTAGGAAGCGCTAGGTAGAAGTACACTATAATACATTCCTTATTTCCGCATATATTTACTGTTATAGCACAATGGTGGAATTGTTAATCTTTTTCACTATTCTCATAATGCTAATTACACTACTCTGTTTCCTTCTATTGATTATAGCAGTGCACCAATTTTATACAAGAATCATGCTTCAATAAATATGCTGAGTATTTCTTGTGTACTTCTTTGGGTATGCATGAGTAACCAAACAAAAGGGTTCTAGATCTGTCACCAGGATTTGATTGGGGGATCAGGGTTGTCATGTTCTGAGGTTGCACACACATTTGTTGCCCTGTAAGGTTAGGGTGCAGATGATGCACTGTGAGCTAGCACAATCCTGATGTTTAGATTGTCCAACAAAGGTACAGTTTTACCGGAGAGGTACAAACCAAACAACAGACCAAAATGATAGAAGTCCAATCAGTAGAACCAAAGTTATGAATTTTTTTAAGAATAAACTGTAAGATTGCACTTAACAGCATAAAGCACCAACTGTGGCTATCTGGTCGCGCTGGACCGGGTCCAAGTCAAGAGTTCAGGCTGACAGTACAGGTTGGATACAGTTCCATAATAGTCTATCTGAAGGTTTACCTTCTCAAGTTTTGTGTCAAGAGTCATGTTCACATTGGAGAGGGCCGCAAGAAGAGTGTTGTGGATGGTTGTCACGTGATACAAACAGCAGACCAGGTGTCGCAGATGGGCAGGCTGGAGCTTCACTTTGGTGGTACCCTGTGGGCTGTTGATGCTGCTGTGCAAAGAAAAGGGCTGGTTGTGGCTCATGCTGGCATCCAGCATGAGTGGCTTGGTCATGGTGCGAACAGGCCCATTCGTGGTCGCACAGAGCCCAAAACCTTGATTTAAGAGCTTGTGAGCCACAAAAAGGGCCAAGACCCTGAGAGGCAGCACTTCAGGATCAGGAACTCGCTGCAGATGGGGACAGGAGCTGGTTGAGTCCAGCAGACTAGAATTTGGAGTCACTCTGGGGTCCTGGGTTCAACATGAAGTTGCAGGTCCAGTTCTTCTTCCCAAGGCAAGAGGACAGCAGGCAGCAGGTCAGCACAGCAGGGCAGCAGTTCCTTTGGAGCAGCAGCTCAGCAATGTGGCGGTCCTTGTAGCAGCACAGCATTTCTTCTTCCTGGCAGAGTATCCACAGGTCTAGAAGGGTACTGAAAAGATGGTGTCTGAGGTCCTTCTTTTATACACAGTTGTGCTTTGAAATGGGGATAAGCTTCTAGAGGCATACCTTTGAACTGCAGAGATGTCCTGCTTTCTTGACCCTTGTTCCAGACTAACTATAGGGGGTATGCAGCCCTTGTTTGGAGACAGGAAACAGGCTATTCAAGTGTAAGTGGGGCTGGGCCCAGCTCCTCCCACCCATCTTGTCAGTGATGGCCCATTCAGTCACACTTACGCTCCTCATTGTGTGTGGCTGTCTAGAAGGAATGGACAAAGCCCAACTGTCAGCTACACCCAGTCAGGTGAACCAGAGGCAGGCTGCAGGCATTAAATGACTAAGGCAAGAAATGCTAACTTTCTAATATTTTTTAATAGTGCGGGGTAGGGCCTGTGCTAATACCCAAACTAGGCCACAATAATAGGTTATAATAGAAGGTTGTTTGGGCATGCGTTGAAAGTTATTGTATTCTACAACCACTTTGACCACTAAAGTGGTTGGGTGTATTTATTTCACCTTTTTATTTTTCATTCAATTGTTCAATCCATTGACCATTTAAGTCATATCACACAGAAAGACAATACATTTTTAGTGACATTCAATATTGTATCAAACAATAATCACAGCACATATGTTATTCAGCACATAAATAACAAAAAAGTAAACATATTACAAATACTAACAAACAACAAGATTGACCGGTCCTATACTTAAGAAAGGAATAATGGCGGCACGGGTTATTTGCGTATTCACTGTCTAGCAGTCTGCCATGCACAGCTAGCTGGTACAACAAATACAGCAGGCAGATTGCCTTCTTTGTACACTGCGTTAATCAGTAGGGTGATGGAGATTGCAGCTAGCTGGGGGGGTCGACGCATTTCGGAACCCTGCATTATTTCCGGGTTCTCCTCAGGACCAGGACAGGTCGGACACTGAAATATTACAAAATGAGAGATTTACATCAGCTAGAAGTCCCTGTATTCCAATGACCCAGAACTTGAACCTATCTCCAAGTATGTGGATTTTTTCTTCAAAGAATTCCTAAAAGATGTCAAATTGTATCTGAGAGATACAACAGATTTTATTAATAAAATCGAAGGCTTCCGTTTTGACCCAAATAGCCAGATACTAGTCACCTTGGATGTTGTGTCCTTGTACACGCAAATCCCACAGGAAGAGGCGTTGGATGTCCTGGAGTCGTAATTGGAAAGTAGGGAACGCCCTCACCAGATTCCAACACAATTTATTGTTGGCCTTGCAGCTCTAGCACTGAAGCGCAATTACTTCAAGTTTGAAAACGACTTCTTTCTCCAGGTGAAAAGGACCGCCATGGGCTGTCCCTTCGCGCCGGAGATGGCGGTCCTCTACATGGCAAGATACGAAGAACGGCACGTTTATAACAACAACCCCTATGGTGCATACGTGGCCCAATGGTACCGATACATCGACGATGTGTGGTGTATCTGGACCGTATGAAAAATGAAAAATAAAAAGGTGAAATAAATACACCCAACCACTTTAGTGGTCAAAGTGGTTTGTAGAATACAATAACTCTCAACGCATGCCCAAACAACCTTCTATTATAACTTTCTAATAGTGGCATTTTTATAATTGCAATTTAAAATCTGACTTTACCATAAGCTAGGATTTTAAATTGTGATTCCCGTGACACTAAACATGAACTGGTTATATCTTCCCATACACTTATAAAATGTAATATAGCAGCTCAAATGTTATCCTATGGGAGAGATAGGCCTTGCAGTATTGAAAAACAAATCTGAGAGTTTTTCACTACCAGGACATGTAAAACTTCAAAGTACATGCTCTACTTTCTAAATATATTGCACCCTGCCCTCTGGTGTCATACGGTTCCTACTAATTCAGTAAGACTGTGTGTTTGGGCAGCATAAGCATCAAAACTAAGGGGACTGTGTCCACTCATACCATCAGAATAGATTGACCTAGTTCATGGCTAGCTCACAGTGTGCCATCTGGACCTGTTAACCTTACAGGGTACCTGATGGTGTCTGCAACCTCAGAAAATGACAACCGTATTTTGCCCAAGGAAATTGTGGAAACAGCTCTACCCTTTTGTTGTTAACTCAGGCATGCCTAAAGGGAGACGCAAGGAATACACAAATTGGCACTTCAAACATTTATTGAAGCAATTGGATCCTTGAGTAAAATATGTGTGCTGCAATGTATAGTAGAAGAAAACCAAGCTTAGTAACCACCATTACAAGAATGGTGAAGAAGATGAATAATTTAACCATTAGAAAACCTACACACGCACCTTCTCTGGCCTAGCACCGAGGATATGGAACGCCCTGCCCCAAGCAATCAGACTGAACCCCTCCACCACCTCCTTCAAAAAAGAAGTCAAACAACTTCTAATGAATAAAACTCTCTCCTGATCCCAGCCCTAAGGCAAGTTGATACCAACCACAAGCTGCTCATCTACCAAGATACGTGATGATCTCTAAACGAGAATGACTAACACAATCCTGACCTTCAACGAGAACTTACAACATACACGGTCTCATCTTAGATACTCATTTATATGTGTCTAGTCCGCACTATATAAAACTTTATAAATATAAAATAAAATTAGAATTGTTGCATTGATTATATGAATACATATGATTGAACTCCTACCTAGCATTGCCTATCCTAGAGAGCATAGGGTGGATGTGATCCTGCCAGATCCCTTGGAGTGGCCTAACTCCCCATTTACCTCTGTGTCTGTGTCACCTGGCAGCCAGTTTGGTGTAGAATAGGCCACCGTCCCTCTCAGGATGGTGATGAGATTGAGCTGGTCTAGATTTAAGGCACCTGGCAACTGTGACAATCCATCAAAATGCTCCTCTGCTGAACAAAAGTGTGGTGCAGTTTATCTAATAAAACTACACCCATTTGTTCTGTGCCTGAGCTCTGTTCCAGTTGTCACTGTTGATTCTACCCACCCAGAGCTGTCGCAGAACAGACAACAACAAACAAGGACAATTTGCGCAGTGTACCCAGTCCTTGGACAGAATGTTCTAAGGTGTGATAATTTGCCTACAAAGAAATGTACAGTATCTCATGCGGGTGTGCAAGCAAATGTATGCTAAAAGTCATCGTTTAAAAAGATGTCAACTTTAAACTTGAACATGTAAAATGGAAGTGGTTGTGAATAGGGCCTATTAACCTCACAACACTGGGGTGTCCAAGGCTTACTCTAAGGGTGACTTATATGTATTAAATCAAAAAGGCTCGGGTCTGGCAAAGGTTTTATTGCACAGTAAGGCTCTTCATTAACATGCCTGTGGAATGTTTAAAGTGCTTCCTAAGTGGTTGACACAACCAGTTCTGCAGGCCCACTCGTAGCATTTAATTTACAGGCCCTGGGCTCATGTAGTGCCACTTGAAAAGGTAAATTAAATATGCCTATTGGATATAACCCAGTGTTACCATGTTTTAAGGAGAGACCACAAGCACTTTAGCACTGGTTATCAGTGGTAAAGTGTGCAGAGTACTAATAACAGCAAAATCGAAGTCAGCAAAAACAGGAGGTCTGAAGGCAACAATTAAGGGGAAAACACACCAAGAATGCCAGGTCTAACAAAGGTAGTACAAGTTTGCATACCTTGAAAGCCATAACTATCTGGAAATGTTTTTCAAGTTTGCTAATTGTAAAACTGATGTTGGAACAGAAAATCCTCAGCATTGCTTTGTAGAGGTGGGGTAGATGCCCTGATTCTTTGTATTGGTTAACTGTAGTTTTTCCCTCAGTGAGCTTGACAATCATGTACTCCCAATAAGGGTTCTTCTGTTTACTATCTAAGAGACTCCATATCCTGGCTCTGAGATTGAGTGGGCACCCAGGGGGCACCCATCTTTATGAGAGTAGCTACTACACCCACTGCTTGGACTCCGTGAGACTGGTAGTGATGATTGCATTGTTATAGGGAGAAGCTGGAGCTTCTCAACTCTTCTTCTGTGACATACCAGCCTACTGGTTTCCCCCATCAAAGGTCCATTCAATTTGCCCTCTTAGCTTATTCATGAGAGGGACATACATTCATGGGGCCAAAATGTGTGTGCATGTTTGTGAGCAAGTGTAACTGGCATGGTTATGTCTGATAATGCATGGTGGAGTCTATAAGACTCAATGTTTGCGTACCTTCACAATGGAAGCTGGTTTGCACAAGGCTGCCCAGAGGTTATTCCGGACCTTTGAGCATTCATATTTGTATCCTTTTTCCTTTAGGCCAAGATAGATATTTCTGTAGGTGAGAAGAATGTGTGATTGTGCTAGAGTGTTACCTCTGTGGGAGTTGTGTGCATTTTATATTCTTGTGCATACTTAATAACATGTAGAATATGGATTTACACCCAGGTTTACATGTATAAACTGCCCTGGTATTATTGCCATTGAAACACTTTTGTTATTTTAGTGTCTTTTGAGTTAGAGATTATAAAGTGTGTTTTCCTGATTTATGCTAACTATGTCTCAGTTAGGCCTCAATGCCATCATGCTCAGAATGGATGTCACATCCTGCTCATTCACTATTTATTACCTCTGTTCACAGAGTCAAGCAAAGCTGTTTTGTTTATTTCCTATTGAAGTTGTTCTCGAACAAGACAACGTCAAGGTCTCTTCCACCTGCCTACTGCCTGCCTACTATAATGCATTAATTCACAATAGTTCACTGTTGCTTTTGTAACTAGTTTGTTTTGACATTAGCATAGCAGGGGTTGAAACAATAATAATGTAGTGTATTAGTGCTAAAGGATAGGTATATGTGACATTTTATTAAATTCAGTGTTCTGATTTGATGAAATTGTTTTCTTTTTGCCCACATCATGACAAAACTGCACTTTCAGTATTTGACTATGAAAACATTTCCTATATAAACCTTCAAATTTGGGGGTGAATCAGAGACTTCCTGAGACCTCTTCTATCCTGCTAGGTATGCTGTTCAATTACTTACTGATTTTGCTGCTCATTAGGGATTTAGAATATTTTTGATTTTGCCTATCATTTTGTATTGTCCACTACGGGAAACATTGTTTACAACGCTGCTGTTACCACGCAGGTAGGTAACAACGCGGTCGTAACAACGACCGCGTTGTTACCACGCGATAGCTTTACATCGCAAGTCGTTTCTACAACTTGCGCTAGATGGCGTGCAACACCAGGGAATGTGTTGGATTTTAAATCCAACACATTCCCTGCTGTTGCGCTAACTGGAGTAGGAATAGTAATTTATACTATTCCTAATTCCGGCGCGCCATCTAGCGCAAGTCGTAGAAACGACTTGCGATGTAAAGCCACGCATGGTAACAACGCGGTCGTTGTAACGACCTCGTTGTAACCTACCGCGTGGTAATAGCACGCGTTGTAACATCATACATTCTCCACTACTGGGTGCCTGGATGGCAATGACTTCATAATTCTGCATAGTATCCTAAATTCTTGTAAATCTTTCATTCTGCCTTATTGAGTCTGTCCTTTCTTAGTTGACAGTATTTTTGATATGCACCTTATCCAGACACACATTCCCTCATGCCTCATGAAATTGAGGTTTGTCCACGTTCCATCCACACGTGGGCATCCAGTTAAGGTACTATTTGGTATGCAAGAATTTTGGGTACCCACCCATGTCCAAACCTGCTCTTCCCATTCTTTCATTTGGGATTTGCGTGCAGCTTTAGCTCTAATTCTTGGTCTGGATCTTACAGAAATTCACCATCTCAAAATGGCCAAAGCTGCAAGTGATCATGACCCTTGCTTGCTATGATCATGCAGGTGGTCATCACCCTCTGGCACTGGAGGAGCTCCTCACGTTTCTAAGGTTACAGCTGATCCCATTAATCAGGACAGACCATTAGAACTGCCCTCCTTCATGAGTACATTATTCTATAACCTCTCAACATTCAAGGAGAATGGGAATACCAGTTTAGATGAGAACTAAAATGACCCAAAAGGAGAGCTTTGCATGTTGCTATCTCCCTCTCAGGCTAGAGATAAATCTGGCCTTAAGACAAAAGAGGGACACAGCAGTAATGATCTACAAAAAGATGGGCCTTTCTTCCTGTGGAGGGGACTGATGGATTGCATCTTTCAAAGGAGTGGCACCTGCCAGTGAAGTGTAGATACCAGCTGTCTAAGACGACACGGGGGAGCCATTGTTGCATTATGTTTGCTGCAGGGTATAAGGCTGCCTGAGCCAGCTGCTTCATAGTCATGCATCATCATCTTCATCTGTTGCTTCTTTTAACCTAAAAATGTCAAGACCAAGTGGTTCTAGAGGTACTGTGATTGATGGGTTGTAAGCTACAGGCCACTGAATCTTTTGTGCCATTTTAGAGTTTATTCCAGTGTACTTGTAGCAGCAGCTGACTAGCCTCATGTCTATTAGAACTCCAGTGGACTGTGCTACTTACACTGATGGAAAACCAGACACTCTACCTTGTCCCTCCACTGCTAGAAGTCACCATTTCTGCTTACCAGTCTTGGGTGGAGCATTTCATTCTTTGGGGAGGATTCAACAAGTAGTCCAGAGTGTCTGGACGGTGCATTGAAACCCATTAAAATTCCAGTTCAAGTGTAACTAAAATCACATCAGTGTATTCATTAAAGTGTAGGAACGTAAACCATTATGCTTTGAAATGTTGCCCCAAGAGACTTAGAACCTCATTAAGAGTTTGGTGGATAGGTTACTCTGTTACAAAAGTGATAGAAATCCAGTCTGCCATATTAAAAGTGCCATTGGATATAATGCACTTGTAATACAGCAGACAGGCTATCCATCACGTTTGTGACGGAGTAACCCATCCATCAAACTCTATAGGAGGAAGCAAAATGGGTCGATAGTTTTTTCTTCCTTAGGGTTAAGTGAGGATTTTTTGAGCAGAGGAAGAATGGAAGCTTTTTTTCATTCTGTGAGGAAGATACCTACACTGATAATAATGGTTAAATGAGTGGTGAGAACCGTAGCTACCTTATCCACTATGTCATGTAGTACTTTAGGTGGGCAAGGGTTGGAGGGGGCTCCTGATTCAGTGTGACCGATTAGTTCTACCACTTGGTCAATAGTCAAAGGTGGGAATTTACAGAACTCACTATTTTTGAGGCTCAAATAGGCAGTCACAGCGCTTGTCTCACTATTCCATCCAACAAGGATACAGCCACTTGCCTTTCGACCATGTCCTCTTTTGGATTCGGACAACTGGTCATGACCCCCTCACGTTCCGCTGGGCATTACCTAGATGGCATCTTTTCTAACAATCCCTTTCTTGTAAATGTGAGAACCCTTCCTCTTGTTTGGTTCGACCATCGGGCCATCTTTTCAACATTACTCTGAGGCTACTAGCTCCTCCCCCCCAGGCCAAACCATCCTGTCATTCTCTCATGCGTGGCACAAAGTACAAATGCCTGTTCTCGCACAGCTTTTAGACTCCAACACTCCTTGTCCTTCTTCTGATGTCGACACAGATATCTTAAATTATACCTCCTGGTTAGATTCGGCCACTTCTTCTTTGGCTCCTCTCAAAAGAACCAGGCTCAAATGCAACCATGCATCCTCTTCCTGGTTCCCCAATGACCTTAGGTCTCTGAAGCAGGCCTGCAGAAGGCAGGAAAAGTGATGGAGGGCCTACTAATACGACCTCTAAAAAGTCAAATACAAGCCATGTCTGGCCAACTATAAGTTCTCGCTTCGAAAGGGAAAAATTACTTTCTTCACCGCCAAAATCGAAACAGCATCCAACTCTTCCAAGGAATTGTTTGCCACAGTCACGCGGTATACCTCCACATGTTCTTCTAATTCCAATGTCTCATCACAATCATTTTGCAATTTGCTGGCTGACACCTTCTGCCATAAGGTTGCGGATGTCTTTAACAACTTTGCCACCATTACCTCCTCTGCCTCTTCCCCCTATTCTTATGGTCCATCTCTTGTCCTATCATCTACTCTCAGCAACTTTGTTCCACATTCTGCTGATGATGTTACCAAGTTACTTCATCTGGCTAAATCGGGCACACCATCGGACCCATGTGCCCCCCAGAGTGGCCAGCCTTGTTGAACCATCAATAGGTCCATTTTTGGCCGATCTCTACCGCCAGATGTGCATCTCTGGTGTGTCTCCCTCCCAATGGAAAAAAGTCTCAATTTCTCTGCTCCTAAAAAAATCTTTGCTGGACCCTCTGGAACCAGCCAATTATCACCCCATAGCTTGTCTGCCTCTACCAGCTAAGATTATTGACAAGATCTTGAATTCTCAGCTGCTGGAACACATTCATAACAATAATCTTTTGGATGCCACCCAATTTGGTTTCCGAACTGCACACAGTACTGAAACCGCTCTCATTAGGGCCACTGAGGAGATTAGGACGACGCTCGACCAAGGGAGCTGAGCTGCCCTGCTCTTGCTTCATCTCTCGGCCGCCTTTGATACTGTTCATCATGGACTTTTGCTTGAGCATCTGGGCACACTTGGGGTGTCTGGATCTGCTTGGAACTAGCTCAAATCTTTTCTCACTGGTAGGGAGCAACTGGTGCGTCTTGGAGACCTTGTTTGACCCTCTTTTTCTCTTCCTTGCAGGGTTCCACAAGGGTTCTCGCTGAGCCTAATGCTCTTTAATCTCTATGTAACTCATTTGGCAGACCTGATTCATTCCTTTGGTTTCACCTTGACATCTTATGCGGACGACACACAAATTGTCATCTCGCTATCCCAGGAGCAACAAGGGGTTGTTGCCAATTGTTGTGATTGCATGAGGGCAGTTAGTATGTGGATGTCATCTAACTGCCTTAAATTGAACTCCACCAAGACGGAGGTATTACTGTTTGGAGCTCAACTCTCCTTCTGGTCCCAAGAATGGTGGCAGCCTGAACTTGGTCCTCTTCTATCGCCAGCTAAATCAGTCAAAAATCTCCAAGTCGTTCTCAACACTGACTTGTCATATACTAATCAGGTTAACTTTGTTACCTCTGCCACTTTCCATACCCTCTAAACTATTAATGAGATTCTACTCTTTAATCCTCCTAGCTTGCAAGAAACTGTGGTTACATCTGTGGTTTTGTCCAAACTCGACTACTGCAATGGTCTTTACTTAAACGCGCACCAACACGTTCTCAATAAGTTACAGACTGTGCAGAATGCAGCCGCCAGGGTCCTCTGCAAACTTCCTAAGTATCATTCTGTCTCCCCGGCTATTCAGCAGCTTCATTGGCTTCCTGTCAGAGCTAAAATCATCTTCAAATCGCTTTGTATAGTCTACAAAGCCCTGCAAGGCCAGGGTCCTGCGTTCCTGAGGTCTACTTTTTCCATCTGCCTCCTGTCTACGTTTCTATGTTCCGCCTCATCTAAACTCTTGCTGGTTTCTCATTTAGAGGAGTGAAATCGGCGGTTATGGTTTCATTCTGGGAGCTTATAAAGCATGGAACGCTCTCCCTCTTTCCATTAAATCCTTGCCCAATCTTTTGGCCTTCAGGAAGGTACTTAAAACCTAGCTTTTTATTTCTTACTGATTTAGTTTCTCTGTTGTAGCCATAATTCCAGTTAGTCACTCAGCTAGCGCCAAGACACCTTATTGGTATTCGAGCGCTTTATAAAACCTTATAACATTAACTAATAGATCGAGTTTAATCAAATTTATCATATAGTGCCTCAACTTTATTTTTGAAAAATTCGCCAGCTTATCACAAAACAGCTGGCTGGGATGGAGAGCATTGGGAATATTAAGGCTAGAGATTGCCTGAAATGTTTTAAAAAGCTCTCTTAAGGAATTTATGGCCAAGTTAATTTTTATCCGTAAAATGGTTTGTTTTCTCCACAATAATACGTTTTTTATACTCCTGAATATAATTTTAATATATACATGTAATCCATCTAATTCCATACTAGACACTTCAGCTGATTGTATCAAGTTGAATTAAGCATTCAAATTAGAATTACAAAGCAGTTCATATTCATAAAATTCTGATTGACGGAGATAGAATTTTGATTTTAAGTCAATAAAGGAACAAAACATATTTCCGCAGCAAATATCACTAATGAAAAAAATGCCTGCATCAATCCAAAAGTTCCAAAAAGAGATATGTTTGTTTAGTTTCAATTTGGGATTATACTTACTGATGCCTACTACCCCTTCTGGGGTATAGGCCATCAACCAGGAGTCTCCAGCCATCTCTGTCCTGGGCTTTTCTTTCAATCTGACTCCAGATGTAATCCATGTTCTTGTAGTCAGCCTTGAGGGCTCAAAACCAGGTGTTTCTTTGCCTTCCTCTTTTCCTTTTCCCTAGAGGGTTCTGCGTGAGGGCTTGCCTGGTGATGTTTGATGGGGGCTTAGGGGGGTGTGACCTATCCAACCCCAGCGTCATTTCATGATTTCTTCATGAGCAGGGAGTTGAAAAGTCTGCTGCCATAGGTCGTTGTTGCTAATGGTGTTTTGCCAGCGGATTTAGAGGATTTCCCTCCGTCAGGTGTTAATGACGGTCTGGACTTTGTTGGTAGTGGTCACTGTTGTCCTCCAAGTTTCTGCTCCATACAGAAGGACCGATTTTATGTTGGTGTTAAAAAGGCTGATCTTGGTTTGCAGTGTTAGGTCCTTGGAGCTCCAGAACTTCTTTGGATGATTCAGGCCAGCCCTTGCTTTGCCAGTTCTTGCCTTGACATCAGTGTTTGTGCAGCCGAGCTAGTCTATAACACTGCACAGGTAGGTGAAGGATTCAACCTCTTCCAGTGCATCGCCAGTGATTGCAGTGGTGCTGGATGTGTTAGCCTTCAGGATCTTTGCTTTTCCCTTG
The DNA here is from genome assembly GCA_963921515.1 of Calotriton arnoldi. NCBI lineage: Eukaryota > Metazoa > Chordata > Amphibia > Caudata > Salamandridae > Calotriton > Calotriton arnoldi. The sequence goes on along the minus strand of CAWUFW010007754.1, from coordinate 37,383 downwards.
TGGATGTTAAGGCCAAGTTGTGCTGATGAGGCTGCCACTTTGTCAGTCTTGGATCTGCAGATGGGTATGGGAGAGTAGGGCCAGGTTGCCTGCAAAGTCCAGGTTATCGAGCTGTATCCAAGGTGTCCATTTCTTCTCCTTGCTGTGGATGTCTTCATGATCTAGTCTATGGCCAGCAGGAAGAGAAAAGACGAGAGCAAACAACCCTGGTGGACTCTGGTTCTCACTTCAAACTCTTCCTTGAGTTGTCCTCCATCGACTATCTTGCATGTCATTCCTTCATAAGAGTCCTGATGATTCTTATGAGTTTATCTGGCAGACCCTAGTGGTGGTGGAGTTTCCAATGAGTCTCTCTGGCTATGCTGTTGAATGCCTTCTCATAGTCGATGAAGTTGACATAGAGGGAGGAGTTCCATTCCATTGAATGCTCAATGACGATGCACAGTGTTGCAATCTGGTCTGTGCAGGATCTGTCTTTGCAGAAGCCAGTTTGCTGGTCTCACAACTGAGCATTGGATTGTTCCTTCATTATGTTCAGGATAACTCTATTTATCTGTTTAACACTTTGCCTGAGGTTTATAGAGGAGTTATCCCTCCGTAGTTTGCTCAGTTACTCAGGTCACCTTTCTTGGGGATTTTGATCAGACATCCATCCTTCCAGTCTGATGGCACCTTTTCCTCTTCCCAGATCCTTTCAAACATGGGGTAAAGCATGTCTACTGATGTTTCAATGCGTGTCTTCAGTGCCTCAGCAGGAATATTGGCAGGTCCTGCTGCCTTCCCATTTTTCATATGTTTGATGGCTTGCTGTAATTCTTCCTTGTTTGGTCTTCTGAAATCGATTGGCAAGTCCTTGTCAGTTGGATGAATGTCTGGTGGAGACTGCGGCACGAGCTGGTTCAGTAGCTCTTTGAAGTGCTCCACCCATCTTCGTTACTGGCCTTCGTTACCCATGATTGTCTTCCCAGCTTTGTCTTTAACAGGTCTTTCTTTTTTGCTGTATTTGCTGGAGAGTTTTCTTGTTATGTCGTAGAGTTCTTTCAAGTTTCCATGGCTTGCTGCTTCCTGAGCTTCTGAGGCAAGACCATCGATGAATCTTTGATTGTTTGCTCTCAAGCTTCTCTTTGCTTCCTTGTTGGTGTATTCGCCTTGAGCTTTCGCTTTTTCTGCTCTTGTTCGGCTGGTGTTGACTGCAGCTTTCCTTTCTCACTTGGGAGTTGCAGAGAATCTCTGTGGATATCCATTCTTTATGCTGGTGTTTCTTGGGACCCAGTACCTCCTGGCAGGTTGACGTCACTATTTCTTTGATCTTCTCTCACTGGCTTTCTACTGGGTTTCTGTTGGCCTCTAGTTCTTGCAGGACTTGAAACTTGTTACTGAGGGTGACTGAGTATTCACCCCGTTCCTGTGCATCTTTGAGGAGGGTGGTGTTATATCGCTGGAGTTGGTTTGTCAGTTCCATCCATGCTTTATTCAGCTTTAGCTTTAGTCTGGCCATTACAAGCTGATGGTCTGATGCCACGTCCGCTCCTCTCATCACTCTCACTACCTGCAGGGACCTCCAGAACTTCTTGGCAATGTAGACATGGTTGATCTGATTCTCTGTTGAATGGTCTGTTGACACCCACGTTGACTTGTGTATTCTTTTGTGTGGGAATGCACTATCGCCTATCACCATACTGTAGATCTGCAAGCCTTTCACCATTTTCATTCATGTCGCCAAGGTCATGGTTGCCCAAGACTTCTTTATACCCATTTATGTTGCTTCCAATCTTGGCATTGAGACCCTCATCATATTGGCGATGTCTCTCTCCTTTCTTCAGGATGGACTGGAAATTTAGGATATTGCAAAATTGAAACCTTTTTAGAGGACCCCATAGGGGTCAAAGTTTTTCATCAAAAGATAATAGAGCAAGTTCAGTGGCAGTAAGAATATGTGAAATTTTACCAATTTTTGTGTTAGCCAAGGTTAAAAAAGAAGGTAGAGGAAAGCGATGTAATAAATAGCATTCTACCAATACCGACTTACGAGCATGTGTAGTGCCAACAGGTTGAAACCATTATAAACTTTGTGCAATGAAAGATGACACATTGTATTTCTTAAAATCAGGTAATCCAATGCCACCATTTTTTAGGGGAATTTGCAAACGTTTATGGCTCTGGCTAATACGTGCAGGCTTACTGTTCCAAAGAAATCAAATTATTAATTTAGACAAATTATTATACATGCTGGATGGGAAACAAATAGGATAACATAGATAAAGTGTACAGTATTTGGGGAGTAATAACCATTTTAAGTGCTTCAATGAGGCCCCAGCAATTCAAATGAAGGGAAGCGCTGATCATTTCTCAGGTTTGCCTTTTGTTTTACTTATTAAAATTAAACAATTCATGAAACAATCCATGTACATTGTTAGAAACTATAATACCTAAGTATTTAAGGGAATTGGAGTTCCATAGAATGTTCATGTCTGCTAATGTAATAGAAGTGCAAAAGAATTTAAGGCAAAAACTTCTGTTTTACTGATATTTAATGCATACTCAGAAATATGAGCATATCGACTAATAGTATGTAGAATATTAGGAACAGCGGTAGAAGAGTTATTGTAGAAAAGTGCCCTTTTTGTCTGGTCGCCCCCATACTTTTTCCTCAATGCTGATGGTAACAACTCTAAAAGTGCACTGGAGCCTGCTATCCAGGCCCCAGTTGCAGTGCTCTCTCTCTAAAACATTTTACATGTGAATTGGTAACTCCAATTAGCAAGGACTTTAACCCCCTTATAAGGTCCTGTTTAAATGGTACCAGTGGTACCCAGGGCATGGGAGTTACAGGGGTCGCCAGGGCCTGCAGTTCCTATTTTGCCACCCTGAGTGACCCAAGTAAAGAGATGACAGCAGGCCTGCAATTACAAACTGCAGGAGCAGTGCAAACTGCTCCATCTCAACTCTGCCCTTATCATGGGTGGCAAGGTCACAGTACTAGTTGATATATGTCAGTCACCCCTAAGGTAGGCGTCCTGAGCCCAAGAGGCAAGGTACATTAAATTAAAGATCTGGGTATATAAGAGCAAGCTTATACGTCCCTATAGTAGTCTCTTTCCATTAAGGGCTACTATAAGTGGTCAAGGGGCAATCGGATAACATGGGCGGGCACCCTGAGGTTGCCAGCTTCATTACAGTCCCACTGAAAAGAATCATGTTTGATATCAAGCAACTTGTCTTATTGAATCCAACTTCTTTCCAAAGTCAGATTTAATGTGACATTCACTCAGGTGGCTACCTTAGAGGTAGACAGGAATCTGACCCCCTGGCAGGAAGCGTGAACACTCCATAGAGTCAGAAGCAAAGGCCTGCCTGGGAATGCGGTGTCACCTCCCTCCCTGACAGGATGACTAGTAAAGAGGCATGTCAAGGCGGTAAGCTTCAAACTTTCCACCGTCTCTGATATGCAACCAGAGAAGGAAAGAGCCCACACCCTCCCCCAGGCACATTTGCACCCGGGCAAGCGGGTATATTAGGTAGTCAGCAGGTGTACACCGCCAGGAGGCTAGTCACTCTACCTGGTCTTTACAGCTGAGGATGGGTTCTGCCATTTTTAGAAGTGGCAGAATAGAGGGTTCTAAGTAGTAGAAAAGGTGGCACACACCCCTGGAAGTGGTCACCTCAGGGGCCAATTAGTAGCTGAGGCTAGTGGCTTATTGGCTACTTGCACCCACACACCTAATGCCCCTAAATCTAGGATTTAAGGGGCAACCCTGGCACCAGAACTTAAGATCTGCTTGAATTGCAACCAAGGACAAAGAAGAGACCCGTGACTTGGACTTCAGGACCTGCACAAAGGAAATGTGCGATAATCTGCACCTGTGGCACCACCCTGCAACTGCATGACCACGACTTATCCTGGAACAGAGACCAGCTCCAAAGGAAAGAGGAACCTCTCTGCAAGCCAAAGGCCAACTCCAGAACTCCTGGAACTAAAGAATCACTGGCCATCGGCTCCGCCAAGGGATTTCCCAGAAGAAAATGGTGTAGTGCATTGTGGGAAATGTAGTCCTTACCTCCAGCAAGCTTCAGGTGGCTACAGTTTACCCCCAGCAACTAGGATGTTGTAGTAACCGAAAGCTGTGTTTACTACTATTAAGGCTTGTGGGCTGCCAGTCAGGCTACCACTACCTTTGTTCGACACAGCACCTTGAGGGAATCATGAAGCATCTTCAACCCACTGCCTCAGTGGTACTGCTGTTGAGATTTTGTATCCCTTTCCTCACCCGCAACGTCCAGGCAGAAAAACCAGAAACCATGGCTCCGGCATTCAGCACCAGGGACAGCCAGGACAACTCTGCATCCGGGCCTTACGAGCCAGGTAAATCTCAACTGACTGTTAAAGCCTGGTCCTGGGACCCGCATCACCTTACCCTCTAGTGGTTTCCACTGAACTCGGCCTACAAGTGACCGAGTGTCACAAGATTGTTTCCCCATTGACCTCAACTTAATCGTTTTGCAAGAATTAAATGCACTGATTTATTTTTCCTTTTAAAACCCATTACTCTGGTCATATTTATCTGATTGTTTTCATTTTGGTATCTAAAATTATATTAAAATCTTCTCTATTTTTATAAATTGGTGTCGGATTTCTTTTGAGTTGTGTCAATTACTTACCATCCATGTTGGTACTCTGAAATGCTTAACCCCTTTCCTTCTAGTAAAGCCTGACTGCTCTGTGCCACACTACCAGGACCGAGCTAGGGACTTATTAGTGTGAATTAAAAGGATCTATTTGGGGTAATGTGAAAGAATTGCATAGTGAAGCCTAACCAGCCTCACTACATAATACCCCACTTTCCGTTAGCAACATACAACAAAATCATCAGCATAGGCTGAAACGTTTATAACATTCTTTAGAACAATTCCAGTATATTCTTTAATAATGTGAAGAGAGGTTCAATAGCAGTGAGGAATGAAAGAGGTGATAAAGGGCATCCTTGCCTAGTACCTCTGTATAAAAAAAAAAAAGGAAGGTGATAAAATACCACTAATAATAAGAATCAAAAGGAGAGGGAGGAAAGATACTGGAGCCAGTTCACTTCTCCTGGTATATATGTTTTATCAAAGAGAACTAGCTCTGGAGTGGGTGCTCCTAGCGTATGTTTGTTTTGGAAAGGAAACACATTATGTTTATAGTAAGGCTCTCACTCACCAACCTAGTTGGTGACATGCTTCATCATCGGGCCCCACTCAAGGCACCGAGTGCACCTTGGGTGTGCTACGACGCCTGGATACAGCGGAGCTGGTATTGTGCCGTGAGAGTGCAGTGAAAGGAAGTGAGTGAATGTTAAAAAAGCTGTCTTTCTTAGAAGAGCCGTGTGTTGACAAATGTGCCGGCAGGCACCTGAATGCTCACACAAAGTCCCTGTTTAGAGCGTATAGTTTGGCTGTAGTTCAATCCTCATTGTTTGACATGTCTGCAATCTCGCCCATTATTTACAAAATTATAGAGTCCGGCATTTCAATTATTAGTTATGGTGTATTCTTTAAAAGTAATGCTTCCCAACTCCGTAGCGTTGTTTCCTGGAGCAAGTAATCCGTACCGGGCATCTATACGGGGCGGCAGTGGCGGCTGAAGCAGGTACCGAGAAGGGTCCTACTCCTTGATGAAAGTGTGACTACAGGTCGGGCCCCCACATGGAACTCATGGGGCACTTTCCGGATATTGTCTGAGAAAGCGCCACTAGAGGAAATTCTCCTCTACCACATATCACACCTTAGCGTGTGTGTCACTTATATGGTCTTCTAACAACACGTTCTTAGATCACTCACTTTGCACTACACATAGGTCCTGAAGAAATCCATACCACTAAGAGAGCATGGCTGAAACATGTTGACCGACTAGGATATTGGAGTTACCTTAAGATCTCCTTAAATATCCGACTCTCGTTTTTATTAACTGCCAAGGGCCCACCCATTAAAATAGTCATTTTTTATTCCAGGGACCCTTAGGACAGCTTTTTTAACATTCACTCACTTCCTTTCACTGCACTCTCACGGCACAATACCAGCTCCGCTGTATCCAAGTGTCGTAGCACACCCAAGGTGCACTCGGTGCCTTGGGTGGGGCCCGATGATGAAGCATGTCACCAACTAGGTTGGTGAGTGAGAGCCTTACTATAAACATAATGTGTTGAGGTCGCGCGCACCACGACCCAAGATGGCCGCCTGACATCGGAGCTCCGTGTTTCACCGGACTTCGTTTCAGTCACGGAGCGGTTCCAGCGCTTACTTTAGAGATGTGACACCAGATTCCTAAACCGGAATGCCAGCGCCTCCGGAAGGTTTATTTTCTACATCTGCTTGCTGCCTTAACTGGGAAGAATTACGCAAGTGACTTCATTACTGGTTAGCGGCCGCCATTTCGTCTTGTTTTTTCTGCCGCTTTTCTCCTCATTCCCCTCAGTTTTTCTACATGGTTCTTTGGATTTTACTGCAAACTAGCCTATTTTTTCTCTCAGTTAATATTTTGTACCTATCAACTCTGGAGGACAGTTCTTCTGATTCGACACCCCTCCTGGTACGCCGTCTTTACAGTCCAGCTTTGGTGCTCTGCCTTTCCTCATATCTGGTGCCCTTTCTCCAATATCCCTTTCACGCATGGCTTATAATGGGAGCATATGCTTTCTCCAGTGGTATTTCCTGACTCCTTTTGAGGAAGAGCCCTGAGATATAACCTTTTTGAGGAGGATAGAGTTTGACGACTGCCATTTGGTTTTCTACTGCCGATTTTTCTCCTCATGAGCTTTCTTTGACGCTCCCTTCTCAGCTGTCTGGAGCCCTCTAACATGTTTTTTAACGCTTCTTTCCTGTGTATTTCCTGCTCTGCCTTGGGAGTATGCTATTTTTGTGGAATAATTTCACTATTTTGAATACTCTCACTTTTATTCTAGGTGGCGCTCTTCTTCTTTCAAACTCCTGTTTTACCATCCCATGCGTAGAGGCAGACGTCTCTTGCAATATTCTAAGTTGGTAGCAAAGACTCCGTCCACTTCTGGAACCAGTGTATCTACATCTAATAAGTTTTCCTGTTTATCTTTATTACCATCACACGGTGACTGCCTTAATTTTGCAGGAAGTACCACCACCGCGTCGTCAAAAGGCCCGTTGCCCTCCACCACAGACTTAAGCAGGATCCTCCTTCTCCCCCTAAGTCTTCTTCTCCGGTCTCCTTAGACATGGTTTGGGAGGAATTGCGAGCCCACCGTCCATTCATTTCATTGAGGAAACTAACTCCTGCTTGCAAATGCTGGACGATAAATGGTCTTCCATGGACTCCTGTATCACTGTGGTGGAAAATCAGCTTGATGATGTACAGGTCTTATCTGCCAAGCTATCCTCGTTGGAGTTGGAGGTCTCACAGTTGAAAAAAGCGTCCGAAGATTTGGAAAACAGAAATCGTCGCAATAATTTGCGCATTTATGGACTTCCTGAGGGTCTTGAAGGTGATGACCCTGTCACATACTTCACATCTTTTTTGCCTCCGTTTTTGGATCTTCCTACTACCACCAAATTGAACATTCAGCGTGTTCACAGACTAGGTCCCCGACTTTCTTCGTCATCTGCACCCTCCAAGCCTCGTGCTATAATTATCTTATTTTTGCAATTCACTGACCTTTTGTTGGTACTCAATGCAGCTAAATCCAAAAAGAATCTCTCTTGGCATGGAACCAAGGTATTCATTTCCCAAGATGTCTCTTCACTGACTGCTAAGCGTCGTAAAGAGTTTCTGGATCTTCGCCCTCCTCTTCGTTCCTTAGGTGCAAGATATGGCTAATTCCATCCGTGTCTCTTCAAAGTCACCTTTCTCAATAAGACTTCCACTTTTGATGATCGAGCTGACCTTCGCAGATTTATTCAATCTCACTCTACCACATCAATGGAGACGTCTTCCTCGTCTTCTGGCTCTTGACTCTTGTATTTTACTTTTGTTGTATTATCTCTTTGAAGTTGTTGTTTTATTTCCTGTTTTTTGATCTCATTTGCTATCTCTGGCTTTGGTTTAATTAATCCATTGTTTCCTTTACAGGTATATTGTTGTTGCCTTCGTCTTCTCTATGTCTTTACCTCATTCTCTTGTTCTCATTTGACATCCTGTTGAAATACCTTATCTCCGCGTTTGATCTCATTCTAGGTTTCTCTGTTTCCTTTGCAGGTTTATTGTATGTCTCCAAGTTCTATTTGTGTTCCATGTTCCCGCTCCTGCTTTTATTCATTTTATGGATGTCCTGGTGTGCTGTGTTGCCCTTGTTGGGTGTGCTGTCTTCGTTGTCCCTTGCCGCCTCTCATCCTTTTTCTTTGTTTCTTTAAGGTACGTATTACAGTCATCGTTTTGACATGTACTGTCTTCTCTTACTCTTATTCTCTCTTCCCTTTCTTCCTTCCTTCCTTACCTTATTTGTTCCTCCCCTTTTTTCCTTCTGCTCTTATATTTCTCCGTTCTCTACTAGTTTTTCTTTTTCCTTATATGTTTACTCATTTCTCGTCTGCTTCACTCCTTCACTATTACATCTTTTATTCTTTATGTTATATTTCTGTGATTCTTGTAACTTTGAAGGTAGTAGCTATTGCATCTTTGTTAATATTACATGTTTTGTTTTTGTTGATGATTCCTATGTATTCTTAACGATTTTACTGTCAGAGTAATCTCCTGGAATGTGAAAGGTTTCATTAACCCTATTAAGAGACAGAAAATTCTATCCCATCTAGCCTCGTATAACCCTGACTTGGTCCTTCTACAAGAGACCCATTGAACAGAAATTGAGGCATTAAAATTGAAAAGAGGTTGGGTGGGATCAGTTTTATTCTCTCCCTCTTCTAATAAGAAAAATGGGGTTATAATTCTATGCCATAAGAAATTGAATTGTAAAATTATTTCACAAGAAAATGATACAGAAGGTAGATGGTTATTAGCTAAGTTGCTAATTAATAATATTTCTTTGTCTGTTTTTAATGTTTATGGTCCCACTCATCCTGATTGCTCCTTTTGGCCTCTGATCACACAAAAATGTATTCAATTTAGAGATGACTATTTCATTCTAGGAGGTGATTGCAACCAAGTTGTTGACCCTTTTCTAGATCGTCAATCACAAACACGCTTTATTCCGCATAAATCTCATACTCATTTCCTTGACACCATTTCCCAATCACATCTTGTTGACTCTTGGAGACTTACTCATCCTGACTCTCTAGATTTTTCTTTCTTCTCTCCCCCTCACAATTCTCTCTCTCGTCTAGACTATATTTTTCTATCTCAATCTTTATCCCAAAATTTGTTATCCTCCTCTATTGAACCTATTGTTATTTCTGATCATGCCCCAATGATATCTGACCTTGACTTTCTTCCACCACATCCCAGGTCCTCCCGTTGGCGTTTCAACAATTCTCTTCTACTCGACCCTCTTTTCTCTTCTTCTTTCATCAATTTTGATAACACATTTTTTGATCTAAATACAGACCCTAATTCTTCCCCCTACATACTTTGGGACTCCTTTAAAGCCACTGCAAGAGGTTTCATTATAGACTTTGTCTCAAAGAAAAAGAAACGTTTCCTCCAGCAACATAAAGATACCCTAGCTCACATTAAAGCTTTAGAACACAAATTCTATACTTCATCAGATGACGCAGTCCTGCCAGCTCTGATTCGCGCTAAATTGACATTTAATAAATCCTTGACTGATAACGCATCTTCCATACTTCTTCGTGGCAGTGCTCGTTACTACGGGGGCCGAAACAAAGTTGGGAAACTTTTAGCAAATTACCTTAAATCCCGTAAAGACCGTACACTGATTGACTCTATATGCTCTTCGGACGGTTCTCTTCTTCATAAGGATCAAGATATTCTTAATGAATTTAAGTTGTTCTATAAAGATCTTTATACCCCTGAATCCCCTCCTTCTAGTTCCCTTATTCAATCCTACCTTGACAACATTCCACCCCCTTCCACCTCCCATCTTAACATTTCTGATCTCGAAGCTGATCTTTCCCTTAATTAACTATCCTCCGCTTTATCCGCTTTAAAGAAAGGAAAAACTCCTGGCCCAGATGGTTTTTCAGTTGAATTTTATTTGCATTTTTCCAAATTACTCCTTCCTAAACTCTTACATCTTTTTCATTCCTTCTTTCTCTCTGGCAAGACAGAAGGTACTTTTCAAGAAGCCATAATTTGTCTTATCCATAAAGAAGGACGAGATCCTATGTTTTGCAAGAACTATAGGCCGATTTCCTTGGTCAATGTTGATTATAAACTTTTTGCCAAGACACTTGCTTTACGTTTAGATCCTATTTTACCTCATTTAGTTGGCAAGGAGCAATGTGGTTCAGTACTAGTTAATGGTGGTGTCTCATCCTACTTTCGCCTCCATCGTGGTGTCCGTCAAGCTTGCCCTCTCTCTCCTCTTCTCTTTGTTCTTGCTCTTGAACCCTTTCTATCCTCAATCCGTAATAACGTTTCTATTTCTGGTTTTTTGTATGGGGATCAACATTTAAAACTCTCTGCTTACGCAGATGATATCCTACTTTTCATTTCTGATCCGGAAAAATCCATTCCACCTTTATTACATGAATTTACTTCTTTTTCCCTTGTCTCTGGATATAAAATCAACTCTGATAAAACAGAAATTCTCCCTCTCACTAAATTTTGTCTTCCACACTCCTTTTCCTCCACTGGGTTTACATGGAATAGTTCCAAAATCAAATATTTATGTATATGGTTCTCCAACTCTATTGCCTCCTCTATTAAATTAAACATGTCTACGATCCTGTCACGTATTGACAAATTACTTTCCTCTTGGAATCCTCTTTCTCTTTCATGGTGGGGCCGATTAGACTCAATTAAAATGATGATTACCCCTATTTTGATTTATACTCTTTCTATGCTTCCTGTTCACATTCCCATATGTTATTTTAAACAAATTGACTCTCGCCTTTCTAAATTTCTTTGGCATAATAAAAAGTCCAGGATCTCTCTTTCCTCTCTTCGTAAGACAAAATCTAACGGAGGTGTAAATTTCCCTAATTTTCGCTTGTATCACAAGTCATTTTGTCTTCGCCAGGCCTCCAAATGGCTCCTCTCTGACTTCTCTCCCTTTAACCCCTTGTGGCTTTCCATTGAGCGTACCTTATTATTACCTTTCTCTTTAAAATAAATGTTAGCCTTTTCTGCCAAAACATCTCTTACTTCCCCTCCCTTGTTTAAACACACTTGCTCCCTATTGAAACCTTTGATACATCCCAAACCTATCTCTAGAGAATCCTTTTTAGAGTCTCCTATTTGGCATGATTCTCTTATCACTATTAATGGCAGAACCATCTTTTGGAGCCCTTGGAGATCAAGGGGCATAATCTGGGTCAAGGACCTTTTTGATGGTCTATCTCCTTGCCCATTTCCCCAATTTCAATCCACTTTTCAATGCTCGCTCCTTCCTACAGAAATTTACCACTTTAATGACGGTCATTCTTGATATTTTCACTCTCTCCCATCTTCACCTCTTCCCCCTATTCCTAATTCTCTTCTCAAGATTCTTCTCTTGCTCCCTAAAGCCTCCCCTATTTATAAATATTTTTTAGCTCCTAATCCTGAACGTATTAAATCTAAGTTGGAACTTTCATGGGAATCTGACCTGGGTTGTGAATGGTCTATCACTTTCTGGGACAAACTCTGGTCTCGTTCTCTCAAAATCTCTCGCTCTGCTTCCCTTACTCAATCTTTGTTCTTTCTCTATCATAGACTTTATCTTACCCCCATCTCCATTGCTAAATTTTCTCACTCCACTAATACAAACTGTTGGACCTGCGGCTCCTCTAATGCCGATCTTCTTCATCTTCTCTTTCTTTGCCCTTTGGTTTCTATTTTCTGGGACAAAGTTTGGTCCTATATTTCTCGCTTATTTAATATTTCCATCCCTTATTCCCTTCCTCTCCTCTTCTCTGGAAGTCTCTCTGATTCCCTAGACCTTCTTCCTCACCAAAAGGGGCTTTTTGACCTTATGCTCGCTTAAGCTTTCCAGCATATCACTCTCAATTGGAAAACACTCACGAAACTTTCCATCCATCACTGGTGGAACAGTCTTTGTCACATACATCGACTTGACACTGCATTTTCCTCCTCCTGTGCACCATTGGTTAATAGAGATCTCTTTTGGTTACCTCTTACTACTTATTTAGATAATTTAGTAGTGTCAGATAGTTCTCGTTTAAATGCTGCAAATTTTAAGCCTCCTTGATTGCCTATTCTCTTTGTTCTTTATTTTTTGTTGCCTTTGTTGTGATTCACCATATAGATTAGCTTGATTAGCATAATTTTCTTGTGTTCCATTGTAAGATGTAATTTCTCATGTTATCAATTTCTTTTCCTTCCTATCCCCCTCTTTTTTCCTTTCCCCCTTCCCTCCCCTTATTCCTTTAAAAGGTTTAAAATATGCTTTCTCTTCTACCTCATGTTAACATCTATTTGATCAGTATTTTGTATCATTAATTTCTCTTCTTGTATTATCTATTATTCGAAAAAAGCTCTTAAACTTAAAAAAAAAATAAACATAATGTGTTTCCTTTCCAAAACAAACATACGCTAGGAGCACCCACTCCAGAGCTAGTTCTCTTTGATAAAACAGATAAAATACCACTGACATGTTTTGTAGCTGAGGAAGTAGTGTATAATGCTTTAACTAACATGGTTACCCACATAATTTTAGAAAATCAAAAGGTTTTGGCTGACTCCAGACCTAAAAAGCCAATCGGCCTGTTATTGGCTGCCAGCCTTTTGCCTTTACTAATGCTATTTTTGTAAAGTTTGTAAATCTTTATTACAAGTGGATAGAGATGCTGGCAAAAACAGAGGGTTATATAGATAGTGCTGCACAGATAGAAAGATTAAATAACTAGTGGGCAGAAGCAAAATGTGAATGGCACAACAATAAACCAGTGGATGAAGACAGTTTTCTGAAAACCCCTTTAAGTATATTATACATATAATTTTATTAAAATCAAAAGATCTTGGCCAGACCCAAAAGGGCAGGGAATCTAGCGAACACGAATTAGAGCATTGAGCACTTTGCAATAATTTGAAATCTAGTTTGGTGAATGCGGGGACACGAAACACCATTCGGCATTTTTAAAATCAAAAGCTTCCGCAGTAAACACTTTTTTCTTGCACTCCAGCAAAAAGGTGTCTGGTCCATTACCTGACACTCCCTGCCCCTTCATCTCACTCTGACGCCTCCCTACTTTCTTGCTTTGTGAAGGTGGTTTTGCCATCTTTCTCTTCCTTTGTCTTTCCTTCTCTTGTGCTCGGTAAATGTCTAATTTGGGAAAATAAGTACCGGTCTCCAAAAATAAGTGCTGGTGTCCCCCACCGGCTCAAATTAAGCACTGCTGCCTTTTTCAGGAAACTATCAGACTTCCTTGACGCGCAACAGATTGCATCACATTCTGTAAGATCTCTCGTAAAGCTCTGTGCAGGTCCAAGTCAGATTAGAATTTAATTTATATAAAAAGTGTAGAATGCTCTTCTGTAATCTTAAAATCGGTCAACCCTTTACACTACTTGGCTTCACAATTTACACCTCTAATTTTGAGCAAGCTAAACTAATCTCCTTCTCAGAGGACTATAGAGACTTGGAAAAGCGCTAAATGGCTGGCTAACTGTTGTCTCTTATTGTTTTAACCAGCAGCACAAGTTCCTTAGCTTACTATTTTCTTTTGATTAAATGCCCAAATTTGGAAGGTTCCATTTTTTTCCTCTTCTCTTTACATCTTTTTAAGCCAGGCTGAAAGGAAATCAGGCGGAATATAACCAGTCCTATTTTCTCAGAACTATCCTAAAACCGAGTTTCAAACGTGTGGACATTAGGAAATGCAAAGAAGCAAGCAGACAGTCAGCATGTGTGAGCAGCGATTATCTCCAGTTTATTCAGTGCTTTAGCAAGTTCATGGACAAGGTGCAGAACCACTTGCCATGGTCGCCGAAAAAGCAAATGTTGAATGTATATGCAATTTCTTCCACTAGTATTAATAGACTGTAGATTTCACTGACTTCATTGTTTTTTGTTAATTCAGTTTACTCCCGTTGACTAAGCAGGTGTTAGCTTTTGTATTCATTATGCAATGGGAGCAAGATTTCTTCGGTTTTATAATATCATTTGCAATAGTTTTAATTAAAAGGTCTATAAAGTTAAAGATATCACTTCTTCCTAAACCAGGCCATGGAGAAGTATCCTTGTCCTGAATATCGTATACATTCGTCTTCCCTTCTCGTCAACAATCAGAGCAGCAGCTACCGGAGATGCCAGACTTCTAAAATGTCACTGTTCTGGTTCAATAGCTTTTATACCCAACAAGTGTCCCTGAATGCATGTGTAACAATGGTCAGATGTTTCCTTAAGAAAGAGTCTCATGTTTTAAGCATGAGCGCGATGGTGTAGGACGGCCTCTGGACATGCTCTGTCCATTACAGCTCACTCCAAGGTTCCATAAGTAAATCATTTGTTTCCTTGTGCCACCTCCGAGAAGGAGCTTTTAGCCAAACATTAGCAATCTCGCCCTGAATAAATTATGCAGTAGTAGCATACATTAGGCATGCACACTGGAAGTCAAACTTATGGAAAACAGGGTACAAAGAAGAAAGCTAATAAATGGGACTGCCGTAATACCATCTAGCCTGTAAACATTCCTAGCGAACTATTAGAGCATTAGGGCAGGGGACCTGCATCCCTTGTGAACGAAAATAGACACTTGTACTCAACATTGGAAGAGCTGAAGGGATAGAGGGTCTCCCTAAATGGTGCTGGCGGACATTTTAGCAGACTACTTGCAGGTGAATTCTGTTGAATGCAGCATGAAGCATATTAGTCCGTGTTCAAATGAACTGCCCTGAAGACAAATGAAGTTGATTCAAGCAGTATATTGGGTTTATTATTGGTTTCTAATGTTGTGTATTGGTATATTCAGCAGGCTGTATTTGGAGGCAATATTGATGTTGGTGAAAAATAGGGATTCCACAAATTTGCTGAAGCATTATGTTATTATGTAGGTTGAATCTGCAGCCCTAATAATTTAATATGTAGGGTTTCATGATTAGCAGCTGGGATTGGGCCCAGAATTGTCCTCCCTTCCCAGAGTTTTTGATATTAAGCGCATGTGTGATTCAGGGGTGGTGCAATCAGCAGGGATTACTGGATGTAACCTTAAAAGGGAAATTACTGGAGGAATAGATACTCTTTTATCCAATTACTCTGGTAATTCCCTATTTCCCCCTGGCATTTCAATTGGACATTTTGAATGCTTTTAGCAGCTGAAGGGTCTGAGTGAAACACACCAGAACCATGGAGATACAACACATATCATAATCACAATGGGCCAGTAACTCCATGGTTTTAGATCTTGAACCTTTCCAATAGCCAGATGTCAGGATGTAGAACCCAGTTTCTGTCCCATCTCCAACTCAATTGTTCCCTCCTATTAAAGTATCTCTGGGCAGTGAACTAGATAGCATGCCAAAAGCAATACCTAACCGTGGAGTCAGCAGTTTTGACACCAATTAAACCTGCTGATGGACCAGGAGTTAAGATAGTGCCTGTAGGAAATCTACCTTTACTGCATTTCCACTCCAGATATTTTGCCTTTTTTTTGGATCCTATTTTTGTTGGACCTATAACTCTGTGAACTATTACCCCTGCTAAACAGAAGTAAAGTGCCTGTGCTGCCACTTAAACAGGATTAAATTGGCTTATCTCTAACTTGCCTAAAATTCCCTAGCATATGCTATAGAATATGTACCCAGGGCCTGGAAATTAATTTGCCACCTGTTCACTGCAGCACCTATTATGCATCCATAGAGGGGCCCCGGAAAATATGGCTTGAGGCCTACCATTTGTTGTCTCACAGCAGCAGATTGAACCCAGCTGCCCAGACTTGTTAAAATCACCTTTAGACATGTAGGAAAACCTCATTTTAAATATTAGATAAGTCACCTTTAAGCACAATTTGCTGCCCACATGGTAGGGTGCAATATATTTAAGAGTGGAACATGTGGGACATTAGAAATGCATGTTCCACCAGTGACTAAGTGTTAGAAATGGGGGTCTCTAGTTGACAGAGGTAGGTACCTTTGTCCAAATAGGGACCCTTGCTTCTAGTCAGGGTAAGGGGGATACACACTCTAGATAACCCATGCTCACCCCCTTGGTAGCTTGGCACGAGCAGACAGGCTTATCCCAAAGGCAATGTGTAAAGTATTTGTACCAACACTCACAGTAACACAGTGAAAATACCACAAATGGACACCACACCAGTTTAGAAAAATAAAATACCTTTATCTAAACTAAACAAGACCAAAACGACAAAATAAATCCAACATACACAGTTAAAAATATGACTTTCAAAAGGTTTCAAGAACTTGTACCATAGAAAACTATGGATGCGTGACTTTTCACCAAGGTACCTGTAAATGCGTTAAAGTTCAAACACCCACAGAAGAAGCTTTTAATTTATTAGCGCTGAGTGTCTCTTCTGGTTCACCTCTGGACCCTGTCCCGCAGAGGATATGGAAAGAATTCAAACTTGACCTTTTCCCACGACTATGGCATATTTGCTGCCAATCCATAGAACAGGGAGTAGTACCTGAGGGGTGGAAGCAGGCAGTGGTGACTCCACTGCTTAAGAAACCTACACTGGACCCCCTCTGCCCAGCCAATTTTAGGCCTATCTCCCTCCTCCCTTATCCGGTTAAAATACTGGAGCGGACAGTTAGCAAATCTCTCTCTCTTTTTCTTGAAGAAAACTATCTGCTAGACGAGGCCCAATTTGGGTTTCGCCCGGGACACGGAACGGAGACCGCTCTAGTGACAGTACTAGATAACCTGAGGATGCGCGCTGACAATGGTAACTCGAGTATATTGGTACTACTGGATATGTCAGCCGCATTTGATACGGTGAACCACAGCATTCTGCTGAACAGACTAGAGAAAATCGGGGTAAAAGGCCTGGCACTGAAATGGCTACGATCATATCTGACTGATAGACAACAGGCAGTCTCAATCCCCCCTTTACGTCTCCAAAAATCCCCATGTGTCATGGGGTGCCACAGGGTTCGGCGATAAGTCCGATTTTGTTTAATATCTACTTGCGCCCTCTCATCTCCATTATTAGATCCTTTGGCGTGGATCTTGTAAACTATGCAGATGACACGCAATTGGTGTTTTTCTTTAGAAGGGAACCAGGCAATCACCCTGGATATATTTCAGGAGTGTATGCAGAATACCGCAAACTGGCTCAGGAATAACTCCCTACAATTTAACGGAGGAAAAACGGAGATCGTATATTGCTCCACGTCCAGGATTGCCCGGCCTTTTCCCATAGAGCTCCAAATAACACCAACAGACAAACCTGTAGTGCCAGCTAAAACGGTGCGTAACTTGGGAGTTCTGCTGGATGATAATCTCCAGCTAGAATCACAAGTTACCAAAGTAGTTGGTACATGTTTCTCTCTGCTTAGAGCTCTGAGAAGAATTTTGCCGCTACTACCAACTGCCATCAGACCCCAAATTGTGAGGTGTATAATCCTGAGCAGATTAGACTACTGCAACTCACTATATTTGGGGGGCTCAAAGTCACTACTTCAAAAGCTACAAAGGATTCAGTCAATTGCAGCTAAGCTGGCTCTAAACAGGCAGCGTAGTTCCTCACTTTCTTTGGCCTTGTGCACCGTGTTCAGAGCATTGCACGGAATGGGCCCTAAACCCTTGCAGAGGAAATTTTTATGGTATGTTCCTGCGGGAGACCTTCGGTCAGCAAATGCACACTTAGCGAACATCCCAAGAATTAAGAAAATGAAGTCGGGGGGTAGAGCATTCGGTGTAACAGCCGCTCGGCTGTGGAATGAACTCCCCTTAGATATTAGGCAAATTCAATCTTTGCCCCTATTTAGAAAGCAGCTAAAAACCTGGCTGTTTCCCAGGTAGGGTATGGCTCCCAATAATGTTTTCCTGGGTAAGATGCTCACAGGCTCCAATGTTGATTTTGTCAGTCACAGCGCCAGGATACCCGTAGGGTGACAGTATGCGCTATATAAGAATTATTTACATTACATTACATTACAAGCCAAACAGCTGCAATGTCGGAAAACAAAGAGATGCAACGCTCCTGAGACCTTGGGGAGGTGATGTGACAGGCCCGCTGCACGCAGAGGAAGGGTTGCATTGAATCCGGTCTGTACGGGGAGTGATGCGTCGATTCTTCGTGACGGTTCCGGTCTGCGGGTGATGCGCCAGAAGAACTTGCCGCACAGGTACGATGCGTGGAAATCTGGGATGCGTCGGAGATCGATGCGGCAGCGTCGAGCGGCGCTGCCTCGGTCCTCTTCAGCCGTGATCCTTCGATGCATCGATACTTGCAGCGGTGACAGGCGCTATGGCGGTTGTCGCAGCGGTGCAGCGATGCGTGGAAATTCCTATTGCGCCGTGGAGATGCGTCAGTAAAACAGCCGCAAGAAGAGCGATGCGTCGTTTTCTGTAGTTCTTTGAGTTTCTTCTTGCTTCCAGCTCCCAAACAGCAGCAACAACCTCAAGAGGCCCAAAACTGGCACAGGCACCTCTTGGCAGGTCAGAACTCACAGTAGCAGAGTTCAGGGGAGCTGGGGGTGAAGTCTTTGTGTCCCTGAGACTTCAGAACAGGAGGCCAGCACACTTCAGGCCCTTGGAGATCTCCTTCAAGCATGGGACACAGAACACAGCAAAGTCCTTCTCCTTTCCTTGGCAGAAACAGCAACTGCAGGCCAACCCCAGGCACACAGCAAGGGCAGTACTTCTCCTCAGTCTCTCCAGCTCTTCTTCTTGGCAAAGGTTCTTGTTGAATTCAAGGAATGATCTAAAGTTCAGGGGTTTTAGGTCTAATACTTATACCCCAAAATGTCCTTGTTCTCTTTGTGCAAGGGGCTCTGAGCCCAGTTCAAACCAGTTCTGGGGGGCACTCTGCAAGTGCACAACAACATCCATTGTCAGTGTGAGCCTTGGCTCCAGACACACCACAGGGGGGGCGGAGCCAGCATTGTGGAAGGCAGGCACAGCCCTATTCAGGTACAGGTGCTACTCCTCCCACCACTCCAAATGCAGACCAGGCCTATTCAGCCTAGTGCTGGCTCATCCAGACTCCTGGAGCCACTACACCTCCCCAGCCCCTGTCACTTCAAAGCCAGACAGTCAATCCACAAACAGGCAGAGGCACACAGGATGGTTGAACAAGAAAATAGCCACTTTCTAAAAGTGGTATTTTCAGGCACACAATATAAAAACCATCTTTACTAAAAGATGTGTTATTAAATCCTGAGTTCTGGAATACCAAACTCCATTTTTCTATCTTATCCCTATGGGAAGATATGCTTGTAAAATGTTACAAAGCATTCCCTATTCTGTCCTATGGGACAAGATAGCCTTTCAATAGTGAAAAACGAAATTGGTAGTATTTCACTATCAGGACATGTTACACACACCAGTACATGTCGTACCTTTCACATACACTGCACCTTGCCCAAGGGGGTACCTTGGGCCTACCATAGGGGTGCCCTATATGTAAGAAAAGGGAAGGTTAGGGCCTGGCAAGTGGGTGCACTTGCCAAGTCGACATGGCAGTTAACAAACTGCGCACAGGCACCGCGGTGGCAGGCCTGAGACATCTTTTCAGGGCTACTCATGTGGGTGGCACAATCAGTGCTGCAGGCCCACTAGTAGCATTTGATTTACCAGCCCTGGCACTCTCAGTGCACTTTACTAGGGACCTACTGGTAAAACAAATATGCCAATCAGGGAGAACCAATCACAGTATCAATTTACACAGGGATCACTTGCACTTTGACACTGATCAGCAGTGGCAAAGTGCCCAAAGCATCTAAGCCATCAAAAACGAAATCCAGCACAGCATCAAAAACACAGGAGGTAGAGGCAAAAAGTCAGGGAAAAGCACCCAAAGGATGCCAGGTCTAACACTAAGCAAACAAGCATTTGCAATGCAATAGATCTCGCATTTACGTGAGTTTAAGCTATTGGCATTGTAAATGACAATGAGTTTTATTTATGTTTTACAATGTAGATGTAATGTTTTGTGGGATGAGAAATGTATGCAAGAGCAATATCAGGTTGACTAAAAGTACTGTTCCTTTCCTGGACAAGCTTGACATTTTTAATCTATTTCGTAAAGCATACAAGGAGTTGAGAAGAATTTTTTCGAAACATTCCGACAGTCTGAAGGCACAGACCTTGGTCTCTCTGACCAGTAAAGGCATAGTTTATCTATGCATGGATTTGTCATTTCACCGATCACATCAATAGAACCACACCAGAAGACAAGCTGCACCAGGGTCCAAGTGACCAGATGGATACATTCAGAATTAATATTAACAAGATTGGCTGGTATTTCCCCTGAAGAAGTCCACTTCGCCTAAACCTTATTGGGGATGGGCAAAACACTGTTTCAAACATTGCATTAACTATTAAGAAATATGAATTTTGAATCTGATGGTAAACAAAATAATTTCCGTTTAAGTTAATAAGTGAGAAGGTATATTTTACGACAGCCTATGATTTTGAGTGAACTGTTGAAATGAATATTTACTCATTTTTTTTTTCACAAGAACTGATGAAACCAATGAGTCAATAAGGTAGCGCATTGGGGTGCACTAGCTTGGTACAGCTTTAGGATTTTTTTGTTTTTGCGTCTCCATCCAGTTCCAGTAGGCACCCAGTATAACAACTGACTATAAGGAAGGCAGGATTGTAAGCAAAGGGGCCCTCCTTCCCTTCTGTTGTTACTGCAAACACATTCATCATCCATATTCATTTGTTACATACTCTAATGTGCAACAATTCAACTCTCCTGAGTAGCGCATGTCAATTGGATGCTATTGGATGTTGTGCCTATGGAAGTGTGGTCAAACTAAGTACAATAACTAGAGCATATATACTGACTTTTAAATCTAGAATTAGGGATAGAAATCGTTTAAGTAGATTTAACTTGGAAACCTCTCCATTTGAGATGTAACATGGGTGTTGTGAAATAAGTCAGTATCGTAGTACTAGTTATCTTGCCGTTTTAGGAAAAATAAGTCTGGTGTTAGTATGCATAAAATGTGGTGACTATAGAAAATGCCATAAACAATAAGTATTTTCCCCTTTTGTGGTACTTTATTTATATCTGAGAGATTTGTTTTCAGTTTGCACACCCACGTTACCCCCTTGTGAAATCTGAATCTATTTAATAATGCATTTTAGGATGGAATTTTTTTATGATGTTTTGTCTCATTTATATTTGATGGTATTTGAAAAAACTTCTGACATAAGCATTATTTTATGTAGATAATAGTCATTTGGTGAATACATTCACCAGCAACGGAAGACAGTGTATTTAAAAAAGCAGACTTAATCAATAAATGTACCATTTTATCCCAAAAGAAGCAAATGATTCCTGATTTTATGCCTAAAGCAAAACCCTCATTCCTAAAATATTAAGTAGGTTGCTTATAGCAATTCGTCCGATCTGTACAACTGCTTTGCTAAAGTCAGACAATAATGGTTCCTCGAATGGATTGTTCTGAGTTAAATATACTAGCGATTTGCAAGAAAACCTGTCAGCATCACACACAGGATGTCCATCAAAGGCTGTATCCATCTGAGTATAACAATGTCAAAATCAATCTGATAAGGTTACTATCGATGATAGGGGAGGAACGATTGCTGACCTATTTCAGGAGCATTGAATGCTCTATCAAATGGGCAGATGAAATGTCTGAAAAGATAAAAGGAAAAGCTCAGCAAACACTATGAGCACAGAATATTGAGTGCTGCATAGATTTAAAGGTCACCCAGGTATGATGTTTGAAATGATTATGTTTACAGGACCGTGGCAGCACCTGTTACTGCTGTTTCAAACTTCTATCAGACTCATCTTGTTTCACCAGAATGTTTTTATAGACAGCAGAAACAAGAATACAATTTTGATTTAACTCCATTCTAGGACTACGGCCCTGATTTTCAGCCCTACTGAATTACTTGGGAAAGGTATGTAGTCAGGTGAATGATTAAGGGGTTCATTCTGAGTCACATGCTAAAATAATGTGTATAAGATGCCGTGAGGTTTGGAATCTACAGAGTGCAGTAATAAGGCATCATTACCAGTTTTCCTACTGAATGAGGCATAACTCAGAGAACCTGCATTTTGCACACCATGTCTCAGATGATTCACTGTTTTCTGATCAGTTTTTCACCGTTCACATTTCGCGAGGATTATCCGAGCAAAATGTGAACAAAGAAAAAAAACCTGATTTTTGGGTGCTCCCCCACAATTCATCTTCCCAGTTTGGGCAGAACGTTCCTTTTAGCACCTGAATCTTCTAGATTACAGTGTTACTGAGAGTGAATAATTGGACTCCTATTGAAAACAAAGGAAAACCACCAGCACAAACCCATTTCCAAAAATCCCCTCCAAGGGCAGGCTAACCCAATTTCTACATTTCTTCTAACAGCTATCAGAAACTGAATTTATGAATCTTGTCATTGCACGCAGGCCAGACGCCTGCCCTTCTGACCCTTGTCCACCACAATTCTTCAAAAACATTTTTTTAACAACCTCTGCTGCCACACCAGTCAGACCCAGCGCCTTGAGACCCTTGCGGGTGAGTAGTTGCGCTTTACCATTCCCTGATTGATTGATTTGCCAATCATCAATAAGTCTTTAACTACAGGTATCTTTTCAGAAGTCTTAAAAAAGGCATACATATGCCCATGATTAAAGAAAACATCTGGACCCACATGACCCAAACAACTGCAGACCAATTACAAATGGACCATTCCTGGGCAAACTGATAGAAAGAGCAGCATTCACCCAAGATGTCACAATTCATTGAAGAATACTCCATACTTTCCGACTTCCAAACTTGAATCCATCCAGGAAGAGGCAAAGAATCTGCCCTTGCTGCCATCTGGGATGACCTTAAAAACACAGTAGACTGGAACAGGGTCGCTGCACTACTCAGCTGCCTTCAACACAGTTGATCATGACAATCTAATCCAAAACCTCTATGAAGCTGGCATAGAGGGGACTGCTGTTGACTAGATCACATCCTACCTTCATAGCAGAACAAATGTTGTCCATACTCCCCCTTTCTCATCAAAACCGTACTTCGAAAAAGCAGGGGCCCTTCAAGACTTTATCATCTCACCCATGCTTTTCAACATGTACATGAAGTCATTACCGGCAATTATTAATGAATTTCAGCTCACATGCTAAACCTATGCAGATGACACACAAATACTTCTTAAAATGGAAAGCCCCAAAGACATTATCAAAATCTTCAGTTGCCTCAGTGGTGTTGATCAGAGGATCACATGGAGTCATCTCAAATTGAATGCATTTGAAACTGAAATACTCATGTTGCCATTGGAAGAATTATGACCAGCTCTACACCTGGCCTGACGATCTGAGACCCCCTCCAAAAGTATCCAAGGAAGTAATAAACCTTAGAATTACCATGGACTTCAAGCTATCAATAAATGCCAAATTGGATAGGTTAGAAAGATCAAGCTTCATTACTATCAAAACTCTGTGATGCGTCTTCCCCACCTAGGATTTCCACACAAGGTCAAAGCTACTATCTCTCTTGTAATGTCTAAACTTGATTACACCAATGGCCTCTACCATGGACCATCTTTATCAATTAAGAAAAGACTACAACAAATTCAGAACTCTACTGCCAGACTACTCCTACATGTAAAGCCACAAGCCCACATCTACCCTGCCTTGAGGGCCCTAGATTGGTTACCAGTTGCCAGAAGCTCCACCTTCAAGCTGCTTTGTATCACCCACAAAGCAATACATGTAACAGGACCGCTTTTGATCAGGAAAAAAATCACCAAATACATACAATAAAAAAAACCCTGCTCCAGATTGGCATCTCATCTCAAAACCCCAGCATACAAGGAAAAAACATGGGTGGTACATCTTTCTCTGTTCAAGCAGCCAAACTATGGAATTCACTACCCCCAAACATAAGATCCACGGATAACTATCTGACCTTTAGAGGACTGTTCAAGAGTTGGCTCTTTTCTACATGACCACCATACTCAAAACACAAATGTACAGCATATGCCTGTGCATATAAATATGCATAGTTTGATCATGTATATGCTTTTAGATATATGTATTTCTTTGTACGAATATATATACTATATATGGTTTAAAAATATATAGATATTTTCATAGGTCTGCTTAACAAATGTATATATAACGTATGGTTATATATCTATATTATTTTATGCTTAACATGTATATAGGTCACTGCATAGTTTATATATAAGTTAAGTGATTGCATGCTTATGGACCTCTGTTTTATTTTATTTCATCTATCGCAATATTTGATAAGTTATATAAGTTATTTGATTATATGTTAATGGGTCTCTGTTATTATTTTATTTAATCTATCACAATGTGTAAATATGATCATAACAGTTGTATCTATAAATGCTTCACTATTAAAATACTGGGGAAAATATGAAATATAAAATAAAAATAAATAAATATAAATCAATAAACAAATTAAAAGAAAAAAACATGAAACTTCCACCTCCTGAAAAAACTATGGGGTCTATTATGATGGCGGTCGGATGTCCACCGCCGGGCCGGCGGTGGCACCCGCCATACCGGCGGTGGACATCCGCCCGCCATCGCAACCAGGAAACCCGCTGGTCCGTGGCGGTGGGAAATTCTGACCGCCGCTTTACCGCCGGTTGCCATCCGCACTCCTGCCTGGCGGATGGAGCAGGACCGGGATATGGTGGCGGTGCAGAGCAGGCTCCGCCGGCAGGATTATGATGCCGGCGGTAGCCAGCCTTTCCTCTGCGGTCAGACCGCCATTGAAAAGCATGCAGAGATTGTCTTCCGGGGGCCCGTGGCGGGCCCCCAATGTGTTGGGGGGGTGTGGGTGCACTGGGGGGATACCCATGGTCCCCCCCTACATTTCCCTGTACCAGGTGGCAGGCACTGTGCAGTGCCTGCCACGCAGTGCAGGGAAATGCAGGACATGCTCCTTTCGGCATCGCGGCAGTGCTGCGGGCAGCAGCAACCGCCGCAATGTTAATGCCCGCGATCATACCACCGAGGTCGGATTTCGACAGCGGGTCATCGTAATTCGACCGGCGGTGATGTTGCGGTACATGCGGGCGGTCTTTTCCCGCTACCATGGCGGTCGGGGAGGTTTCCCGACCGCCATCGTAATAGGCCCCTATGTGAATAAATTAGCTTTATGTACAGCAACACATGAAAGTCTGAGTTTCCAACTATATATCCACACATGTACATATGGGACTTTATATACAGGAGTCACTAGAAGTTACTCCTGTACAGCGATACACCTGTATGGCTGCCGCCTTGGGTGGCAGATATACCATCACAGTTCTGAACCGATCTCTCGCAGGCGTGATGAGCCTTCTCTCTCGCCTGACATGTATATCCATACTTTGACACCACCCATGGTACTCTTGACCAAGTGCGATGCCACTAGGCCACATCAATCAGAGCAATACTTGTGCACTGGTCCCTTATTGTTGCCCCCACAGGGGTCTCATTGAGTCGTTGCCGTGGAGGCCCGAATATTAAGACAGGACTACAGGTCCCAGTATGCCAGGAGCCACGTTACCGGCACGTATGTCATCTGACGCGCGCACCACCGTGACGTATTTAGGACATGACAGGCAGCAGCCCCGCCACTCTCGCCTGACATCTCTATGGGTAGCATGCACCAAGACTACCAGGTAAGCTGCACTCCCTTCTGGATTTGCACCTTGATCCCCGCGATTGAGCCGGGCACCTCACCATGCCCCCTTTCCAGGCTCCACGCTATACGATAACGTCACTTTACCCCCCCATCACGGCCGCCTCCCACCCTGCTCTCCTGCCACACACGTCCGGAGGGCTCTTTAGCACACACCGGGGTGGCACACACAGGGAGCACTCTGACCTTGCTCCTCCAGCTGGTCCTCCCCGCGCCTTAGAGGTGCTCCAGGGCATTTAGCAGTACCCTCTTGGCCCTCCCAGCATCCGCCATACGTGCATGGCAAAGCGGGGCCTCACAGGCATGTGGGTGGAGAAACATGCGGTCATACGCAGCAGGACAATTCATAATTTTGCTTCGTCCATCATGGCCCACTTGATGGTTTGGTATGAAGCACACAGCACATGGTGACCCCCATGGCCTCAAGGTATTTTCTTAAATTTTGCTACATCCACCATGGCCCACATGATAATATTGGTGGGAAGCACACCACACATGGTGATCCCCATAAGGGACACAAACTAGCATGCATCATTAATTGGGTCTGGTTGGGCTGCAGCGCGTTTATAAGCTTTATCGTCAAGGGGTCTTGAGAGCAACACAAACGATTAGGATTGCATGCACCCCCAGAGGTGGGGTCACAATGCACACTGGTAGTAAAATAGGAGACGCATTACACAGAAGCGCTAAGACATAATGAAATCTCTAGGAGACTAAATACTGAATCATGTCCCCGACAAGGAGGAAACAGACATGCCTGTTTGTTCCACCCTCGGTTGTTCTCCCACCAATCTCTCGGTATAACATGCATGTACTAAGGCTGCATTATACTAGACACAATGCTCTATGCTCTTTCAGCTGGGCACCACGAGATGGTACAAGAGTACAGAGAGTGAACTTCGAAATTTCGCAACATAGTAAACAAACCCCTCTGAAGGGAAGAGGCTCGTTAAACAATTGACCGCCTAGTTCCAGTGGTGGCCAGTATATTTTTTCTTACTTTTATCACATTTGCAGAGTGACTTTTCAGTTTAGGTCCTGACGAATGCCTTTGGATCCCTTTAGGGGACCAACTAAGGGCAGAAACATATTGACCTTATAAACTAGGGTATATCTGCTGAATCCCTAGCCCTCTTGCGTTTTAATCATGTCCTTGTGACCACCCAATAAAAATTCAGTTGATCCAGAGAGACATTTTTAAATCACTTATTCTATTTCTATGCACTCTGCCCCTCATTCATCTATATTCTCTTACACTCATCTTCTGAGAAAACACCTCAGCTCCTCCCCTCGGGGAGACGTAGCCCACACTACGGTGTGAGGAGGAAACCCATATGATGAAGCATGTCACCTAACGGCGAGTGAGGGTTCTTGTCCTGAAAGGAATTTCTACCTCTTTCTCCCTTTACAGTCCTTAGACTCTATTTCTCTTTCCCTTCTTCTTGTTGACGCAGCCAGATGGACTTTTGTGTGTGTAGGAATTCTCTCGAGGGATCAGTACCCTCTGGCTTTCACAGATCTCCTTTTGATCCCAAGTGTGTTATGACTTTATATAATACAACATTATATCTTTATATAAGTTTCCATATACATGTATAACTTTTTATGTAGTTATGTGCCTATATATTTATTACTTTACTCCTACTGGAGAAACTCAACTCTCTCCAATTCACTACTCTGTCTCATCATATACCTCTTTTATTATATCCTCTACCTCTACTCATTGTACTACTATGATCTCCCTAATAATCCTTTCTAGACTTTTCCCTCCTCTTTCTCTCCTTTGACTCATCCCAAACCTCATTTTACTACTATGATCTCTCAAATAACACTTTCTAGACTCTTCCTTCCTCTATCCCTCCTTTATCCTGTTCAATCCAACTAAAACATTCACATGGCCACCGCTTGAATTAACAACTGCGATTTCCCTATACTAATCCAATTATAATCCAGTTTGGGTTCCAGAGTAGTGTGCTACTTGCCAAAAAGTGCTTTAACACCTCTTCTGGGATAGTAAGTGCTGTATAAATACAATTACAACGACTATTTCTTTTTGTACCTCCCTCTTCTACATCAAAACTTCACATAATCAACATCTAGCCCCCTTGGTTAAAACAATGTTTTAGCCACATGTACCAAAACACTCGACTGTAGTGCTTTAGTGAAATCACCTTATCCTCACTGAAAGAGACCAACGCATTCCCTTCTCCACTGTAGCTTTTCGTTTATCCTAAGAAACCGGCATAGAGGAACAAACACCTTTTCCTACAAAGTGAAGTTTGCTCGTCTCAAAAACAATCTCACCTGAACTTTGTTACTGGTGAAGGGTGCATCTTTTATCCTTACAAAACTTTCCTTAAACCCTGCTCCTTACCGTAAAACATGGTGTCCCAGTTAATCCACTCCATTTACTGAATCCTGCACTTTCCTCTTTTCAGTCACTTCATTTTTTTTTTTGCAGATGTTTTTCACTTATTTACTGAAGGTATTGAAGGTAGAGCACCCAATTTGCTGGAGAGATAAATGCCACAATTTTCTTGTTTGTCTTTGAGTAGTATTCAAAAGGGTAACAATCTGGTAAAACGCTAAAAGGGAGAGAGAGGAAAGTAGGATGCTAATACATACTCTCGAGCAAACCAACTGGCACCAAGAGAATAGCAGACAACAGTAACATTTTTATTTCTAATTTACTGCCTAATATTTTACATAAGAAGGCGTTTTTTGGTAGATAAAAAGACCCTCACCTAAAACATGTGTCTTGTTTCATCATAGAGTCCTATCTCATCCCAGTTATATTTCATTGAGATGGGCTCAATCAGTATGGGGAGCTCTTAAGAAGTTCTTTATTCAGGGTGCCCCTGGTATGATTAAAAACAATAAAAGGTTGGATGTAACTAGACATTAATTGCCCCCCCATCCTTTGAGTAAACATGTTTTGGTCAATCATTTAAGCCACTCGGGTTCAATGACCTTAGACAGGACTAAATAAACCATGTTTAAGTGTACCCTATCTGACTATATTTGGCTAAGAATGTAGAAATTGTTGAATAAATCTGTAGCATAAATGACACATGTTGGTATGCTCAAATGTAGGGAAAACGTTCCTCCAACAACAAGCAAGTATATCAACATAAAATATGACCTTTGCTAAGCCCTTGCTACGTGACACAATAATCATTTAGCATTACTTATTCCAAGTTGGCTGTTTTCAAACCAGTGTGGTAGCTATTTATCTCTTTGTCTATGGAATCCACACTGCTAGGCAGTGCTGTTCTCTCAATCTTCACTAGTGGTATGGGGTGGGAATTAAAGCTTAGGCCTGGCTAGCATCTAGTTCTTCCACGAAATTGTAGTCTCAGAGTCTGATGTTACTGGTCTTTGCTTTGGCCACTGAGCATATTAGTTTTTTTTAATTTATAATTCTTGACACACTGAACATGACAGAAATGAGTTATTTTCAGTTTCAGTATCATTTACAGCAGACACTGCATTGTAGCTTTTTGGTCGAGTATGTACAGTTCATTTTCATATCCAGAGATTTTCTCTGAAAGATCAATCATCACACTTGAGATGTCTGAGAAATTACCCTCATCACCTAGTGTGTATTTTTCAGCCTGCCAAAATGCTTCTTCAATTTGATTATCGTGAGTTTCCACATTTTGAGGCGAAAGACTGGTCTCTCCGCAGAGGTACTGAAAACCCACTCAGAGAATATACTGGTTAAATGCTAGCTATTTTTATTGCAAACCTGCTGAGTTCAAACCACTGATCTTTTTTCCCATGCCAATAGATCAAAAGGTCTTGATCTACTGGAAGTCATGTTTGGCTATTCCGGTTCTCCTGTAACCCCTTCTGTATTGTTGTAGTTGACTTTTGCTGCTTCTGATTTTCATCTATCTACACATTTGATGTTAGTCCTAAAAGTCTTTAATACTAACTCATCTCAGAGGATATTTCTAGAGATGCTGCTGGTGTTGGTATTTTGGTAGACAGTAATTTAAGTAGTAATTGTTTTAACAGGTGCTATTAATGCAAAATGCCATGGAGCAACTGTTGTTCTCTCCAAAGGTTGGTGAAGACAGCACTTCAGGTTTTCTTTGCCTACAAGTCAGAATTATTTGTCTTCAAATGTAGTCACTTTCTTGATGATCCAACTGTAATAAAGGAAGACATCAACTGCAGAAAAGGAACTGACAGTAGACAGCTCATGTATGTATCAGGGATCCAGTATAGTGGCACAGATTTACGCTTTTGGGGACACTATCTCTTTGTAGCCTGGTATTTGTATCCAAACAAATGATTAAGATATTGACCAAACCAAAGCAGCTGCTTCATCTATTAACATTGGTAAATTTTTCTACCACCTTATGCAAATGGACCTGCAGTTAGTGCAATAATCGATTGACTTGGTTACTGGCACAATCGTCCTTGCTGACTTCCTGTGTCAAAATGTCAAATGGCAAAACCTTTTTGATGAGGCACTCTGTTATCTCCTAACTGACAACATTCATTGACATGGCTTTGGCAGTATCATCTCCTCCTTTTTGTAGCACACAGTCATTTATAGATTTGTAGTGCTCAAATATGCATGGTAGCATTTGTAAGATTAATCTGAACCTCTTTTATCAGTGTTTTTACAGGGACTTTAGTATCTCAATGAATGATACTCAAGCACTTTTGGGCATTAAGGAATGGCCTACAATGTGCGCAAATTCTCCGAGAGGTGCCAAGTATTTTGTTGACTATTCTCTTTTTTTGAGGAAGTCCTGCCCAATCAGGTTGATGTAGTGGGCTATACCGAACACTCTAAAGTATTATGCATCAACCATAATGAAGACAATGTTGCTACCATTGTCACTGGCAATAAAACCAATTCTGAGATCTCTGTGTTCAAATCATGTATACATTTTGGCATTTAGTTCTTCCAGAATGTTGGAAGCTCTGTGTGCTTTCTCCAACTGTTGCATGCCAAAGAGCACCTTGAAAAGCATCATTAATAGTGGCACGGACTAGAAGCCAGCTTTAATCCACTTTGAAGAAGATCCATTGTGCAGTTATGCATATACAGTGTGCAGCTTTAGAACTAGCCCACATATCTGTAGTGACATGGATGGACTGAAAAGTGCTCTCCTTCACTGCAGAAGCAACAAATCCCAACGCTACAATGTAAAGACATAGTGTAGTCACAATTGATAAATTATTCCATCATGGAACCTTCCATTTTGGGCAGAGGGCATCAACAAATTCCAGAGAACAACATTTTGGTCAGTGTTTCCTTAAATAAATGGCTCGAATTGATGGCTGGCATTGTGCATCCTTGCTGAATATAGCCTTGATAATGGGCTGTGTTTATTTTTTTATTTGACAATGACACCTCAAGTGTCTTTTGTGGTGATAAACTGCTTTGGTGATATAGGTTGACTGGTGACTGTGAAATCCTCCTTTTCCTTGTGCTAAGCAGAGGCTGCTGCAGCTTCTGACTGCACTCTATGAGTAGCAGGGCTACTTGTCCTGATGATGACATCTTTTTCATCATCATCTCTTTCCATCATTTCAGGTTCTTCTCAGCAGCACCAATCTTACTTAGGTGTTCCCATATGATTGGATGCCTATATTTCATGTGGGTTAATGAGCCCCCTGCACCATGTTTTCTGCCTGACTTCCCAAACTTGGGAGGAAATCTTCCTTATTAAACCAAACCCAGAAGAACTTGTGGTAGTACTAAGCTGGGTTTCCCTCTACCTAGGGCAGGCTGAGACTATGTTGCTTTTTTTGGTATTTCAAGAAGTTTAGAAGTGATTTGACTTCCTCAGCACTTGGCTAGATCTCTCTTTGCCACCATTAGCCCCAGGTTACAAAATAGTAGTTTGGGTCTAGGGATGTCTTTCTGTGGGGATGCCCAGGACTGTGCAGCAGGTACAAGGCAGTTCACATCTTAGCAGAAAAAGGAAGAAGATGTGAAACCAGTGCTCTTTTCAGTAGTTGCAACCGAATTCTTACTGGCAGCTTTCTCGGTAGGAACCTGTTTCTTGGGTGCAATATTTTTGACTTCTCCTTAGTTAGCATTTAACAGAGAGATCTCTGGATTGTGGTGCCAGCTAACTCCTAGTCTTTTCTCCATATTAGTCTCATCGACCTGTAGGAAATAAAAATAAGAAAGAAGGTTGTCAGATTTGGCCAGCCTAGTAGTGCAATATAACTCATCATAACACATAATATTAATCCCATGTGTAAAACCATTTTAAACCATACGCTAAGTGCCTGATTTAGAATTTTGCAGATGGGTACTTTCAGTCACAAATGCGAAAGATACCTGCTTGCCTTATTACAAGTGCATTAGGATATAATCCACTTGTAGGTGGATGGTGGATGGGATATCCCTCACATTTGTGATGGAGAAACCTGTCTTCCAAACACTAAATCAGGCCCTTAAGCAACATAAAAATTGTTGGAAAACTGATATTTTATAAATATAAATATAAAAAACTGCATTGATACTGAGAATTGATACATTGATTCAATAAAACCCTATTACAACACTCAGAGAGACCTATGGTCAAGACACAAATATAATAAATATCAGGATTCCCCCTAAAGTCCAAGAGATCCATTTGAAAATTGGTGGGAGACTGTGTTATAGGGATTATATATAGTCTCCATTTTAGTTTTCGTTTTTTACTTTGCATCTTTTTTAGATGGTGGTTTGCACATGTTTTTCACTAACAAGAGAATGTGCCATGCACACATTTATTTTTAGTAGATATTGTTGTTCTATAGTCTGCACTGTTAGTTCCAGGAACATACATGTTCTACTTTATTATGTGCTCGTAGGAGACAACTCTTTCCCTTCAGACTGAGGGCCTGATTCAGTTCATAGTGGATAGGTTACTCCATCACAACAGTGACGGATATCCCGCCTGCCAAAATATAAATCCCATACGATATAAAGGGATTTATATTTTGCAGACTGGATCTCCGTCACCATTGTGACAGAGTAACCCATCCGCCAAGATCTAAATGAGGCCCTAAGTAAAACTGTTATTCTGCGTCTCTAGCAGAATGTGATAAGATTTGTGTTTTATTATTTAAACTGTGCCCCTGTTGAAGTCAGTGAGCGTCACTTCACACCAGAGTTATCATGAATGCTGCAGAGAACTGTGAATGAGATTCAGCCCCACAGGCCCCAACATTGATCCTAGGAATGAAGATAACTGCGTAAACAGAGATGTGTGAAGGCTTGCCCATTCATTTGGCATGCATTTGTTAATGCACTGAGGCTGGCTTCTTGAGACATTACACCCAGGTATTGGGTTAGATCATTCAAAGTGTGTCTGGTAGAGGATACTTCCATTGTGCTCTCGTTAGAGTAGAAGTATTATTGATACAGAGGAGTAATATTCGGTACAATGAACATGGTTGAATTGTTTGTGTTTTTCACTATTCTAATAATGCTTTTAACAGTCAGATGTTTCATCTGTCTAATAATTGCAGTTCACATTTTGTTTACAAGGATTACATCTTTTCAATAAACATTTGAAAATGTATTATCATTTCTTTTCTTTATAAAACTTTGGGCATGTAAAAGTGGCAAATGGAAGAGTTAGGTCTGTTAAAGTGGTGATGTTCGAGGTTACCGACAACATCTATAACTCTGGAGGTTTAGGAGTTTAGATGTGGTACTGTGAGCAAGCCGAACCAACCAGTAGCGGTCGGTGGTGGGAGTTCCGCCGGGCGCTGATGTGGGGCGGGGGAGGGGCAGGGTGGGGGGTAGTAAACTACGGATTATGGCTGATTACAGGTAAGTAAACATATAAATAAATAAAACGAAGTTCGTAACGCGCGCTGCATCGCATTTGGTGATGCAGTGCGTGTAACAAACTTCGTTTTATTTATTTATATGTTTACTTACCTGTAATCAGCCATAATCCGTAGTTTACTACCCCCCACCCTGCCCCTCCCTCGCCCCACGTCAGTGCCCGGTGGAACTCCCACCACCGACCGCTACTGGAACCAACAGTTACTCATGATATGAGTAGACTCAGGGGCCGATTCCGATCTCGGTCGGAGGCGCACCTAACAGCATTCGGTCGGGAAAAAAGCCATGCGAATGCCTGTTTCCCGACCGAACCGCACATTATTCCGAACGAGCAAGTACGATGCGCATAACAGCATAGATTCCGACCCAGTCGTACTCACCCAATCCAGGTCCTGTTCCCCGACCGAGCCGGATCCGTAAACGCAGAATCGAGTCGCACGGAAGCCAAAATGCAGCCCCGTCCGGCCGGACAAGTACGATGCGCTTCCCGTACGCGCCAAACCCGTCGCTACGCACAGCACGTCAAAGCATCCGGGAGAGGCGCACATAAGCTCCGATTCGCGCCACAACACGATCCACGGCTACGAGACGAACACGCCAGCGACGAGGACGAGGCGAAGCAACGAGAAAGACGAACGAGACGAACCAACCATGAATCCCATCGTGCCGATCCTACCAATATTCTACATCTACTACCGGAACAGGCACGGACGCGTACGGCGCAGAAGGTAAGTCAGACACCAACCACAAAAACAAACTACACGTACCCGACACATCACACACACACAGAGGGATGCAGAAATTACTTACACCAGCAACAGCAGCACCATAGGGGCGGGATGGCCATCACCAATGCCACATATACACATAGGGGCCCGGATGCCTACCACCACTACCACCTCTACCCAGGGGTGCCAGATGCCTACCACTACTACCACCTCTACCCATGGGGGGCTGGATGCCTACCACTACTACCACCCTTACCCAGGGGGTGCCTGATGCCTACCACTACTACCACCTCTACCCAGGGGGTGCCAGATGCCTACCACTACTACCACCTCTACCCATGGGGGCTGGATGCCTGTCACTACTACCACCCTTACCCAGGGGGTGCCAGATACCTACCACTACTACCACCCTTACCCATGGGGGCTGGATGCCTACCACTACCACCACCCTTACCCAGGGGTGCCAGATGCCTACCACTACTACCACCTCTACCCAGGGGTGCCAGATGCCTACCACTACTACCACCTCTACCCAGGGGTGCCAGATGCCTACCACTACTACCACCCTCTACCCATGGGGGCTGGATGCCTGTCACTACTACCACCCTTACCCAGGGGTGCCAGATGCCTACCACTACTACCACCTCTACCCAGGGGTGCCAGATGCCTACCACTACTACCACCTCTACCCATGGGGGCTGGATGCCTGTCACTACTACCACCCTTACCCAAGGGGTGCCAGATGCCTACCACTACTACCACCCTTACCCATGGGGGCTGGATGCCTGTCACTACTACCACCCTTACCCAGGGGTGCCAGATGCCTACCACTACTACCACCTCTACCCAGGGAGTGCCAGATGCGTACCACTACTACCACCTCTACCCATGGGGGCTGGATGCCTGTCACTACTACCACCCTTACCCAGGGGTGCCAGATGCCTACCACTACTACCACCCTTACCCATGGGGGGCTGGATGCCTACCACTACTACCACCCTTACCCAGGGGGTGCCAGATGCCTACCACTACTACCACCTCTACCCAGGGGTGCCAGATGCCTACCACTACTACCACCTCTACCCATGGGGGCTGGATGCCTGTCACTACTACCACCCTTACCCAGGGGTGCCAGATGCCTACCACTACTACCACCCTTACCCATGGGGAGCTGGATGCCTACCACTACTACCACCCTTACCCAGGGGTGCCAGATGCCTACCACTACTACCACCTCTACCCAGGGGTACCAGAGGCCTACCACTACTACCACCTCTACCCATGGGGGCTGGATGCCTGTCACTACTACCACCCTTACCCAGGGGTGCCAGATGCCTACCACTACTACCACCCTTACCCATGGGGGGCTGGATGCCTACCACTACTACCACCCTTACCCAGGGGTGCCAGATGCCTACCACTACTACCACCTCTACCCAGGGGTGCCAGATGCCTACCACTACTACCACCTCTACCCATGGGGGGCTGGATGCCTGTCACTACTACCACCCTTACCCAGGGGGTGCCAGATGCCTACCACTACTACCACCCTTACCCATGGGGGCTGGATGCCTGTCACTACTACCACTCTTACCCAGGGGTGCCAGATGTCTACCACTACTACCACCTCTACCCAGGGGTGCCAGATGCCTACCACTACTACCACCTCTACCCATGGGGGCTGGATGCCTGTCACTTCTACCACCCTTACCCAGGGGGTGCCAGATGCCTACCACTACTACCACCCTTACCCATGGGGGCTGGATATCTACCACTACTACCACCCTTACCCAGGGGTGCCAGATGCCTACCACTACTACCACCTCTACCCAGGGGTGCCAGATGCCTACCACTACTACCACCTCTACCCATGGGGGGCTGGATGCCTGTCACTACTACCACCCTTACCCAGGGGGTGCCAGATGCCTACCACTACTACCACCCTTACCCATGGGGGGCTGGATGCCTACCACTACTACCACCCTTACCCAGGGGTGCCAGATGCCTACCACTACTACCACCTCTACCCAGGGGGTGCCAGATGCCTACCACTACTACCACCTCTACCCATGGGGGCTGGATGCCTGTCACTACTACCACCCTTACCCATGGGGTGCCAGATGCCTACCACTACTACCACCTCTACCCATGGGGGCTGGATGCCTACCACCAACAACACCCCCACTCACAGGATGGCTAATACATGACACAACAAGCACACACCAACATAAACAATGCAACATAAAGACATCCCCCCAACACCATGACAAGCGTGTGTAGACTGTGTCAAATGCCTACAACACTGAACATGACTTTGAACATACAATGTGACCCCCTATCACATGTGCCACACATAAATGTGTGTGGCCCCCACAATGCAAGCAGGCCATGACCATTGTGGCAATGGGGTCCAAACCCCCATCATCACAGTGACCAAAATGTAAGTGTGGGGTCCATAGCTGAAGCACATATTGAACATTGTGGCAATGGGGTCCATACCCCCATCATCACAGTGACCAAAATGTAAGTGTGGGGTCCATAGCTGAAGCACATTTAGAACATTGTGGCAATGGGGTCCAAACCCCCATCATCACAGTGACCAAAATGTAAGTGTGGGGTCCTTAGCTGAAGCACATTTTGAACATTGGGGCAATGGGGTCCATACCCCCATCATCACAGTGACCAAAATGTAAGTGTGGGGTCCATAGCTGAAGCACATTTAGAACATTGTGGCAATGGGGTCCAAACCCCCATCATCACAGTGACCAAAATGTAAGTGTGGGGTCCATAGCTGAAGCACATTTTAAACATTGGGGCAATGGGGTCCATACCCCCATCATCACAGTGACCAAAATGTAAGTGTGGGGTCCATAGCTGAAGCACATATTGAACATTGTGGCAATGGGGTCCATACCCCCATCATCACAGTGACCAAAATGTAAGTGTGGGGTCCATAGCTGAAGCACATATTGAACATTGTGGCA